>VZRE01014453.1:58131-175137 GCA_013396775.1 Cephalopterus ornatus | reverse complement strand
CGCTTACGGACAACGAGGAGGCGGGGGCCGGGGCAGGCGAGAGCCCCGAGGTCGCGGGGCAGCGCCACCGCCCAACGCTCCGCAGCAGCGGCCGGTAGGCGGGAGCAGAGCCCGCCCCCCGCGGGCGGCGGGGAGGCGGGGCTGGGCGCGGCGGGGCAGGGGCGGCCCTTGGAGTGGGGGCATAACCCTTTCCTCCCCTATTCCTCCCCTTCCCGAGGTGGAGTTGAGCTGATAGCTCTTTTTCGCGGCCCCTCTCGGGAGCTTGGCGGTGCGGGGCAGTATTTCGGGGCTGGGGGCGCGTTGGGACTGCGGGCGTTACCCCTAGGGCCAGCCCTGCGCCTGCACCCGCGCTCTGCCCCCGTCGTCCTGCCCTGGGACGGCTCAGCCAGCAATAGTGTGCCTGGGTGCAATATACACGGGGGTTTTCTGGCCGAAATGCGTTTATAATTTTGCGCTGGAGGGATAAAGGTCTTGTTTGAAAAATGAATCTGAAAAAAATTATTTCTATTTACAAATAGAGGTGAAGAATTGCTGAACATTTTTCGCACAGTTGATTTGATGGTTGTGCTCGGATGATCTTAGAGATCTTTTCCAACCTTAACGATTCTACAGTCAGAAGTTGAAATGAGCGTGTGTCTTGTCTAGCCTGTGGTACTGAATGAAGAGATGGTAACATGGCTCGTCTTACATAATGGATATCTGTGATTCAGTGGAACACGTATTTACCATTACAAGTTAGTGGTTGTGCTTTGACCAATTATAAAATATTTTAGCAGATTAAAAGTAGCACAGACATGCCAGTGTGTACCACGACTACATCTGCAATTTCCTGTGGAAGTGCTAAAATGCTTTCTGTAACCTACCGTGGTGTCAGATCTATGCCTTTAAAAGTTTCCATTAAAAAATGCTTTGACAGTACTACATCCAGATTGTCTCGCTTTCGTTAGCATTGTTGCAATATAAAAATTCTGGTTTTAGAAATCTGGATTGGCAGAGAGATTACAATGATGCCTACTGATTGGTAGTGGCAGCCCTGGGAGTCCTTATGTAGATGGACCAGCTGCCACCCCATTTCCAGCATCATGTTGATTAGATTCACTTTGACTTTTACGATGCCATGACTTCAGTTGATTCCAGCCAATGTTTTATCTGTCTCAGAACTCCCATAGTTGCTGATGGATTTAAAAAATATAAAATACTAATTTTGTCATTGTATTTAGATACATTTTAGCACTCATGTTTTGGGAAGTAAAAGTGGCAGCTGGATTGTTACGGTTACCTAGAGCAATGGTCAGTGATTTCACATGTAAGTATTATAAATTGCTGAACTCACACTGATGTATGCAGACAAGTTTGGATCCTGGATGTTAAACAATAGTGTTCCCTCATAAGCCCCTGAGTTGTATGGAGGAAATTCAGCACCTGTATGTACTAGCTGAGGAAACTTCTGTCCTGGACTTGTTTTTTTCCAAGTCATTCAACCCTTTCTTACAAAGTTGAAATACATTCGTATCTGTATTCTCCCTGGTACTATTTACCCAACTGGACCCACTTCATAATTTAAAAGGTGCACTCAGGAAGGAAATCATATTACATGTTTTTGCCTAGATTGTTTGAAGTATTTCAGGAAGCAGTTAAAATTTTTTCTGTTGGGAGAGCCTACAATCTGTTTTGCCTGATCACTCTATTACTGACTTGGATATGCTCTTCATCTTAGTGTAGCACAGTGACTTTATTTTCAGCCAAGGCTAATATGGGTTGGGTCTTTAAAAGTGAAGCAATAGCTCAGATTTTCCCAGAACTCTGGTAAAGACTAATCAAGTGTAATGCTCTTCCTGCCCTGGAGGGTTTGGATATCATGCACTGTATAGTCTCCTAGCACACCTGCCACAAATCTTGTGCTTAGCAGCTTGGACGAGATAGGCTCCCAGCAATCCAGCCACACTGTCAGCAGCTGTGACAGCCTGCAGCTGCTGGTTCTAGTGCTACTTCTGAGCCAGTCCCATAATACACCACTTGTGAAGCAGGAGGACCTCATGCAGCCCTATCTGACAGAGAGTTACCACCTTTTATTTCCAGTTCCTTGGTGTTCTCTCTGTTCAACAAAGTGACTTGTATTACATGAGTGCACCACCTCAGTGAGAAGGTACTTGGCCCACAGTAAGCAGTTTGTGTGAGAGAAGACCCCGCTGTCTTTCAGTAAGGGGAGGCAAATCTTTTGAAAGGGTGATGTGTGAATGGTAAACCTGGAGAGCTGGGTAATAATACAGGGAGTGTGCTGGTCTTACCACTTTGCTTTCCTCACCGTATACTGAGAAGCTGAAATCTTCTCTAAAAAATCTTTTTTTTAACTTCCCAGTGAAGTAGAAATTTGCATTAAATTGCGTAATATTTTAGCAGCTATATTTTTTAGTCAGTTGCATTCATTTAAAACCACTGTTGATCTTAAAATTTTGTGGTTTGGACATTTTAATTTAATTGTTCCTAAGCTTGCACTTGAAGCTACAGGATGACGTTATTTCTGACCTGTGCAACAAGGGAGAAGAAAGTGTCATGGTGGCACATTCGGTTCTCAGCTTTGTGTGGACACATGAAGACTGGACACCACATTATTTGCTTTACACTACTATAAGAGTCCTGTAATTCTTTGGTTTTAGTCATGGATGATCAGCTGTGTTACTTGCAAAGCCTGTGAAGGCCCAGTACCCACTAAGTCAGTTCTTCGCGCCTTGGCTGTGTGCTAATGTAGAACGAGATCAGGGTGTTGTTTGTTTATAAATAATTAACATCATACCCTGCATGGTACATACAGCTGTGGATCAGGATCTTAGTTTTCATGATTTCTGTCAGCTCTTAAGGAGGTAGCCCTCTGAGTAACTCCCCAGCTCTGCACTCGAAACAAGATGCTGCCTCTCTCAAACATGGAATTGGTTCAGAAAATGTGAGGACAAGTGTTCTTATTCCTGGTTAAGAGGGAAAAGGCTCTTACACTTGTTATGTATTTTTGTAAATAATGTGCTTGTTGGTTTAACTGGCTTGATTACTGAAGATTTTGTGTCCTCCCTTCAAAAACGAGTCTGTCTAATTATGACCAGCTGGTTTACCAAATGGCAGATTTTTTTGTAGATCTGTCATCTTAAATAATTTTCTGTTGTTTCAGTCTCCTTTAACTCATCTGTGCTGTGGTAAATGAATAAAACACTGTTGCAACTACGCATTTTTAGTAAAATGTGGAATTATAACGCTTGAAGTAAAAGGTCCAATTGACATTGGCCCAATATAATCTCTCACTTTTAGTCTAACTCCTCTAACTTGCTCAGAATTTTACGTACGGTCAGAATATTAGAATTGCTGTCTCTATGAGATACAACATACTTTCTGAAACTGTGGACATAATACTGGGTTTTATTCTGATGGTCCTTTTGTGAGTGGTTTAAGGAGATTTTCCATTGTCCTTTATGTTTATTATGTTTGCAATTTACGAAGTATTTTTTAAACTTTCTATTCAGTTATTTACCGAGTGTGCATGTGATGACACTACTTCAGTGCAGGTGGAATTGGCAGGTCTGTTCCAATGTTCCTTTTCTGGTTTGGGGCACTGGTTGCAGTAAATATTTTATTTTTAAAGAATGGAGGTTAAGAGATGGGTTTTAGTGCAGTTTTTCTTAGGTATGGTTAGTTTCAAGATATCATATTTATTTGGTGTTTATTGTATCTTCATTCTTGTGGGTCACACACATATAGAACTGATCTAAGAGGACATCTAATGCTGTCAGCATTTGATAATTTTTTCCTAGTGAGTATGAGGTAAGTCTTTACATTCTAAGCAACTGCAAAAAGCAGTTCACAGGCACAGTAAAAAAAGCGTGCATTTTTCAAATGCAGATATGTTTGATTTCCTTTGGAACACTGTAACAGAATTTGTGCAGATAGAAGAATAGATTTCTGGATCTTGAAGACAATAAATCTTTTGGCACTTTAAGTTACTGTTCTCAAAAGCAACTAAAAAAACCCCTTACTTAAATTAATGTACATTAATTTGTGAGCTGTACTTAATTACTAATGAGGTGTGAAGAGCTTCCCTTCTCAGGAGGTTATCTGCTGTGATGGTTCAGTGTCAAACTGGTGTTTGTTAAACAGAATTCTGCAAGGCTTCATTCTGTATCTGCTCGTGTTCAGTGTTTCTATTAATAATTCTTATGAAGGATTAAAACATACAGTGTTAAAATTTGCAGACAGTGCTAAACTGGCAGGAGGGCAGAGCACAGAACACAGTCTCAACAAATGGGAGAAACAGCCTGCAGTAAGATGTAATTCAAGGTCAAATATAATACAACTACATTTACATAGGAAAAATCTGTAGAGGTGTGTGACTGATTAAGCTGCAATTTTATAGAAGGGAACTGTCAGTTTAATGGATGAGAAGGTATCAATTAGCAATGCAATCACACTGAAGATCTGGTTCTATTTTTGCAAGTTTTGGACCAGCTGGGAAAGTTCAGAGGGAAGGAATGAAGAAAGGTATTAAGTCTAGAAGATATGACATAGGACAGGCTCAAAAACCTAGTGGTTTTCATTTTGTTTTGATTTAGTTTTTGTTTGTTTTTGTTGTTTGGTTGGTTGTGTTTGCTTGTTTGTTTTAATTTTGTTTGGGTTTTTTGTTTGCTTGGGTTTTTGTTTTGTTTTCTTTCTTCCTTTTTTTTTCTTTTTATTTTTCTCTATCTGGCAAAGAGGACACTTTGAACAGGCTTGGATAACAATGTGCCATTAAATAGAAAGGTTGCTGCAAATAAGTCCATTTGAGGCAGGACAAGAAGAAAAACATTGTTAAGAAGCAGGAGGTTTAATTCGGGCCTTGAGAAATAAAAATTGTAACTGAAAGGGTAGATAGCTTGTGTAATGGGTTGTGTAGGAAGTATGTGGAGATCAGGACAGAAAAATATGTATGATGAAGGTTACTGAGCCTACTCAGTAGAGCTGATGTGTAACCACTTGTCACAGTCCTATTTATTTTTCTTTTATTTTTTCAAGGCTGTCTGTGCAATGGAAAAAGAGAAATGCTTTTTATACAGTGAAAGTTAATTTATTCTTTTCAGATTCTAGACAACAGAGGAACCTGTTTTTCACAGTGCTCGGGACTGCAATGTTTTGTAATAATCCCTAATTGTTTAGTGTAGAATGGTTTAGTGATATTTATTGTTATTTCTTCTTTGTATTTTACCAACTTTCCCGCTAATTTAACCTGAGACACTTGTACCAAAAGCATCCCATTACACAGGTGAACATGCAGCACCATTGCTGCAACTTCACGTCTGACTCCTTGTTACTTCCTTGGAAAGAGCTTGAGGTTCTTTACATTTTGGATGGCTGTGCTTTTCTGTCCTCACCTACTTAAGTGCTTTTGTTCCTCGTTTTCCCCTCAAGTCTCTGGGGTAGTAATTTGATAACTTTCAAACAGGTTGTGCTAAATATTTGCTAGCTTAAAGAAATAACTTTAACAGCTGCATATTTTGTTAATCATGTGGAACACAACTTTCAATCCTCTTATTTAGATTTAATTACCCAATAAAATGGAGTGGGCATTATTCAGATGAAATATGAAATGGTAATATTTTGAATATTGGAGAAGAACTTCCCATCATATTTAGCTGAAGATTTTAGAATTTTGGGCAGGACTAAGTCTTGTCCGAATGCGCATTTAAGAATCCATCCACCCATCCATCCGTCCATCCAGGGCGTTGAAACAATGCTGTAAGAGACCAGTAGGTGGTGCAGGCAGCCCACCTACTGGCGGCTCCCGTGTTGGATGGCCCAGCCGTCCTTCCTCGAGCAGGGAAAGGGCTGGAATTACACGATGAAGAGTAAAGATGTGTGCATGTCACGGGCTGGGAATGTTTTTCTCATCTCTAGTGTTTCTCGAACGTACAGCGCAATGTGTGAAAGTCAAACGTGTGAATTATTAGGACTTGCTTCTGGGTATTTCTTCCAAACAGAACTTAGAAGTAAAGTTATTTGTGGGAAGGGAACCCTGTAATTCTGAGCTAAAAATCTTGTTGTGCTACTGGGATGAGTGTTTGGTCCTAGAGAACATAATACAGGTGTTTGTTTGGGTATATAAAGTGTAGGTAGTAGGTATTTCTGCTGAAGAATAAACAAATTTGTAGAACTGATGTAATTTGATTAAAAATTATTCCATGCAGTGCTGTGCTCTTTCCCTCACAAAAGTAACTGGGTAGTTACAGGAACCCTGTTAAGAGTTCCCAGCCAGTCTAATAGTTCTGCACAGCCTTTCTAGCTGTCAAGTTTCCCGGTATTGTAAAGAAACAAAAAATCGCTCATTATGGATTCAGTAGTGATTTAGAGCCTTATAAAAAGTATGGAGGAATATTTCTTATACAGTTGCATAATCAGAGGATTTCAAGCCTGTGCGATTCAGTGTTCTATGGTAAGGCATAGAGGAGGGTCCACTTCTCACTGTTCTCTTTCATGTATGCAATTTTTCAGTACTTTTATGTGGATATAGGAGATTTGGGGTGGTTTATGGGTTGGTTTGTTTGTGCGTTTTATTTTTGTAAATAAGACTGTAACTATTCTGCAGGTAGACTTAGTAATACATCCTGCTGGTAAAACTCATAAATCTTCTGGAGTGTATAAAAAACTTGCCTCGAGCACCTGTTTCTATTCCTGCTTCTCTTTTTCCTGAGGATAATTCTACAGTTACAGACTGTACAGTCTCTCTCTTTAACCCTGGAATAGCCAGGATCTTTGCCTTTTAGAGAACAGAGTGATGATTCTCGGTCACAGCTCTTCCTAAGCAACTGACATGTGAGGCCTTGAGCTTTTTCTGATTGCCTGACAAACTAAGTTTTTTGCTGTTTTTTGTGGTTGTTTTTTTTTTTTCAGTTTTGGGTTTGGTTTGAGGTTTTTTTCCCCCCACTATTTTGTTTCAGGCTGTATTATTCACATTATGCTGCATTGCTGACTTTACTGGCCTGTTATGTTCCTGTTAATTTGTAACAGGTGCTCAAATGATCCCATCCTCCGTATTTCTTTTTCTTGCACTTCAACCTCATTGTTAGCAAGGATGTTAAAAGATTATCGTCTCAGAGTAAAATGTTTTTGTAGAGGTAATATTAAAAAAATGAATTGTGCTAATGAGAAAAATTAGTTCCTTTAGTATTTTTGGCATGTGTCTTTGTCTTAGTTTGAGTTACTGTCAAGGAAGGTTTTTTGCGCAAAACTGCCTTATGAGTTACACTTGAGTGTAATATTGGTGAACTGAAATTGATTTCACTCCTGGTGGAGTCACAGTTGAAGCTGTTGAGTGCTGTCTGTAGCTCAACATCCACTGCAAAATGGATATAAAGTTCCCCTGCAGTTACTGATCTGTATGCAGCTAAGGCTGGCAACCAGTGCGAACTGTGGCACATAAAGGTGTGATAGGCACATAAAATTCTGGGATTGTAGTGCATCCCATCAGGTACAGCCCAGCCTTCCTTTACCTTGGTAGTTTGGATGTGTTTGCACTTTCATAAAGTTCTAAGTGACTCTTAGAACTTCCTCACAGTAGTGGTAACTTCAGGGTCAGAGCATCATTGTGTGGTAGCTCTTAGTTTTTAAAATTATACTCTAGATTAATGGCAAAATAAAATTACATTTTAACATCTTAGTTTTTTAAATATGGCATTAGGGCATTGAAGACCTTGGACAATGATTCTTCACTACCTTATCTCATGCTACATGTTGGATTTAGGGAAGCACATTCTTTAAGGCTATTTAGAAAAATATGTTTCTATTTTAGAAAAATATGATTTCCCCCTCCACCCTCTTCCAAAAAAAGTTGGAGGTCAGTGAGGAAGGGGTGTTTGGGGTTTGAGTGGTGATCTCTAAAATGTCTGCAGTAATTTGCATTCAAATTTGATATACAAATAACAAAGGGAGTTTTTTGAGTGAATGCAAAAGACAGATAGGTGAAAACATCTGTGGTAGTATACCACTCTGGTGTAGTTATAAAAGAATTTAATGAAGATGGTTTAAATACAAAACAACATCCTCTCAAGAGGCTGATACTCGTGGAATAAATGTGGAGATGCAATACACAGAAGTAGAGTTTTCATGAGCACAGGGTAAGTTTTGTTCTGTTCATATAGAATTATTTAAGCCTTGTTTAATGATAGGCTTTTTACTGATGTTATGTGTAAACATGAGTCATGTTTTTTCTTCAGCTGTAAATAGGTTTGAACATAAGAACTTCACAGGATCTAGACTTTTTTTTGTTATTTGAGATTGGTATTCTGCAAGTGCAGTGATGCTTTTCGGAGAGGAAACTTTGGTTATACGCTTTATCTACAAGTTATATATTGTAGAGGACAATAAGTCACCCCAGGTCACAGTCATATGACCAGTCTGTTTCAATTGCCCATAACACATTTTAAAAATCAAGGTGAGAGAATTATTTTTTGCTATTCAAGGTATTAAAACAGCTTCTAGAACCATACTTAGTGATCATTGGAGCGATAACAATTTTGTGTAGAAACTTCAAGAATAAGTCTCTCTCTTGTGTACTTCATGAGATATTTTTCCCTTTAACTGGAGCATCGTTCCTGTTAGGCAAAACATTGTTTTCAGAATAGGATGTCTCTCTTGGATAATTCTATATTTAGCTAATGCAGAGTGATGAGTTCCAGTATCCAACATTTATGAAGCAGTCTTAGGATTTCATCCCTCTTTCAAAAATTCTCATCCTGTACAATAAAGACTAAAAGCTTTTTCCTTCATGCTACCTGCTCTCTCAGCTGCCCTTTCTGCTAATTAAGCTTCTCTTTAGCTTTGGTAGATCTTTCTAAAGGTCACCAGTAGAGCAAACTAGTGAAGAGGATTACTCTTTGCAGGAATATTTTTTTTTCTTTTCATGAAAGAACCTTTGTTGAGGCTCTTCCTTCCTTAGTCTAAAGGAAAAAAAAAAAAGCTTTAGCTTTTTCCTTTTTCCCTCAAGCTGAAAAAATGGCTTATAATAGAAGCTGGAACCTGTACTGGCAGAGCTCTGATGTCGAGGTGAGCAATAAGGAAGTAAATTGTTGCTGTTTATGAGAAGCAGTGCTGAAAACTCATTGAAGGCTTCCTGCAAATTCATCAATAGGTCACTGTGCCAATATGAAAAGACTGTGAACATACAAACATATGTGTCACCTCATCTCCATTAATACTTTTATAGAAATAATTTTTAACTTTGGTGTGTGTCATTGTAGTGATGGAATAGATTTAACGTTTAGCACTACTGTTTAATTTTATTAAAATTGTTGACAAATCAGAAAGTGCAATACACAAAATATTAAATATCAAGGGTTTTTTTTTTTGTCTCTGTATTTCATGAGGTGTGGTCTGGAAGAAAAATAGAGCATAAAAACAAAAGGCTTTGCAAACACCTATACTGTCTTGTTTAAGCTGACTGCCAAGAATTGCAGTTAAATGACTTTTACAAATGCTAATTTTCAGTTGAGTAATTGGAAGGGGAAAAAAAGCTTATCTAAATTATGTGAAACCCTGAAGGAGAAGGTATAATGAAAAACAGTTTAATTATTTTCAGTGAGACAGCAAAACAGATTGATGAGTTTATCAATAATTGTTTGTTTTCTTGCCTTATTGTATCCTTTGTTAGCCACTGAAAATGTCATTTATGATGCAGAAAAAAAGTCTCATAATAAGGTAATGTATTATTTTCAGCTCTTTCTCAAAGTATATAGCAAAATCATCTTTGCATCTACCACTTTATGTTAGAAACAGCTTGTGCATAATGTTACAGGGCCATTAGCGTTGATGCTTTTTTGTAAAAAGGGAGGCAGTGGACACAGAGCCTTTTTTGGATACAGAGATTGCACAATGAAAAAGTTTCAGTCTTCAATGTGTAATGAGGCAAAAGATTTGGAGAATGTGGAAAAAAGGAACAAGTTCAAACTGTGATGCTTTCTTCCCCGTTTCAAATACAAAGTGCAGTCAAGTTTGGGTTTTTTTCCACCTCTCAGCTAAGTGACCTGCCATTGAACTTGAAATAATTTTTATCTGAATTTCCCTCAATTCCTTTTTTTCTGTCCCTTTGTACTTTATGTAAAAACATGATATTGTCATAAAAAGAGCAGGAATGAAAGACAGAATGATGTGAAGAGTTTTTTTTTTTGTTTTGTTTTTTTTTTTTTTTTTCTTTTGTGTGCGTGGTGATGAGGCAGCTACAGGGCACACAGGCCACCAGCTTCTTGAGTTCTACTAGGAGTGTCCAGGTGCAGTACAAAGTGCAATAGATCTGGCTGGGAAAACAGGTTAGATCTCCCATTTCAGACTGTGTACAATCACTGTGTTCTCATGGGAAGTGGGACATGCAACTTGAAATGCGTTTGTGCAGAGAAGGGAATTGAACTTATATCCACTTTCTGGATAAAATACTGAAGTTCTGCACTAGCTAAATAAACATGGATTGTATTTATTTACATTGTCTCTTTGAGATGCTTTGTTTTGGCAATATCCTCTCTTATGCCCCAGTCCCCATTGATTCTCAGGTCATTTCAGGACAAACAGAACTATTTTTGCTGGAGAAAGATTTATATTTCTGTCAAAAGTGTACTGCTTTGAGACCAAGTGCATGTCACACTTTGGTGATAAGAAATTCTGCTTCTGGCTTACCTGAGTCAAAACAATATGATGTCGCTACACCTTTTATTTGTGTTGTATTGATATTTTTATATATAAACAGAATCCACAAATGTTCATTATTAATACTCAAACTGTAGTATAGCAGTTGGAGAACATGCTGCTCTGGGAACTATACTGCTACCTATTCCATCTTTGAGCTATACTACTGAAAAAGCTTGAAAATGGGGTATGTGGTGTGTTGCTGCCTTTTCTTTCAGAGGAGCATCATAGAGACATAATAGAGGTGTACTTTAAATGACAGCGCATATAGATTCGACACTCACCTTTGGAAGCAAACCCCCCATAAATCAGATGTTTGGCAGTAATTTGCTGCATAGCAGGACAACACATTGCATGGTGCCTGAGAGAATTCCAGCTGATTTGTCCCGTTTTAGCTGAGTTTGTGCTAGGAAGGGGGCTGACTTTTGCGAGGAAGTTGATAACGGAGGGTATAAATGGCTGCTTTTTTTGCACCACTCGGGTATACTGTCAGGGAAATCCTGCCTTGACTGTGAAGCAGGGATTGCAATGTCTTAAATTTGGAAGCATATCCTTGATGAGTTACTGTTTTACTCATTTCCTCTTTCTTCAGATCACTATGTTGACTGGTTTGCAGGCATCTATGAAAATGGATCAGCCCATATGTTCCTCACATAATTGAAAAGGCAGGAAGAAAGAAAGGGTTCGGTGTTTGTTTGTCAAGTGGGTAGTTAGTACTCTCTGCATATTTTCTGGTTTCCCACTGTATAAAGAAAAGCATTAATTGTAGTATTCGTTTCAGAAATGCTGTTTAAAACCCTGGGCATCAAGGATAGTATCTTTTTGATGGAGAATTGCTGCAATTGTGGTTATTTTGTTAAGCGTGACTTGATTCTTTTTATAATCAGTGTTATTCAATATATCTATATCCTGCCTGTTTTTTCTTGGTATGTGGTTTTGCATTCAGCTTTATAGTTATGCATGTTGTTTGCCTGTCAGACAGTCTGCTTTTTATCCTTAGTATCTTTTGTATAACTTGTTCGTTGATTTACCATATGACTGTCTATTGGTCCTAAAAATTACCCCTTTTTGACCCTCCTATCTGAAAATATTGTCAAACAAGGCAGTTTGTAACTCAAGTTTTACTGCTTCATCGTGCCACACTGTAAATGTAATTATGCAGCTTAATTTCAAAAATGCATAATGGCTGGATCTGCCAATTTGTTGATAGAAGGGTAGTAGAGATGTGTGTTTTTTTGGTAGCATGTGAAATTATATTTATGAAATGGCAATATATTAGTAATGAAGGATGAAAATCTTAGGGGCTATGCTACTTACAGTGTTGCAGACATAGTGAAAGGGAGGAGGAAAACAAAATGCTGTCCTCTGGTATTTCTTATATAGTATCTTTATAGGGTTTCAAATTGGTAGTGTCTCCTTTTGCAGCTTTAATTTTCATTATGTCAGTATTTCTTTGTTTGCAATATGCTATTATTATGTGATAGTTGATCTGAAAAGGTGACAAATGTTGGAGGTTTTAATTTAAATTGAAGATAGAATTTCCCACCACGAACCAAACATCAGTACTTGTATATAGAACCTCTAAAGTGATGCCTTGCACGGCTTAGTGACTATCTTAAAACCTTAACTGAAAAAGGGGACTAAAAGCAGTTGCAAATGGCAAATGTTCTGAAGTTTATGCTAAAGATTTTACCAATCAACATAAATATTTGTAGCAAAGCAATTTTTTTCTTAACTATGTGCGTTTGACAAAGAGCACCTCTATATCCACATGTCTTATGTGGAGCAGGAATAGTAGTGGAGAATCTGCAAGTCTTTAATGAAATGAGAAAACAAAATTTACTTTAGAAAAACGAGCTTAACATTGCAGGAAATTAAAGCCAAGGATATGGCTTACCAGTACACTTAACCAGTCTAGCAGAAAACTTGCCAGGTATGAAGGAAAGACCTATTTCCCATGTTTAATGACATGCTTTCTGCCTATCTAACCATTATTTTTGCATGTCTGATACTGCTGTGAACCGATAAAGGACCTTAAGCTGGCAGAAGGTTAAGAGAAGAAAATGATTGTGTTTCTGGCAGTTGAGGTATACAATTTCAAAGAATACTGTTCTGTTTGGTGTCTTTCAGAATTTTTTCTTTAATGCTGTGCCAGTTGAAAATAGAACAATGTGGGTGAATACCACTAGGCTATTTTCATGTTTTGAAATCCGTAGACAAATAATGTGCTTTCTTTTTTGCCAAATATATACATTTAAAAAACCCTAAACTTTTAACTCCTTACTATATATTATCAAATATTTTTGAACCTAAAGGTAAGGAATAGTTATGTTGTTATTGAAATGTAAGTTTTGGAGGACTCCTTTCATTTGTAATATAGCACAGCAGAAATCTTTTGAGAGGTTGTTTCGGGAGGATTGTTTGTTTGTTTTTTCTATTTTCACTGTGGCAAAAAAATGGATCTGTTGAGAAACTTTGTCACATATTTCTCCTTGCATGAGAAACCCTGAAGCTTCTTCAACAAGTTGTTTTTGATCCTTGGTAGAGTCACTGGATTTGTGTTGGCTTTGTTCTAAAGCTGTGTGCATGTAGGGGTTATTAAATAAACATTAGACTTGTCAATATAGCTGAGGTGTTCTCTAAACTTTGCTCTTTAGAGCAGTCTTTATTCCAAGTTTAAGAAATAACCTTTATGAGTTAGGGTCAAGACTCAGTTTTGTCTCTGTTCTGCAGGTGGCTGCTTTGAGTGAGCTTTTTACATAATTAGTCATTCTTTTACTTCATCATTGATATGGTTGCAGAAGTACAAAGCTTTTCAATACGTCTCAGTTTATAACAGATACATTTATTGAGAGAGGCTATCTTACGCATTGGCTCTTGAAGACCAGTAAAATAGCAGTATCCTTTAAAAATTCTCTTATTTAACTGTTGAGGTGAGTATTTACTCTCAATACACTTTGATTCCTTGATGTTACAGAATTCCTCATGTGTGTTCTTTACAAATTATTGTTAAAACTTAATATGACTGCCTTTGCAATTTTAGAAGGGCTAGAATAAAACAGCAACATGAAATGCTAAAAGTTAGGTATACAGCTGGAAGTTTTCAAGCCCTGAGTGGACAAAGCTCCAACCTGCCCAGTCTGGTTTCAGTTTTGACCTTCTTCTGAGTAGGTGGTTGGACTAGATAACCTTTTGCAATCCCTTTCAGCTTGGATTAGTCTATAACACTTCTCCATTAACACATCAGAATTGAATCAATTTCAGGATACAGTCAGTCTCTAATGCAGCTCAGGGCACTTCTGCTTAGGAACAGCAGATTTGGTAAGAACAAAAAACTTTCTCTAGAAGGTTTTCCTAACTGATCGAGGATACTAAGTGTAATACAGCATTCACATATGTGGAGCCATATGTATGCCATATATAAAACTTCTGACTTTTGCCAAATACAGCCTATACATAGGAACAATCGGTAATCTTACTGAAAATGCTATTACCTTTATGACAATATACTTACTTTCTAAGGTTTTATTGACACCTGTTATTTCTGTCAAAACAGAGGCTTCTATTTTGTTTGCACTCATATTTTTGACTGATGTTTGTAAGAAAAAAAATTAGCTTTTTTAAAGTTACTGTCAATTTGAACATAATAAAACTGCCAGGTTTTGGGCAGGTCCATGTGACAGTTTTGTATAAATTGCTTGAGTTGCATGGCTGCCAGTAACTTTCATATAATGATTTCCAGGGAATTAAAATAAAAATATGGTTGATTTGCTGTTGGTGGAAACGCATTAGCTTGGCAAGTCTAGAAAATCAAAAGTGTCTTTGTCTGTAGGCAGCAGCTGGACCTACTGACTCTGTTAGCAGCATGGGTCAGCCTTGGCGAAGGAAAGCAAAGCATTACTTCTACAGTTAATGCAACTTGTTGATTCTCCACAGAGTTTTGCAGTTAGTACAGAATGAGTGCTGAATTTGTAATGATACTATTATCACAACATACCCCATCAAATATCCTTCAGTTAGGAGTTTTAATCTAAATGAGTAAAGTGAAATTTTATCTAATGAGCAATGTCTTGAAATATGCAGTTTTCAAAATAAATACTTACTTGACAGGCTTAACCAAGCCTCATGTCTTGGTAATGTACATTGCGTGGTTATTAAGTTTAATTTATCTGTGAGTCAACAGTTTTCAAACTGGGTCTCTAAAAGTTGCAGTACAAAACTTGAGCAGTGTGTATTAGATTTTGTCCCTGTAAGGCACTCATTTGAAGGACCATGCAGCTAATCGTGTACTAACAGGTCATGGAGGTATTTCTGAGAGGGCAGTGAAAAGTGAGCATCAGGATTTATGGATTCTTTTCTAGTTCTTTGAAAGCAAAGATAGTCTGCCATTTAAATCAGTACTTGCAAACAAAATAACTAAACTGTTTGCCTGTGGGGCTTTATTTTTTTTCCTCCTGTCTCAGTGAATCTGAGGGAGAAATTTAGCTCCTAATAGAAGCTCTTCTTCCAATTCAGTGAGGTGTAAGATTTGTACAGAATATGTACAATATATACCTTGTGGAAATATTAATAATGGTTTGTGAGAAAGATGAAGTACAACTTGTAGTGCTGATGCTTGATCATGTTATAACTTTACAAAGTATATTTTAAGAGGTGGGGTTTTGTTCCAGTTCAACAGTAATGAGAAAACAGTCTTTTTTCGTTTAAAGTTGTTAATCCATTTCAGCTATTTGTGTCTTCTAGACAGAATAAGCAACAACTTTGAAGCAAAATAGTTTGGTGGACAAGATTGTTATATTTACTTTTTAACAATTGTTATGATCAGATATGTGAATATGATGTCTCTTGAAAACAATGCACTACAGATAAGCAAACGGCTCAGTTTTTGGCAGCTGTTCTTGAGTATTATTACAAAATATTCTTTTCTGTCTCTGAAAGAAGTGGTATCTTATGATATCACTGCATTGGGAAAATCTTATTTTTCAGGGAAATTTACAAAGCTTATCTTTTGTTTACTTTTCTAAAATCTATATTAAAAGTACTAAATAAGAATAGTTCGTGAGATTGTATTCTGCTCTTAATTCATACTGTCATTTTTATATTGTTCTAACTTGCTCATTTTTCTCGGTACAGAAATTTATCATTAATATTCCTAGGTAGCCAGAACAATGTGTTGGCATGCTTCATGGGATTTTCCCAGGTAGCAGAGTTGTATACAATACACTGACAGACATGTTTACCTCATTAATTCACTTTTGCTATTATTTTATTATTTTTGGTTTTGAAACAGGATTCCTCCTTGTCCATATCATTGTGAGTTGCATTTTAAAATCTGTTATTGAATTCCAGCTGTCTGTCTAGGTAACTTCATGGAGTTCTGTATTATTTCTTGTAGGTAAGGACATCTTGATTCTAAACACCTACAAACTTGCATCAATATTGATAAAACTGCACTAGTATTTTGTCTTTTGTAAAATAATACCACTGATTTAAAAATGTGGTTCTGCTTTCATTTGCCATAGTTCTAAATATATTCTGTTTTTCTTTAAAGACAGTTTTTCTTTACCACGCAGTTCATATTTTAGAGAGTCCAATACATTTCCACCACAATAAACCAGATGATGTATTCCTTTGTCAAGTAATTACTTACAAGAAGAGAAGAGGGACATATGTGTAGGGGTTGTAATTAGGTGAATGTGTAAAATAGGAACAACTCTTTTAAAGGTTATTATACTATATATAACTATCGTAAGGTACAACCTATCAATCATAGTGATATATAAATTAGGCTGTCAGGGGATTCTCCTGTACCTTTCTGGATTTAAGTGTAAATAAAGTGCATTTAATGAGCACTTTTGCTAAAAAAGGAAATATTTTTGAGACTGTGTTGTATTTATAATGTGCTAAGATAATTCCTGTTGTAATCACATTGCTCCTGTTTGGTTACACCACTGGTAACTTTGAACCATTAAATTAGAAGCAAGTATGTCTTTCCAAGAGCAATTTAAGTCATTATAATGTAACTGTAAGTCTTTCACATTTTCTCTTTTGTCTACCTAGAGGAACAGTCAATACCAGTAGTCAATACCAGCCAAACTGCCTTACTTATCGACATGCATACAAGCCTCCATATACAGACTTTTGTTCTGTGAAACATTTTAAAGTGTAGAGATCGTGAAATGCTTTGTTGGTTAATTATATGTGTTTTTTGACCCTGTGACTTACAAGTTCGATCCATAAAAATTTGACCTTAACAGATGCTGCTGAAGTTGGGATGAGGAGAGGAGAAATTGTTTCTGCACAGACACCTTACTATTTTAAATATAAATGAGAAAAAGATATGTGCCACTCATGATGCAGCAGATAGTCTATTCAACCCACAGGATATTTTCATTTTGTCTTGCTGGTCTTTTCCCCTGATGAGAAGAGAAATTGGGATTGATATAGATAAGCAGAAATGTCCTTGCAGTTGACCACAGCTGTACAGCCGTTTCTAGGAAGGGGAGAGGGAATCAAGACAGAAGTTTACTGAAGGAATTGGTATGTGCTGTTGCTTGTTGTGAGAGCAGCAAATGTAGGGAGTACACAGTGGTTATCACTATCTGTGAACGTGCAGTGTCCACAAGTGGCAGTGGTGGCTGTTTGTTGTGGACTCTGAGTGGGCATATAAGATGTCTGGGGTATTGTAGGTAAGTGTCCCTAATAAAGAATGGAAAAGATTAAGGAAATATGAATGTGTTGGAGGTGTAATATTCTGAAGAGTAATACAGAGTTAAGTAACAAAGGAGAAGAGTAGCGTTTGATCAATGTAATTCTGAAGAGTTTCTAAAGATAATTTGGGAAGACAGTGAAGGAGAGAAATAGCTATGCTCTTTCTAACAGATTAACAAAGAAAGCTCAAACTATGTTTTCATACATATTGTAAAGTAACATTCTTGGCGAGAGAATTGAGAGAAATACTAAAAAATAAATAAGAACAGAAATCTAATAAATGCATGACACCTACATAGTGGGGAAGGGCAGTTGGCCTAAGGCTAGGTAAGCTGAACATATGATGTTTATGTTACTGTAGGCTATTCTAAGTACTGAAGTGTTCTAATTTTTTCTTACAGTTATCAGAATTGAACAGGAAAAGGGCTATAAGCCTTAACTCCTGTGGCTTCCTAAGAGTAATAAATACAGTTTTAGAAAGTCTTAATGGAAACTCTGACTTTTAATGCACTTTCAGAGTTTTTTTTTTTAAGGCCTGTGAGCTCAACAATTCTTGTTGAATGCTTGGACATATAATCTTAACATGCTACGAGTGATTGCACTTACACTGAAGAGCAGTTGAGTAATTGAAGGGGGATGTAAGAGGTCACTGTTGCACTTTCTCCACTGGGTACTTCAGCCTTGGTTTGATCCAAACCACTCTGGGCTCCAGGAAAGTGCAGAAAGATGACCCCAGGGGAAATTACCTGTTCAAAACAACGTTTACTTCATTTTAACACCTTCATTCCTGAACTGTGTGCATCACTATGTTCTCATATGTAAGAAAAGTTGAATTAAAAACCACTTTTTCCTATATTTTCTCCATACCGTACTGTCCCTAAAGATGTATGCAAGAATAGTGTACTAAAGTATCCTTTTGCTGTGGTAGATTTTAGATTGGGATCATTTGTGCTGTTCACTTAGCTCTTCTTTAGAAGAAAAGTAGAGTTATAGGCTCTGGTAAAGTATAAAAATGCATTGTTTGGCAGAAGACCCTAAATCTTGAAAAATTCCTCTGCAAGGGAGCTTGGCTCTTTCACTGTTGTTCGAGCACCATATTGTTTAGGCAAAATACTGTGTGCACTTTTTTGTTCTTCTGATATGTAAAATAGTCTGAAGGTTTCCAGGTTTCATTCAACTGGGCTTTTGCATACTTTCCCCACTTTCAAAATTTCAATGCAATGTGCAAATGACAATGCACATAATCCTACCTGAAAGAGAGGCACAGCAGATAGATATTACACCTTGTGTGGGATCATAGTGTGTTATAGCACTGAGCAGTAATGTGTAGATATAGTTCAGGACTGTTTGAAGGCTTCAGTTTTTCTCCTTACATAAGTAATACTGTTTTAAAGGTTATATTTGAGTTGGCTTCTAGAATTTGTTTCAGCTTGTATCATCTGTTATTTGAGGATGTGGCAGGAGGGGAGTTGTTTCATTAGGCATAGGACAAATGTTTGGTCTATACTGGATAAGACCCATTTTTCAGTAAGGTGGAATGACAATGGTAGCCGTGTATAGTGGAGCTGAATAGGCAGCTAAGAGGAAGGCAATTAAAATATGTGTTGATTTGTTTCTCAGGTTGTTAGTTTAGATGGTAGCTGTCTCATGTGAGATGGTAGAAGCAAATTATTTTGTACAGTTCAGAGTTTTTGAATGTATTTGATTATATTAATGGTTAATACACATCTTTAATTTGATTGTATGTTGAATATTCAAAAGTGATTATTTGCAGTTTTATCTTGTAGCATGGCAGTGCATCATGTAAAATTTTCCATTAAATATTTATTGGAAATGAAGCAGGTTTGTATTTGAAGTTTATTCATTTCAACAGTAAGCCTCAGGACAGTACTTGGGGAACCAGGCTGCATAACTGCTATTAATGTTCCTGTGAATTTGTAGTTTGTTTCTTGAAGTTAACTATTTTACTTCTATGAAATGAAATTTCCTTGAGGTGCACTGTATAACATAGCTAATAACTGAATGTGAAAAAGAATTTAGCCCAGTGTAAGAGTAAACATTTGAATCCATATTAGTTTACTGGAAGCTTGTTAAACTAAGAAAGTGGTACTCCTGTTTTGTTTATGTTGACAGCTGAAAGGGGTGAATTCTTCAAACAGGTCTATAATAAATAATTATATATAGTGTCAGAGTTGCCTAAGGTGATTCTAATCTTTTCTTAAAAACAAAAATAAAGTACAAAACTGATCTATCTGTGTAGCACTATTCTTGCTTTGATTTGTGAATCATATCAGCTCCAAGTTATTTTGGGCACTGAATTTCACTAGGTTTGCTGGATTATAGCAAATCATTCAATTCACAGAGAAGAACAGAAGTAAGTTTATTTTTATCTGGATGTAAGTGGATTTGGCCTTTGTTGTGTGGATATTATAGTTCTGCATCAGTTTCCAGGAATATAGTTGCGACTTCATCCCCTTGCCCACACAACCAACCATTTACCCGCAACATTCATTTTAGTGTATTTATCTGATGAATAGAAAGAGAAGAGAATTTACCTAAAATTTGCACGGAACCAGTGAGAATGCACAGAATATTTTTCTCCTTGTCAGCTCTTTGACAACTGGGAGTATGTTTGTGTAATTATGACAGCTTTTAATCTCTTCAGTGATTTTATCATTCCTTCATGCTGTTCTTAACCAAATCTCTCAAACAATACTGAAAGAAGCTTGCTTATGAAGTTTGGTGGATTATGATTTTGCTACTTTCATGATATGCTGGGCAGTCATTGTTAAGACATCAAACACGGGAGAATCCAAACTCACAATCACAGAATCATTTATGTTGGAAAGACCCTTGAGATCATCAAGGTCCGACACTATTAACCAAACACTGCTGAGACCACCACTAAACCATGTCCCTAGGCCCCACATCTATACCTCTTTCAAATACCTCCAGCAATTGTAAAATCATAAAATGGCTTGGGTTGGAAGGGACTTTTAAGAACATGAAGTTCCAACCCTCCATCATGGGTAGGGATACCACCCACAAGACCAAGTTGCTCATAGGAGAGGTGCTCCAGCCCTCTGATCATCTTGGTGGCCCTCCTCAGGACCAGCTCCAATGTCATTCTTATGCTGAGGACTCCAGAGCTTCTTTGCAATGGATTTCTGAAATCAGTTTAAAACGTGTGTTCCATTGTACTGCGTCCTTTCTGCGAAAATAACTCATTGATTCTAAAACAAGTTAGAGAAGTCATAGTGCTTTGTTCCTGACAGCAGCTTTGTGTAGTTGTTTTTATCAGGTTGTCCAATGTTGTACCAGTAGGACATTCACACTATGCTTAAAAAACTCAAACCCTAATGTAGTTTTAGAAACACAGTAACTACTGGAGATTTGGTAATGTTTCTGCACAAGATGTTGCAGCTTTTCACTTACAGGGGCCTTGTTTAAACATAAATAATTTCCTTTCACATTTATTTCAGGATTACATTTGGTTTAAACTGTCATAGCCGAAGTCCTTCTTAAAGCCGGTATGTGGTGGGGAGCTGTAAGAGTTTTTTGGCTTATGGGTATATAATGACTTACTGAAAGGTTTCTTGCTTTTGAAATCAGTTTACACTGAATGGAGATGGCTTTAAGCTTTACAGCAGTGTAGATTAACTTGGAATTTTGCTGTTCCTGGCATGAAGAATGTACTTATTGTTGGGACAGCAAAATTTAATCCTATGGCATCAATACACTGTGGTTTGAAAGGAGAGATGGAGTCAAGGAGAGAAGAGAGAGTGGAGCTGTCAGCAGGAATGTTTGGGAGCCAACATGGTGCAGAAAGTATCTTGTACAAAACTTTTCTGGTTGGTCTCAGTTCTCTTCTTGCTTGTTGAGTGCTTGTTCCTCCAGGAAGCAAATATTTCTCTTTGTGAACCAAAGTTTGTTCCAGCTGAACCCCCAGCTCTGGGACAAGTGTGTGTGTATATATAATCTGGGAGAATATATAGAGTATTCAAGACGGGAGAGTTTTACACAGCTGTTGAGTACTTGTGGCAAATGCCTATTTCACTTATGTCTTAAGCTGACTCTGCAGTGAATTCTCTTTTTGACCCTAGAGCTTTTTAAGAGGTTAGGCTAGTAGATTGACTGCCAACCTATTTAATTTTTTCATGTCTTTTTCCATTAAATGGCTTTCATGAAGGAAATGAATTTGATTAATTGTTCTGTATTACTTGATGTAAGACTCTGTAGTTGGTTATTATGGAAATTCTTATGTACATAACCATTTTCAAGATGTTTCTCTGCAGAATTTGTTATCTTTTCCTATTCTGGTCTACGATCATCAGCATTTTCAGTTATCATCTATATCATTGCAACACTTGGACAGAGATACTGGGATTAAATTCTTAGTTCCACTCACTACCCATTACCAGTTTTAGGAAGGAAGCTATACATTACGGGTTTCCAAACTGGGAGGGAAAACCGTGGAACTTGCATCAGTGTGATTGACCCTGGAAGCTGGAGCTTCACTACGTACTTTTAATTACATACACTATTGATGAATTACATACACTTCAGGAAGATAGTAGCACCTGATCTAAAATGTTGATGGAGATCTAGGTAAATTTGTCATTCTGGGTTGTATTTCAGTGGTTGGAGTTGTTTGTATGAATGATAGTTTAAATACAGAAAAATTACTGTTGAGTTACAATGACTAAGCTGTCCATTTAAATGTCACAGGTAGCGGAGGATGATGATACCGCATCACGACAGGAAGAAGAGAAGGAAGAAGTGAAATGCTATTCAAGAAGAAAGTTACTTTCCAACTGGAACCGCTATGAGGATACAGAAAAAGAGGGACAGAGTGAACAGGGGGAGTCACAGAGAGGAACGGACTTCAGTGTTTTGCTTAGCTCAGCAGGTAGGCATTTTCCAGTCTATAGGGTGTTTTTAATTTTGCATTTTGAAACATTACTACTTTTCTGGCTGTTGTCCTTGATGATGAAACAGGACCCTAGAATACTATTCTTATCTGTCTATAAGTCTGCCATTTATGTGTTTAGGCGTGTTCAAAGTCTTCATAGGAGCAGCCTTATAGCATCCAGGCTGCACTGAGCTGTGACAAATGGGGAGTAAAAGAGGGCTGCTGGCTGCATTTATAGCTTTCTTGTGAAAATATGGGTCTGAGTGTGTGCAGCATCCAGTAACATTGAGCTTATTCCTACTGACAATAAATTTTTTCCTGATCTTGGTGATTGGGTTGCTTTCCAGGAAACAAAAGTTTGCTGCTATGACTTAACATAGCAAACAGTCAGGCAACTGCTTGCTGTTGTTTGTTTTGGCAGAGATTTGTAATCAGCGCTGTACAGATGTGTCCATGAATAGCAAGTGTTACTTTCCTTGGAAAGTAAAGATCAGTTGTTTTTCCATCTTTAAATGAGATAATAAACGAGGAGGTGGAGGGATAGGCTGTACTAGATCCTGGGGTTTTTTAGCTATACGTGAATAGTATAGGCAGTTACACCAGAAACAAGTTACCTAAAATTATTTTAGAAACTAAAATGTATCATTGTTTTGGAATACCAATCAGTAGAAATCTGCAAACAGTGTATTATAGGGGTGTTTTTTAGCACTTTGGAAGCTCTGAAATCTTCAAATCTAAATAACAGGATTTTTTAGCCACAGCTTGGTGGGGTAAGTTAGAAGTTAGCTACAGTAAAGAAACAAAGACCAGACCTTCCTTTCTTTGTTCAAGAATCAATTTCTGAAGTTCTGTTTCAATGAACGTTGTGACGTTGGGCCTAATCTGTCAGATTTTAATCATAGGATCATGAAATGTGTATTGACTTCTTGGAATGGTATGTTGCATGGTAAATTGTGTTGGTGTCAAGACACACAGTATGGACCTCAGAACTGTGTAGGTAGCAGAGGAAAGTAGATACCGCAATTCAAAACTGCTTAAATCAAGAGACCTACCCTGAGCTGCATGTATCCATGGTTCAGGTTTCTAAAACAAACTTTAATAACTCTGTAGTTAGCCTTCACAATGTCTTTAAAATGTTCTGAAGACTAGTACTTCTGAACTGAGACTGCAACAAAATAGTATTTAGGTCTAAGAATTTGTATTTTTGGTGAGTTATACTTCAATGCAGTTTTTACCAACCTATTTATTTTACTCTTTAGATTCTCTCAATGCCGCAAATTAAAATCTTGTTAGTATTCATATATTCATTCTATGTATTAATTCTAAATCTTTCAGCATTTTAGAGAGTGCTTTACTTTATTTTAGGATATATTGTGACTTACATATACGTATATTGACTTATAATAAAATAAATTTATAAGACACAGCAATGAAATAAAGTACTTTCTTTCAGAGGAAGAAAAAAGTACCTTCTAAACAACAGTGCAGATTTCTTGGAGTCAAAGACCAGTATATGTTGGCAGGGTTGTTTGTATGGTTTCTTTGGCTTATGTGTGAAAACTGAGAATACAGACATCTTTATTTATAGTGATCCGAGAAGAAGCTTGCACCTGTGCTTTATTCAATAATTGCTGCTGTTAGTATATTTCTGTTTAGCATTCTGAAGTTGCAAAATGGATCCAATTAATTACAGCAAGCAGTTAGGAAGTACTGGAGAGGGAATGGAGTTAAATTTCTGTTTTTCAATAATACAAAAGGTTAGAAAAGTCTTAAAGTCTTGTGATTTACTATTGACACATAAAAATGTAATTAATGCAGCCAGCTAAGGATTCTTTGGCAAAAGCTCAGATTAAAAACCTGTTCTCCTATGTAAAATTTAGGTTCCATAATATTGAATGCAGGGTCTTGAAGGGAGTGTGATCCTTCAAGATAAAATTTGGACTTATTCCCAGAAAATATCCTGTTAATTGAATGAGATAGCATAGAAAAAAGAGTTTGGCATGATGTAATAAAGACAGAATATTAATTCTAGTAGACAAACTTAAATGGAGGAATTCCTGATGTCCAAAGAATTAAAATGCCCTGGTTGTTTAATATCCTGTAAATATTTGTTTAATATCCTGTAAAAGTGTTTCTAGGTGTAAATTTCTAGTTAAAATCAACCTAAAAATAGTAAAATTAGATGCTCTGTGATATGGGCATCAAGTTAATACTTAACAGGATTAAAGCTTTAAATTTAGTACATGAACATTACTGTTGCTTGAATTAAGAAAGGAACAAAGTTATGGCTTCGTACATGGTAATTTTATCAGTATTAGTGGAAAGGGGAATATTTTTTCTGAGGAGGAGAAAGAACTTTGCAGATACTTGCAGAGGATGTTAAGTCTTTAGGGTGTTTTGTTTTACCTTTTTTTAATAGCTTCTGAAAACAAACACTTTTTTTGCCTATACTTCTAGCTTTTCCCTGCCTCAAGCCAGTCTCTAGTGCAGCACTGATTCTGTCTTTTCAATCAGATATTTAGGCCTGACAAGTCCCAGACCATCATCTCTTGACTGCATGCTGTCTCTCTGCTGTCAGCCCTTGCCTGACTACTAATTCTCACTTTCCCTTGCTTCTGCTGTTTTTTCATCTTGTCTGATTCCTGTTGGTGGGTCTTTTTTCAGTCTTTTGTTTTGAGCCATCTCCTTTCCACAAACTTTAATTAAAATCCAACTCAGAGTCTGTCAGAGACAGAATATCTGTCCCTCATTCTATCCAGTCCTGGTGATCCCCAGATCTGCATTGTTCTGCTTGGTATTGCTCATTTTGGTTTAATCCACTACCCTATCTTACATTCCTCTTAGTTTCTTTCATTGTCTAGTCAATCTCAGTTTATTCTTTCAAGCTTCCAATTCTGGTCTCCATTACAAGCTCTTTTTTCCATCTTTCCTCCACCCTAAATTATTCTCAGTTACCCAACAATATGAAGTGACAGGCCACTGTTTTCAACTATGTTAGGGATATCACCATAGTTGAGGCTGCGGGAATATGGAAGGTGACACTTTATGTTCAGTGGTTTACCTAATGCTTGTGAAATGCAGAGTTGACCCTGAGATTAGCTCGGTTGGTTAGAGCCTGGTGCTGATAATGCCAATGCTGTGTGTTCAATCCTTGGATGGGCCAACTCATCAAAGAGCTGGACTTGAAGATCCTTGTGGGTCCCTTCCAACTCAGAACATTCTGTGATTCTTTTACATTGAAAATCAGACTCTTCACTCGTAACTAGAGGGTAGAGAAAACTTAATTCAGTTGCCTTGCACATTCGGATGACGTACAAAAGGCTTCTGAGGGTGTTTGGTGGTTGGTTGTTAAGCTCCAGCAGATCTTGCGAAAAATAGGGTCTGACTTCAATTGACCGATTCAGGGCAGAAAAGTGGTTGCAGTTTCTCAGGTTCTTTCACAGTAGAAAAATGTTCCAGTGATTCTGTGGGTTACTTTAAAAGGTAGTGCTTAGAGGAGGGAAAAGCAAAAAAGCTACCTGAAGCAAACAGTAGACATGGAAAATTTCATACTGAGTAGTTCAAAAGGCAGCTGAAAATAGTCTTAAGTAAGAACTTCCAGGCAGCTTTGGTAACAGCTGATGTCACTGACCTGATAGAGCTTCTTTCTTAGGGCTTATTATATTGTGTGTAAAGTAGGGTGATAACTTAAGTTTTTAAATATGTTTCATTCCTTTTTTTTTAGCATTATATAATTTATTTATTTTTAATTAACCTTGAATATAGCAAAACAACTTTTCCATACTGCTTTTAATGTCTAGCTGATGTAGAATACGAGTCCATTGTGGAACCTTCAGGGAATATGTCTTGAATCAATTTAGTAAAAATACTGTTGAAGCGTAAAGAACAAGAGAAGTGGAAGTGATAGGATAACCTTCCTTTGCTAGCAGAATCCTGCCATGTCTGAAGAGCTACCCTCGTTTTTTGACAGATGAGGGTTAAGTGACCTACAATAGACTTAACTTGTTTATTAGGTTTTTGGCTCTGAATAGATGCTTGAGCTTTAAAAATATATTTTTAAAATCTCAAGAGCTGATCAAAATGTATCCAGGGACTTGATCACTTTTCCTTAAACGTGGTAGGCATTAGCAGTACCACAGCCAAAAATTGCCAGCATACATGCCTCAGTAATAATGTGCTGAATTGCAAATAGGATGATTATCAAGATGAAAAAATGTAATTATGGACATGAATTTTCTTCCAATTTGGTTTTTTAGGCCATGGCTGAATAATTCTGATGCCTTAAATGGTAAGAAAAGAAATGTGTAGTTCAAACAAAACTGGCAGAACGGTTTTGAATGCACATATATAATACATATAATTTCTGTAGGTTCCGAGCCCTTGAATGCAATAAAAAATATGGAACAAAAATCAAAAGGGCAGTTAATGGAGCATAATAGTAATGAACAATAAGTATAGTAATGATGAAGTAGCAGTAATATTCCCTTCCCTAAAACCCTGTTGTTTTGTTTTTTTAACCTCTTGCTTTTGTGTCTGTGTTTAATTTTGAGTTATCTACTGTAATATATTGCTCCATTTTTTGTCATTTGCATTGTCAATACATAGCTGAGAATTAAAAGTATACAGAAGATGTTTGGCTGTCTTAGAAAACCTGAACACATAAACTTGTAAAGCAAGGCTTGTGTTAAGCATAGATTTTCTTTCAACTTTTCTATCTTAAGTATATACTGACAGAGATTTGGGAAAAAAAAAAGTAGAGTGAAGAGTAAGACAGTGTTTTTGTTTCTTATTTTTAGTGGTGATTCTGCTCAAACAAAAAGAACGGCAATAGCAGGGCATGGTTCAGATGCTAAGAAAGAATCCTTTGAGTTTTAAAATTCTAGAGAATAGCTGAAAATCAGTGTTTTTTCCAGAAATGCCTAACTTATTGTTGCTTTAGATTACTGTATGTATCGGGGTCCCACTTCTCAGTGGTATTTGCTTGTCAACTTCTACTACTTATTTGGTCAGAAATTCAACCTCATGTGCTTGCTGTTCATCAGCTGACATGAGCTCCATGTAGAACATAGCAGTATTGCTTACGTTGATATTATGTATCAACATCTTTAAGATATTAGTACCAGGTTACTGGTCTTGAAAGCTGATTACACTGTTGCGCTAAGGGTTGATAACAGAGTGTTTCTAGTTTATGAACTCCTGAAATAAATGGGTATGGGCATGTGCTTTACTTGCATTTTTGCTCATGTTCTCCATTTTTTACTACTTCATTCCCTAAAGGTTCTCTGAGTTTCTGTGCCATGCTCTCCTATCCTGCTCCTCCTTCTAGCCCCATTCCAGCACATTAGAACTTTTCGATGGTCCTATGGTGAATAACATTTCCCATCTGTGGAGGCTTTTAATCCAAGTGATCTCACTTCCACTTGCACATGTTTTAGTTGTAGCAGTTATAACCAGGGCAGTCTGCAACTTTGGACTTGTTAATAGACCTGAGAGATATTGCTGGTTTATGTACCTGTAGGTATCCGCAATCAACCAAAATGCAGTCTCTTCCCTACTCCCTTTCTTCTCAAGCAAACAGAAAAAAACCTTCCATGATAAAGATTTGCAGTAAAATCACAGGACTTGGCGTCAGTGGAAGCTGGTTCTCCATCTGCTCAGTGCTTCCTCCTGAGCTGTTCCTAACATTACAGAAACTCATCTTTCTTTCTTTTTTATTTTTTCCTAATCAGACAAGCCAAGCTGTCTTTTTTTTTTTTTTTTGTCTCAAATAGAAATAGGGGGTGCCAGATTTTGAGTATTAATTACATTTTCTTGATAAATGTGTTTTCCTGTAAGAGGTGATCTGTACTCATTATATATGCTTTCATATCTGTGCCTTTTTCCCTCCTAAGTTTTATCAAAAATTTAACCAAAACTGTGATTGAAGTGGAGAAGTATAATGTGACTCCATGATTTGAAAGCATCTAAATGTAGGGTAACATCTTCATTTTAACATTCTGATATCTTAGAACTATGTGGCTATATGTGTCAGTGATAGTACTGCATAACTAATAGTAAGTAATAAAAGAAAAATCTTCAAGTTTTCAGTGTTTCAGAGAAATTTGTATGCTTTATGATATAGAACTGAATAGAGTAAGATTCGCAGACTAAAGGGGTTAAATTTTCTTCCTATTAAAATCAATGCGGTGAGCTTTTCCCTCTTCTTTAAATTTTTTACATCTTGAGTGCACTCATTTATTTGTGAAGTTCCAGATTTCTGGATTTAAAAAGTTTTCTGACCAACAATCTTCTCTAACATTGCATCTTAATCTTTTGCTGCTTCTGTATATTGATGTAATTTCTGCTGAATTGTGTTGAAGTATGTTTTGGTTATGAAATCACAAATCAGTAAGTTTAAATGTGGAGCAGTTTGTCCTTGTTCCTGTCTTGCTGTTGTCACGTCCACTACTTGATATTTGTAGGCTTGAGAGGTAGGTAAAAATGTCTACTCACCTGGTTCACTGTTTCTCCTGTGTAATAATGTCCTTTTTTTTTATAGTGCCCTTTAAACTGTTCTGTCTGACTAGGTCTCTTGTTGGTCATCATGGTCTTTGCCTCATCTCTGACATTCCTGCCGCTGAAATCCCTAACCAAAACTGAATTACTTTGACTTTTGTACTCAGATGGTACATTTCATATTCCAGCATTCATTTTTAAAATTCAGTATGTTATTGCCACTACATTCCTGTTCCATTACTCCTATTTTTACCACTTTTTATTTATTTTCTGCCATTCCCCCTTTCTTGGAATTTTTGTTGTACTACATGAACTTTGTGATTTTCTTTGTTGCTGTATGTTACTTTTAATTGATTTGAATTTTTTTCTCTTGAATTATTTTTTATACTTTTGATTCTGAAACACTGTTAAATCACCTGAATTTGATTATAAACTTTTTAGAGCAGAGACTTTTTTTGTTTGTTGGTAAAGTATTGATTCCTTTTCAGTTATGACATTATTAGATATCACTTCTGTGATAATGTTAAAAGGTGTTGATTGATTTGGAGGAGCTGTATTTGTTTAAATTGTAATACTTTTGCTCCATTTCTCAGCAGCTTACATTAGAGAAAGAAATAAAAAGAAATGTTACAAAGTTATAAAATCAGAATATTTTGGTTATGGTGTATTGGGTTTCTCTGTCCAGGTTTTGGTAGCGGGCGGGCTGCAGGGGTGGCTTCTTTGAGAAGCTGCCAGTGCTTCCCCCATGTCCAGCACAGCCAATGTCAGCCGGCTCCAGGACAGACCCGCCACTGGCCAAGGCTGAGCCGATCAGGAATGATGGTAATGCCTCTGTGATAACATATTTAAGAAGGAAAAAGAAAGTTATTGCAGAGATGAAAATTGCAGTCAGAGAATAGCAGAGTGAGAACACGTGAACAACTCTGCAGACACCAAGGTCAGGGGAGAAGGAGGAGCAGGAGGTGCTCCAGACGCTGGAGCTGAGGTTCCCCTGCAGCCCATGCTGCAGACCATGGTGAGGCAGCTGTGCCTCTGCAGCCCATGGGAATCAATGGGGGAGCAGAGACTCACCTGCAGCCCATGGAAAAGATCTATGCCAGGGCAGGTGGATGCCCAAGGGAGGCTGTGACCCTACGGGAGGTCCATGCTGGAGCAGGGTCCTGTCAGGGACCTGCTGACCCATGGAGAGAGGAGCTTATGCTGAAGCAGGTTTCCTGGTAGGACTTTTGGCCCTGTGGGGGACCCACGCTGGAGCAGCCTGTGCCTGAAGGACTGCACCCCATGGAAAAGTGACCCATGTTGCAGCAGTTCATGGAGAACTGTAGCCTGTGAGATGGACTCATGCTGGAGAAGTTCATGGAGGACTATCTCCCATGGGAGGGACCCCACACTGGAGCAGGGGAATAACTCCTCCCTGAGCAGCGGCAGAAACAACCTGTGAAGAACTGACTGTAACCCACATTCCCTGTCTCCCAGAGCCACTGGGAGGGGGAGGAGGTAGAACTTGGGAAGGAAGGGGGAAGGTGTTTTTAAGATTTATTTTACTTCTCATTCTCCTGCTCTGATTCTGTTAGTAATAAATTCAGTTAATATCCCCATTTCAAGTCTGTTTTGCCTGAGACAATATCAGTGAGTGATCTCTCCCTGTCCTTATCTCAACTCATGGACCCTTCGTTTTATTTTCTCTCCTCTTTTCAGTCAGGGTCAACCCACTACATATGATAAGGTTGATAGGACTGTCAGATGTAGCAGATTGGTTTAATTGTAGAAACCAAACTTCATTTGTTGTTCTGTTTCTCATAAGAATACATTTATTCCAAATATCAGTTAACAAACAAAATAGGAATGCTGACAAACAAAATGTGATGGGAATGCTTCCCTGTTCATTGATGAATGCTCCCAAGCAGTGTTGTGATCAGATTGCATCTCTCAGGAGAGACTGAGAGACCAATTTTTCTAGCAAAATTCTGAGAAATTTGTTTGCAGGGAGCAGTGCTATTTCTAAATGTTGGTTTTGGAGTGAAAGAAGGGCTCTGAAGTAGATAGTACTCTAAAGGGAATGGAGTGCCTGTTTCTTCCTTAATCTTGGCTGCAGCTTCTCCTTTCTTCTTATCTCATCTGTTGTCCTGAAATTTCTTCTCAAATCTTCTACTGATGGTTTGGACTCTCCTAGTCCTTCTTTTCTTTTAACATTTTTGGAGTCACAGCTATTCATTTTGAGGTGTTTTTTTCTTGATCTCATTCTGTTGCTCAAGAATATCCAGTTCCTACATCCAACTTCTAGTCTAGGCTTTCTTTTGATCCTTCTCCTGCCCCATATTTTTGTACCAGTCTAAATCACATGTTGGCTCCTCATCTAGTCTGTGTTCTCTTGCCTGTTGTTCACTCTCAGCTCATCAGGGAAGAGGCATCTTTGGCATTTTTGGGTGTTGTATAGGAAGATGGCTCTTCTGAACACTTAGAAGATTTGATTTTTTTTCCGAAACAGCTTATTTTTTGTCTAGATTTGGGTAATTTTCTTGAAGAATGTCAAAGGCATATTGAGATTTTCCAAAGTCTTTGTTTCAAAACAAGAGTTGTGTTGACTATTCCACCCTCAAGGGAACTCTTATATCCTGTTGTCCTTTCTTGCAAATCAAACCCTCTGCATGTGTAAATTTGTGAACTAAAACCTCTTTCAATACAACGCATGTTTGAGGGTCAGAATAGGGTGCAAGTGGGGAAGAATTATATTTTCTTTGGTTCTGATTCATTTTCAACCTTTACTGGAATGTGAATCAGATGACCTTCTTTTGACGGTACACGCTCATCATCTCAGTTTATGAAGCGTGGTATTTCTAAATCTGTTGCAGATAATTTGGATTGTGAAACTGATCGTACTCTACTTCTTTTTATACTGTTGATTCAAAACAGCCTGTGATAATGTGTTTTTTTTCCTTGAGTATATGCACGTGCTTCAATATGCAGAAAATGTGTCACAAAAAGTGTGTAGCAGCTAGCTACAAAATGTAAGGGGCAAGGTGGAAGAACTAATTCAAGGTGGGAATGCTTTAATACAGTGATGTAATTCTACTGATTTTTGTGTCATAAAGGCTAGATAGGCCATAATTGCAGATATTTATAGCAAAGAAATTTTCATTTGAGACACTTGGTTAACTTACAGCTGGGAAAATGCTGGCAGAATGGAAGTTTTGGAAAGGCAAATATTTTAAACTGACAGTTCAGTGGTTATGGGAGCTAATCTGAGTTAGATTTTTCTGAGTAAATAAAGTGCTTATGGATGCAAGAGTAATAGTCGCAGAGAGAAAGTCTATACAATTTTAACTTTTCAGGAAAAGATATTCTGTTTGCAGTGTTCATCACCTTTCCAATACCCAAGAAAGTGTACCAAAGTGGTTATAATGGAAAACAGCACTTTTGTCCTGACTTCTTTACTGATGGAACCTTGTTAGAGTTGGTTGGGTTTTTCTTCTATGTGTACTTAATGTTTCTAAAGTTGTTAGAAGATAGATTTCAGCAGGACAGAATTTGAAGTTGCTTTATATTTTGCTTCTGCCCTTGATAAGAAATTATGATCACCTCCCCTCTTCTGGAGAAAAGAGTTTTAAAGACACTTCAGTGATATTATGGGTTTGGCCCACCACCAGATATGGATCTAGTTGCCTGAGTTGACAGCATGAATGGTGCAAAAGAGTTGGCAGGAACATGAAATGGAACAGCTGGTGAGAAGGGAAAGATCTTGCGGAGTCAGGGAAATACAAGAACTGCTATTGATAATAGTAAGGGAAGAAGCAAGAGGTCCTTTTTTTGTTGGTAGCATGCATGTGTATTGGATTAAACTGGATTAAATCTAGATACTTACTTCTGATTTATCTTAATGTACATTTGCGGTTAGAATATTGACAACAAGTAAATTTTCTAATGCCAATAAGGGACTACATTCTCTCTTGCTTTAAATTTTCTTTTTTGTAACTCCACATGATTCTGTCTCCGCCTTCCTTTGTCTTTTTTCTGTTGTTCATTTCATAATGCCTTATTAAGTATTCACTTGCTCTAGGTTTTATATATCCTCTTTCTGTCCCATAGACAACTTTATTTTTCTGAGTTGTATTTGAATATGAAAAATGAGGAGGAGGAAGAGAAAGAAGGGAGGAGTAGAAATCTCCAGGAAGAACAATCTAGTCACTTAGAGGAAAATTGCCTACAAGTATGAGATGACTAAATTAACTTGTAGAAATGTAATCTGAAAGCATCAGATCTCACACCTGTACCTTACCAGCACAGTTTAGCTTGTCAAAGAAAATTGGTCTTTATAAATATCTCCGTGTAAAGTATCATTTAACTAGAGACAAAGCATTTTAAAGTCTCTCTAAGTGTTTGATTTGGTCATGTTATCTTTGTGTTAAAAAAAAAATAAATCACAACAACAACAAAACCTCCCCCCTCCCAGTGATTATTTCTATTTAGTGCCTGTACTTCAAAATAGTTTATCTGTATCTGTTCATCTGAACTTTAACAATTTTCTTTTGGCTGTTCATTTATTAATAGAATACTCCTATAATAGTTCTTGGGGGAGTTCTATTTGCAAACCTTTGTACTTTAAAGAATTTTAACATACTACCATTTTCCATTGCTGCAGTGGTTATAGGAAACTGATGAAGTGAACAATGGAACCCCTTTGGGAAGCAAAATTGGGAGTGTGAATTAAAAACTTATGTTTACAAACTTGCTTGGTAGAGGAGAGAAGTATTTATGGTCTAAATTTTGACATGAATTAAGAAAACCAGAAGGACTTTTTAAGTTAAAAAAAAGCTATAGAGAGAGGTAATAATTTTACCTCACAACTGCAAATGCTTTATGGTGGTGACAGATGCTATAGGCAATGTTTTTTTCTAAGTATCTAGAATAAAATAATCTGAGCTCTATTCCTGAAGTCTGTCAATCTCCCAGACTGACTGCAAATTGAAATTATTTCATTCAAAAAGGACTATTGAAATAGTTTGTTCTGTTTCAAAAATAACTCACTGAGCAAGTTATACTATATGATAAAAAGCTGCTGTAATGCATTTTTGAAAACTGAAGCATTGAACAACCACACTTGCAATGTAACTTCTTGTGACTAGAATTCATTTAATCATGAAAGGAAAGCACAGTAGCTTAATCTAGGGAAAATATAACATAGACAAGATATATTTTGGTGACTGATATTGTACACCTATGATACCAGTCAGGAAGAGATGATATCCACATAATGGCATTAGAGCTAATTTATCTAATTTATATTACAATAGATAAAAATTCTCGAACTGCCTATTAAGGAGAGTATGTATAGGTTTAAGAAAATTAATTTTTTCTAGAGCCTGTTTTTAGGTATCTGAGTTCTGACAGATTGGCAGTGCTAAACTTAGAAATTATTCCATTTCCTCCTCTCCTTGCAACACATTTTTAAAAGATATATAATTTTAATTGTTAGATGAGATAGTATTTGCCATTATTTGCTTTTAGATGTTAGAGATAAAATACTACCAACAAACATCTTTGAGGTATAATTCCTTCATTTTTTAACTTGCAAGATGTCAAATAGCAAATATAATAAAAAAGTCAGTTTCAGTAAGGTTTGGGGCAAATTTGAGGAAGGGAAACTTGCTGTTGTTTCTTTCCCTGAAAAAAAGTAGACAAAGGCTAACCCCATCATAGCCAGTAAATTTCATAGATTACAAAGCCAGAGAAACCATTTGTGACTGGGTGAGCTTTTCTGAATAACATGAACAGACATCAAAGTAAGTTATGAACTAGTTATTGGTTGACTTAGGGCATATCTCTTAGTACAGCTTCTGTTAAAAGCTATTGTCAGTCTTGATTTAAACGTGTCTGCCTTGACTTCAGCAAAGCTTTTGACACTCTCCCATAACATTCCCAGAGTTAAGTCAGGAGATGCAGGCTAGGTGAGTGAATGGAGAGATGGATTGAGAACAGGCTGAAGGGCAGAGCTCAGAGTGTTGTAATGAGTGGCACCAAGTCTGGTTGGAGGCCTGTAGCTAACAGTGTTCCCCAGGGGTCAGAACTAGGTCCAGTCTTGTTGAACTTATTTATCAGCTACCTGGATGAAGGGACAGAGTGTACACTCAGCAAGTTTGCTGGTACAAAAGTGAGAGGAGGTGACAATACCCCAGAGTGCTCTGCTACCATCCAGCGTGACCTGGACAGGTTGGAGAGTTGGGCAGAGAGGAACCTAATGAAGTTCAACAAATGGAAGTGTAAGTTTCTGCACCTGGGGAAGAATAACTCCCTGCACCAGGACAGGTTGGGGGCTGACCTACTGGAAAGCAGCTCTGTAGAGAAGGACCTGGGGGTCCTGATGGACAACAAGCTGTCCATGAGCCAGCAGTGTACCCTTGTGGCCAAGAACGCCAATGGTATCCTGGGGTGCATTAGGAAGAGCATGGCCAGCAGGTTGAGGGATATGACCCTGTCCCCTTTCTCAGCCCTGATGAGGCTGCCCCTGGAGAGCTGTGTCCTGTTCTGGGCTCCTCAGTACAAGGGAGAGATGGAGCTCCTGGAGCAGGTACAGTGGAAGGCAACAAGATAGCATCACTTATGAGGAAAGGCTGAGGGAACTGGGCCTGTTTAGCCTGGAAAAGAAGACGAATTGCAAACAAACATCTTAAGGGTGGGTGTCAAGAGGATGGGGCTCACTACTCTTTTTGAGTAGTCCCCAGTGACAAGATAAGGGGCAATGGGCACAAACTGAAACACAGGAAGTTTCATCTGAATATGAGAAAAAACTATTTTGAGTGTGTCAGAGCACTGGAACAGCTGCCCAGAGAGATTGTGGAGTCTCCTTGTATGGAGATACTGAAAACCTGACTGGACTTGTTCCTGTGCAACCTGCTTTAGGTGAAACTTATTTAGCATGGAGGTTGCGCTAGCTGATCTCCAGAGATCCCTTCCAACCCCAACTGTTCTGTAATTCTGTGAATTTCAGTGACAGAGAATCCCTCAGAGCCAGTTGTACCACTGGGCTCTTGGATTGATCTGATGTGTTGTTACCTTCCTTTTTAAGGTGTGCATATGATTTCCCCTCTAATTCTGTATAGCCCGAGGACTGCAGAGGGTTACAGGAAAAACCCACAAAAATGACAGATTTAAACTTGTTGCGGATTAAGTGATGTACATTGTGTGTGAGTGAAAACAGTCCCCTCTCACATTTGAAGCCATCTGAGGTGATTGTTACTCTTCACTAGTTGAGAGCAAATGAACCATAGAAATTAGAAAAAGAGTAGAGAGCAAAACAGAAAACACATCACAGTGTTGTCACCATATAAATCAGTAACACGGGCATATTGTGTAACATTTTCCAATTTAAATCCCAGAAGCTCCACAAGGAAACAATGGTACAGCAACGGGCAGCAGGACAACTAACAGCGTTGACGACTTTACATATAAGGATGATATGAATAGGGTAGAATAGAGGTCTTCAACCCCCAAAACAGATGACGGAGAACAGTATGCCATAGCTGTCTGTGAAATCATGAGGGATGGATATGATGAATAAGAAATTACTGTTGTGTCTTCTAGTGCAAGAAGTAGGGAGAATTGAATGAAGCTATCTGGCAGCAAATTCAGAACAAAGGACATTTGTCACAGGATCTTGTGGAAACTGAAAATTCGTGCAAGTTCAAAAACAACTGGAAAAGGTTATCTTATAAATAAGACATTATCTCTGACTCAAGAAGTCCCTGAACTGCAAATAGCTAGAGGACTGGTAGAATAATTCTTAGGGAGTATCCCTATGTGTGTGCCCTCTTTTCAGGCTTCCTTAGACTTATGTGGTTGGACACTGTTGTGCAGAATTTGGGGCTGTATGGGGCCTCTAATTCGATATGATGTGACCTTTCCCAAGTGATGTTCTTCTCTCTTCCCTGTTGTAAGCTGTGGAATCACTAAATTAATATTTAAAGTTTGAGGTGGTGTCATTTCAAAGCTATTGGAAGGTACTGAGGTACTGTAAAGGATTCACTTTTCTGTAATTTTAATAATTTTAGCAAGCTTGCTTATTTCACCACTGGTTGATGTATAAGTATATGGTAGGGGAGTAGCAAGTTGAATTCTTTGTAAAGCATCGATACTGCTCAATGAGGCAGACTGTACATTTTATACAGGGTATTTTTAATGTCTCATAGTTTTAGGAGTATTGAGTAAGACCAAAGAACGTTTTTCTAGAATGCTGAAAAAATGCTATCAAATGGAATTATTTAGATAACTGTAGGTCCATGCATTTGATATCGATCCTGGGAAAAAAGAATGCAAAATGTGATACAGGATTTGGTTAATTAAGATTTAAAGTGTGGAGACGGGCCTTGCAGGACCAACAAGTTGGTCAAGGACCAGCAGTATCGCAGACAAAAGAGAGAAATGAGCTGAACAGATATAAGTCGAGGCTGCAGGGCTGCAGGTTTTGAGGAGCATACAGTTTCATCTGCCGTAACAAAGTTTCTTTCTATGCAGATACTGCTTTGCCATGTCAGACCCCTTCACAAAGCGTTTTATATCCGCTATAAATGTATGTAAACCCTATGTAAATGTATGTAAGCTTTGAAGTCAGAGTTCGTACTGATAGAGGCCTGAATGTCTGTCAGTGTGCCTTCTGACTTATAAACTGCTCTTGCCTGAACTAGCACTGCCTGTTTATTCCACACACAAAAAAAGGGATGAGTATAACCAGTATCAATCAATTTGGCTTTTTGGAATATGTCTCTTTGGATGTGATTGGAAGTACTGCATAATATTATTTTCATGTATCTACAGCGCAAATGGTTTGACGTGTTTTAGTGCCTTTTTTCTCATTACAGTAATTTTTGGAGGTGGGAGATTATTTAATGAAAGGGCTTGAGAGAGATGCAACTGGCTGTGGTGAATTTTGTGTTCATCTGTAACTCAAGGTGAAATGGACGTATTGTGTCAGTGTTTTAACTATAGGAGCGTAAGTTCTATTAGGTTATATAAGTTCTATCTCTTAATAAAAAGATGGAAGTGTAAAAGTATCTTGTGTTTGACCTGTAACATAATAGTCTTGAGTAGACATGAAAGTGAATGCAGAAAATAGGCCAACAGGTCTGAGTATTTACAGCTACAAATCTGTGCTGCTAGGTGTGTTAGACCCTGAGATTAGCTCAGGTAAGAGCATGGTGTCAACACTGGGGCTGTGAGTTCAATCCCTGTATGGGCCATTCACTTAGGAATTGGACTCAATGATCCTTGTGGAACCCTTACAACTCAGAATATTCTGTGTGGATTTCTGTTAGCTGATAACTGCATAGAAGGGGCAGTTTGCACTTTTGGTTTGTGTCTCATTTGCATAATTTCTAAAAGGCTTATTATACCATATCTTCCCCCTTTAATATTTCTTACTTGCTGAATTAGTTGGGAAGGGGGTCCTGTTTGTATGTACCACATGTGCCATTTTGCTAAGCAGAGGTCCTCTCTAGGCAATTGACTGTAGTTATTTTTGCGATGTGATTTATTCAATTCACAAATACAAACAGCTTAGTACAGAGGAAATGAAAAGATATCCTTGTCAGATGCTTAGTGATCCTTGAACAACTGATTATGCTAGAGGTGAAAAAATAAATATTGACTTACTGCTTTCAGGTGAGGTGATTTAACATAATTACACATTTTGGAAAACATTTTGTGATATATTTATTTCTGGTTGTGTGGAAGTTTAGGGATTGGAACTTCATAATGAACTGTTCACTTAGTTCATCTGAATTCTTTGAGGATAAGTGAGAGAAATAATGCACTTAAAAATAACATTTATCTTGATGACGTAAAATTATTAATGAATAGATCTGAAAAAATCTACCTTTTAAAAATATTACATATTTCAAAAAATATTAGTTGTATCCAATTCTTCTTCCTGTAAGAAAGCTTTCCACTGGTTCATAGGCCTCTCATATTTACAACAGAGCTTAAAAAACCCTAACTGCAACTCTCAGTTCATAAGTTTCTAAACCACTAAGTTTTGAGTAAGCCTTTTGAGAGCTTCATTGAATAATCACCTGATTTTTCTAAATAGGCTTGTTGACTAGCTGTTATTTTTGGTTTCTTTTTTTTTTTGGTGTCTTTTTTTGTTGTAAAACTGTGATAAACAATATCTTTTACAAAAGAGGAGGCAAAACCTCACAATGTCCAAGTTAAAACTTTTCCAGTGTGAGAGCAGTAACTGGAGAATCAAAGGTTAAATTCCAATTCTTGTTTTTCTCTGTTTTTTACTTCCAACTCTGAGCCAAATTCAGAAACAAAGCTGTCTTCTGAAATCAGCTGACAAAAGCTGTATTGCATCTGCTGCTTGTTGCAGATGTTACGGAGTTGTGATAGTAGGCTTTGATGGTTCAAGTTATGGAAATTCTGAACTGGTGCTATTGAAACTTGTTACCATATTGTTTTGGTTTATGTTGTACAGAACCTACTTCTTAACTGATACTTTTGTCCTGGTGTGTTAGATGCGAGACAAACTATCAGTGTCAGTAGTATAGGAGCCGTGAGGAGGCAGGGAGAATTCTTACTGGATCACTGGAATGCGTGAAGTGAGACATAGGAAAAAAATGACTGAGAGGTGTTTGATTGACCAATTGGAGCTACTTATAAAAGAGAAGGACAGAAACTGGGGATATGTAGAGAATGCTGAAACCTGTCAGCAACAAAATGGCTGAGTTATAGGTGCACTAGCAAAAATTCCATTAAGTTCTCATTAGATCCAGCAAATGGGAAAGTGGGAAAGGGTTAGACTAGTAGACTTTGCCTGTATTAAACAGAAGACCTAAGTGTGAGTGTTTAGAGAGTTTTTCCCCCTTCCATGGCAGTGAAAAGTGTGACCTTGTAGAAGAAATTTCAGATATATAAAGTACCCTGCAGTAATATGCGTGAGGTGACCCCTCTCCTGCAGAGTTTGTTTCACATATCTTGTCTGGTAGGAATTCCGTTATTTGGGGAGTATGTTGTTGACTCCTGATACTATGATGAGCCTTGTCTCACATCAACTTGAGTTTTTTAGTCTCATGGTATTCTATCAGTCTTTGGTAAGTAAGTTTAGTCTTCTGTCACTTGGTAGAATTCATAAGTTCTTTGTGCATAAGTGAAGGGTTCAAAAGAGGTGTGTGTGAATGGCAAATGAGTTTGTCTTTAGCAAGCATCAGGGAGAGAGAGATTATTTTAGTAAGTTAGCAAAACATAAAAAGGAAAAAAAAACAAGAACTGTTGGTTACATTAAATAAGAAAATTGTATAATAAGATGTGCTAAATAGAAAGGGAAGTGATACAAAGAAAATTAGAGGAGATACTTAAAACAATGCTTGAAGAAGAAATATTGCATCTTAGTAAATAGAAAAAATTGTGCAAAATCAGTAAAAGACAGTAGGAGCAAAGATGCAGTTTTTCAAAGCTGCTGTTACATACAAAATAGACCAGTGTGATAGACCAGTATGTTAAATGATATATGACTCTTAATGCTTTTTTAGTTTCAAGGATTGCGTTTTTTGTGTGTGAGCAAATGTACCTTTCTCTATGACTTCTATGTGTAGTTTTTTGATTAACAGATACAGTGTTTATTTTTCAAGACCTACTAGATGTTAGAATCATGTTTTGCATGTTATTTCCATGTAAACTCATGTCTATGTGACTCATGTTGTGAATGCTCCAAGTGAGTTAAAAAAATGAGATGACCTGCTCCTTCTGTTTATACTTTAACGGGGGCACTGATGTCCAATCTTCTGATTGAAACTCTGTACACAGTACCTTGGGGTGTATTAACACGGTGCTGTTTCCTTATTGTGCTGTAGTTTACCTTTCATAAATAACTAAGCAACACTTCTGGCTCTATTTAATATCCTTTTATATAAACAAAGATTCATTATTCTGTAATGAAAGATATCCTTTTACATCTGCTGCTATGGTGCAAAACATTGTTTGCTTTGCTAGATTAAATAGATAATGAAGTGCAGTAAATTTTTTTTTTTTAGTATGGCTTTTTATTAATTTTTTTCTTAAGCAACCATGCATGGACGTATGTATTAAAATATTTTAAAGAATTTAAATCCTAATATATATTTTACTCTAGTATATGTCAAGAGAGAGCATTTAATAGTTTTTCCTTTGAATAACCTTAATATCAGAAGAGATCTGTTATTTGAACAGTATAGGAAATCTAGGAACATCAAATATCTGGCATAGAATGATTCAAACTTCAGTATCAGTGTAAAGAAATTTAAATTCATTGAGTTATTGTCCATACATGAAAGTATATGTTGATGTGATAAACAATTAAAGCAATATATGAAATAAAAACTTACCTAGGAGATATTTGATTGAAGCTTTGTCTGTGCTCTGTCAGAATATACTGAGACTCACTCAGCAGATAGGAAGCTTTTTCCCATTTGAAATGCATTGTGCACTCTCGTCTTGTGATTTCTTTTCCACAGCGTCTTGTTGTTCACTGCTGCTTCAGTCTTGTGGTGTTGGTTGTTTCCAGTTTATTTCCAGGTATCTCCAATATCTGATTTCCTCCACATTCAGCATTTTTGTTTATTCTGCCCTAATCAGGTAACAAAAAAGAACCTGTGAACTTGGCATCTTCCCCCCGACCAAAAAAAAAAAAAAAAAAAGGGAAAATGCACCGACCCCAGTTAACTCAAGTATTCAGCATTCATTTAAAAAATCATTTAAATATTTAAAATCCAGTAAATTCCATTTGTTTTCTGGTGCTATTCCAACACTTAAAAGTTATTTCCCTACATATTTTGGTAGCCTCCACGTTTCAGATTTTTGTAGGAAATATGCAGGATCAGTAGACATCAGGTCTTAACTTTTAATCCATGCAACATTATTCTGTGAGGGATGGTGAAGGTCTGCCTCTCTCAGCTCCTTATGCTTCTGTCAGACACAGATGTGAAATGCTGCTTTAGAGCAGAGGGGAAAAAAAAATCCCAAAGGGTGTAGTGTTTTGTCATCTCTCAGGACAGTGAGCACGCATGGCATCAATGAGTAGCAGATATGAGCTATTCAAACCAGTCGCTGAACTGACAGGATGACGCTTTCATACATAATAGAACCATTAATTATTTCTTCTGATGGACAGCAGTATGTACTAGAAGAAAAAAGCAGCAGATGATCATACCAGGTTTGATAGGTTCTCTGTGTTTTAGCAGCTTGTCATCAAGAAACAAACCAGGAAAAAAATGTGATTTTGGGATATGATCAGGTAAAACAGATGAGAGTTGTTTTGACATTGTGGATGTCATGCATAGGGTTAAAAATTCCATTCAGGTTAAGGTCTATTCATAGCTAACTTTTTATCAAAAAGATGTTCCAAAAGATTTGCTTTGAAAATCGTGGTTTATGTTTTGCTTCATGTACCCTTTCACTAGGGAAACGTGGTTGCAGTCTTGTGGGTTTTCACTTATACCTTAATGTGCAGATTAAGCCTACACATTTGGGGTTTTGCACTGCAAAAGGAAACCTTAATATTAAAAAAAATAATTTTTCAAAGAACTCTGTCTATGAAGATGGTGTTCAGACTCATTGCACACTTTGTATCAAAGACTGACTCACAAATCCATTTCTAATTAATTTAGAAATGTAAATTGTCTGATTTAATGTTAAGTAACCACTCTCTTGAGGTTAATATGTAAGAAATTGCATATATTTAAAAAGTCACTTTAATGTAGCATAAGCCTTCATAAATCTGTCCTAAAATATGATGGATAAAATCTTCATTCACTGGTTCAATGTTGTTAGGGGCAACGTATGCTGATTGTAGGAAAAATAGTGTGACATTTGGAACTTTTCCTTAGAATATAGTTTCTCCTTTTTTTTTTCCCTCTTTGGAACCTTACTTAGTGTAAATTTTCTTTGTAAATATATTGACAAGAAAATGTTTACAATCAATTTTTTTTTCCTTCTGGTAAAGAAAAGATAAAATCATGAAAGAAAGAAAACACTACTTTAAAACTGAGATGAAACATAAACCACATCAAAGACACGGTGGGTGAAGGGGCTACTTCTACTGGTTTGTACTTGTTTGCTCTCATAATTTGCCTTAGTTTTGTTTTATTGAAGCAGCAAAGTTATCTTCACCTTTCTTGTTATGAAATCATGAATATGGATAAAGCTTTTTTTTGGTTTATTCAGTCGGTATAGATGAACACAGATATGCCCTTACATCACACCAAATAACTTTTGGAATATTTCAGTCTCTAGCTTGCATTCTGTCTAGTTCAAGACCAAATCCAAGCCTAGTAATATGTGATAGCTGTAACTTTAAATCTTAAGTTGTCAATCTTGCTCTTTAGATAAGAAGTTGAGTTGCCAAGGATACAATGGGTATATGATGTAAAGTCCATGCTGAAAGTACTGGAATGAGGCGTACTTTCTGAAATAATATTAACACTTTCTGTCTCATGATTTCTGTCTTCAAGCATACAATCCATTCTTGGAGTTAACAGCCTAAGCTGAACTGCAAGTGTCCTAAATATATCAGGATATTTCATGAAAGTGCTGATTCTTATGAAAACCTTCCAAGTATTTGGAATCTGACAAGGCACAACTTTTGTAATCTTAGATAATCTTTTGGCAGACAACACTAGCCTGGTCTGCTTCCCTCCTTGCAAATCCCAAAACAGGAGACTCAAATATCTACTCTGTGATTATCCCCAGAAGAAGTCCTGAAGCACAAAATAACTGAGCAGTGTTTTAATACACATATGTGCAAGTGCACACATAGACATACATGTATAAAACCCCTCTTTTTTCCCCTCTTCAGAACAAGGTAATCTGAGCTATTTGTATGTTAGTATCAAAAGTATTAAGTATTCTGTTTTCTCAAACCCAGAGATGAGGATAAACTTGAATAAAGCAGCATGTTGAAATTTAGGACATGACAGTGGTCCTGACACCTTGATATGCAACCTGAATCTAAGATAAGGAGATGATTGGTGTTAAGAATTCAAACTCTGAAGATGAAGCTGGTTAAAATTTTCAACCTGGACTACAGCACAAAGAAGAGGAATTGTATTTTTAGCATGGTGTTCAGAAAATTTTTTCCATTTGGTCAAAGAATGTACCAGCAATAAGCTATATATGTATATATATAAGCTGCATGACTAAAGGGGATAAATAACATCTCTGGTGGAGAATGTTGCTGGTATGACTAAAGTAGCAAAAGCTTCAAGCAAGCACCACTGAGTACTCTGAAGGTCCTATAGTCTGTCTCATGCCCGGATATCTACTATATGGCTATCAGTGCTCTACTATGTGATTACTCTGGTAATCTTGCACTTAGTTTGGTTATCTTGCACTCACAGGATGGCTTGATGAGGGATTCCACGTCCGTAAACAATGTCAGTTGACATGAAATTCTTGTACCTCTAAGCCAGGAGTAAGGACTCACAGGGTACTGGCTACATCCCTCTACGTCATTTTGTTTGGATCACAGGCATGTTGTAGAACTGTAAGGGGGATACTAAACGAGTTTGCGGACAACACAAAACTGGGAAGAGCTGTTGACTTCTGCCAAGTCAGGGAGGCCCTGCAGAGAGACCCCTGCAAATTAGAGGGCTGGGCAATCACCAACCATATGAAGTTCAGCATGGGAAAGTGCCGGATCCTGCACCTGGGACAAGGCTACCCTGGATGTATGTACAAACTGGGGAATGAGATGCTGGAAAGCAGTGCCATGGAAAGGCACCTGGGGGTCCTGGTTGATGGCAAGTGGAATATGAGTCAGCAGTGCCCTGGCAGCCAGGAGGGCCAACCGTGTCCTGGGAGGCATCAGGCACAGCATCGCCAACCAGTCGACGGAGGAGATTATCCCTCTCTGCTCTGCACTGGTGTGGCCTCACCTTGAATATTCTGTGCAGTTTTGACACCATAATAAAAAAAATACATTAAGCTATTAACGAATGTCCAAAGGAGGGCAATGAAGATGGTGAAGGACCTTGAGGAGAAGCCGTGTAAGGAGCGACTGAGGTCACTTGGTCTGCTCATCCCGGAGAAGAGGAGACTGAGGGGAGGCCTCATTGCAGTCTGCAACTTCCTCATGAGGGGAAGAGGAGAGGCAGACACTGATCTCTCCTATGTGTGGTGACCAGTGACAGGACCTGAGGGAATGGCCTGACTTTGCATCAGGGGAGGTTTAGGTTGGGTATTAGAAAGAAGTTCTTCACCCAGAGGGTGTTTGGGCACTGGAACAGGCTCCACAGGGAAGTGGTCGCAGCACCAAGGCTGACAGAGTGTTTGGCGCAAGATGTGACTCTTGGGGATGGTCCTGCAGGGCTAATGGTTGGACTCTGATGATCCTTGTGGATCACTTCCAGCTCAGCATATTCTTTGATTCTGTGATTATTTCTGATAACAGAAAAGTTAATTTGTAGTGAGGAAGAAGTCCTGTACTTCTTGGACAGACTTCTGTTTCAGTTCCTGCTTTTTTGAGTGTACACGTTATAGCCAAAAACCTCAAAATAACTACTATTTAGCTTTGTTCAGCAACAGGTTGAAACTGCACCTGAAAATCAGATATAGGGTGAATAATGTACTTACCTGCTTTAAGAAAATTGCTTTTTAAAAGTTACATATGAAGTGAGCACAATGCTTGCTTATAAACATTTTGCACTGTAAATGTGTGAGCATTTTAATTAAAAGCTCACTGAAATTTCATGGGAATCTCGGTGATATTTAATATTTACAGTGTCAAAGCAAATAGTTTTGCAAATAGTATTAAGCCATGTGTTATTGTCTGTGTTAGTCCATTCATGATTAATAATTATGGATTCTTCAAGTCTTAAAGGTCAAATATTACCCCCGCTGTATGAAAGTAATTTGTCAAATATACTGGAAAAAGCATTTTTCTAATAAAACTGAGTGATCAGTAAAGCTGTATCTCAGTGAACTGTTTCTACAAATTATAAAATTCATAATAATCACTAATGTTAGTACTGTAAAGAAATTGTGGGAAAAAAAAAAAGACATAGAAAAAACTTGTAAGCATTTTCCTTTTTGAGAATTTTATCAGATGACCTGTTTCAAGGAAGTTGATAAGTAGTGGTTGCTTTTCAAGGAAAAGCAGTGTATCTATCAGAATTTTTTAATCACTGCAGAGCTAATGTTCTGAAGAAAATGCTGTCATTATTGCTGCTTCTTTTGTTGCTTACAAGTATTCTTGCCTTTATGAACAAAAAACTCTTCTGCTTTATTCTTTTTTCCCTTTTTCTTTGAGGGTGTGTGTGTTTGTTGTGATCTCATATCAATAATAATTTGTTATTGAAGATTAAAGAATTGTTTTGTGAGTGGAATATTTAATTACCTTCCAGCTAAATGAAATTCATGTGCAAAACTGTAATTTTCAGTGTTCAATATAGAATATGTTGTACGTTTCTTAAAAAAAAAGATTAAAAAAATCAGTGTCTGTATAAATAAAAAGTCTTCAAAGTTTTAAATTTTTGAAATCAGTCATACAGTTTACACTGAGTAATTTTTTACTTAAAACCACAACAACCTGAATCTTAAATTATTTTGAGTTTAACAGCTATATCTGCCAGCTCTCAGTGAAAGGAGATACTTTGTCATTTCCTAAAATGAGACTATTCTCGTTAAATTAGTATTTCCTGTTGTCTGAAAACTGGTATAAAACAACAAACTCAAAAGAGAAATGGATTGAGATGGCTTAGAAAAAAAGGAGGTTTTGTTACCTAGGAAATGAGCGAGTAAAAGTACTTAGCACAACTCTTATCATGTCAGACATCTGAGGCCTTTTGTGTTTCCTAGATTTTAGTTATGGCAGTCAAGTTAGACTCGAGACAAAGCGGCTTTAATATGAAATCCTTTGAGAAGGTAGGCAAACAGTTTGTTTTCTGCTTTTCTAGTTGAAGTGTTGCTAGTAGGTCTATTTGGACAGAATGCTTTAATAAAATTGTATAATAATAATAATAATGGTGATGATTTAACATTATTGCTAGGACTGTTGAGTGCTTACAAACATTTTGCTGTAAATTTTATTCAGTGAAATTTTGAAGAATGATACTTGAAATTAAACTTTTTTGAGAATGAACTAGTGTGCTGACACAGGTTTTAATTAATGCATTTTAGACATCATACTTTGGGAATTTTTTTTGTATAAAAATTTGACTGCCATTGTATGTTTTTTCCCCATTATTTTAATATTGGAAACAGTTGAAGATTTCTGCTTTTGTTTAACACAATATTAGGAAGGGTAAGTAATGATTGTTTCACAAATAGATGAGCTTCAATTATATTTGTAATCACATTTTAATTAATGGATCAGTATTTGTGAGTGTGCTGTCTGTTTGATTCAGTCAAATTACAGCAGGGTGCTGTTAGTAAACTATTCAGATTGGTAACAAATTATGAAACTGTCTTGAAGACTGAACAGTTTTGCGTAATTGTTGTTTGTTAACTTGTGATATCTGATGAATATATGCTCAGCAGATGCTGTCCAGATATCTTTCAACTGACTCTGTTTTTTAGACTGTTCAGATATATATGCAGGAATCAGATGGATTATGATCTTGGATTTAATTTGTTTTGGATTTTAAACTCATGTTGGCAACTCAACCCCCTCACCTGTGTAAGGGGAAGTTTTGCAGTTAATTTTTTTTGTTGTAAAGGTAAGGAGTGACCACAAGTTTTGGAAGAGTTTGTGTGGTGTGGTGTGGTGTCAAAGATTTTAAAGTTTTGCTTATGCACATTATTCCTCTTTCCCTCCCAAGCTGATCATTCTAGTTGCCATAACAACTTCATAATAGCAGCGCATTTACTGCTGTAGTTAAGGTTGTGTCAGCACTTCCATTATAAGCTACTGTTTTCAGGATTTTCAAATTTATTCACAGGCTTAAAAATGACATACAGTAAGCCTATGTAATTGGTTTTAATGTATGGTATCAACTTTTTGAAAGCTGCTGTTGTCTGAGCTCTGATGCCATGTATAAAATAGCATATTTTTTCAAGTTTTTTTTTCTTTTTTACTGAGAAGTAGCAAAACATTTTTAGACTAAAATTAATTTTGACTGGTTCCCATCTGCCAGAGGTATGAGAATCAACATGTTCTTTTGCTCTACCACAATGCTCCATCACGCCTGTATCCAGTTAGACCCATCTGTTCCTGTTAGTTAAAAGGTTAGTGTGAACATGGTGCTTTTCTGGGAAGTAAGAAAAATATAACCTTTTTAATATGAGAATTTCGTATTGCATTAAGAAATAAATGTTTGACATCTTCAATACTTTTATAGTTAATTTTATGTTAAATAAAGACTACCAATGTTAAATGGGGGATGATTTTTGAAATCCAAGAAGTAGAGGGCAAGTCTATGGACAAATGCTAGTATTGAAAAAAAGGCAGTCATTGTAGATGCAATTTCTGTTGAAGAGTTTTAGCAAGGAATTGTGCAGAACTACAGTACAACTTTCTGAAATCTGGAAGTTGTTTAGCCTGGGAAACCTGTCTGAGGGGTTACCTAATTTGCAGAAGATCTGCTCTGTGCTCTGTAACAAGTGATTCCACGTGGAGTGTGATAAAGGAATTGTTCAAAGACTCCTCCCAAATAGATTTATTTGTTTTTAAAACACATTTATTTCAAGTGAATTTACAAGGTACAGCATGAACTTGCTGTCCTGAATAATTATGTGTTGTATAGTTGTGAGGATTTATGGGATTTTTTTTTTGCCCTTTTTTTTTTAAACTATCTTATTGCCAAATGTACTGCAAGACACTTGCCCCTAAAAAGAATGATGCCTTTTTGCTGTAGGAGACAACAGTATAACTGTATATTATACAGTTTTAGAAACTGCCCTGTACTATTGTTACTCATAAATTAGAAGGGAAAAAAACTTTCATCTGCTTCTTAATCCCTTATTGTTTTTATTTTACTTTGAAATAAAGTCTTCAATTACACACTTGCTTCAAATTTAAGTAATTTTATGTTCTTTTTTTAGTTAATCTATGATTCTACTTCAGTGTAGTAAAATCTAATTACAGGTATTTAGACATTTGTATCACCTCAGTTGATTGATGTTTGAAAAACTTCAGCAACATGTAACTTTAGAAGGAGACTAATTTGATTTTATTTTAATGGTATGTAGTAATCATAGCTATTGATTTCAAAGGCAAATTTCTTTGATTTTTATTTTTATATATTAAATATAATTTAATCAATCTAGTTAGAAAGTATTTGTTTAAGTACATCTTACACTAAAGAAAGATTGTGGGTACTTCTCAACTGAGTAATATAAATATTTTTTTTAAAGCTAATTGATGTCTTTGGCACAGACTTTCCATTTGATTCTAGACAGGTGAAATATTCAACCTGAATTTCCTAAGTCCAAACACTTTATCGTCCTTTTATTCCTTCACTCTTTAATGTGCTTTCCACTTGCCTCCCAGAATCTGATTAATTTTTAGCCATTTTGTATTACTGGTTTTGAAATCATATTCAGAAGATTGATTTTGGAATTTTTTCCCAACTGACTATAAGATTTAACAACCAAAACCTGTAAATGTTGTAAGAAAACCCTCTTAACTCCTGAATAAAGAGCTACATCATTATGGTATTTGCAAATTGCATTTATTTTTTTTCAGTTTTACAGGAATCTGTGTTTGTTCTCCTATTATCTTCTGTTAGTTTCTACTTTTATTCCCTCCCCATCCCCTGAATTTATGGAGCCTTGAATTTTAGAGAGTTTTTTGACCTGGAGTATTAATTTTGAACCTTAGCATGAGCAGTTAATTCATCTTAATTGTTTTCTAGGTTCTTTGTTCTGTTGTGATTTTAATTTTGAAAGATTTTGGCCTCTCTCTGGTACATAAGAATTCATGGAAACATTTGCCTACTTTGCAGATTTCATAGCTAAGAGAGGTTACTGTGTCTCATCTCTGCAACTGTCTTCTTATGAGCAAATATTTGAAGAGAATCTTAACTTGAGACTAGGTTGTTACTGTTTTTCATAGTACACTTAAGATGAGAGGGAATATTGAAAGAAGTAGTTTAATGTTGCAGGCTCTCGGTAAACTGTACTCTATCTGCATTTATTTTGAAATATGCAATGTTAACAGTTCTGGAGCTGTTAAACTTACAGTAGTTAAAAAGTTCTGCTAGAAATTTGCTGAAAGATCTCCCTCCTTCGCCAGTGAAAATTAGGGTAAAAGGTATAGTTTAATGTCAGTTGAATTTCAGAACAGCAGTATAAAACTAATAGTACTAATAAAGTCTGAGTCATTAGGCTAGGTTGTTCCAAAAGGTTTTGGGGTTTTTTTTAAAGGTATGTGCTATGTTGATCTTTAATGTTCTAGAGATTAGGTAGGGGAAGTGTCATATATTTATGAAGGGAAGAATTAAATAGAATGACAGATATCAGGGTTTTTTTAAAAGCCCATGGTTTGCGAATCGTAGAAACTGTTATCTATAAATGCCTAGGTACAGCTTGTTCCGAGAAGACAATCAGCTATATATCCCCTTTCTTCTTACTTCACGTCTTATATAATTTTGAAAACAATTCCCTTAAAAAATACATGGTTACAAAATTACTGAGATTAAAAGAGGTTTTTGGACATTCACTAATGTAAAATTTTATGTCTTTTCTTTCTAATAGATAAACATTAATTTCACTGAAATTGAGCTAAGGTTCAAATTTTGTTAAGTTTCAGACTTACCTGAAAGGTTATTAATTTCCATTATTCTTTTTCTAGTTTAAAGAATGTTCTTTGTGAGCCATGTGTGTAGTTGTCCCCCAGCAGATAGTCGTGCATCTGAAAAACACATGTCCATAATTCAGATGGTTTCATAGTGATGTTGTGTCATTCATTCTCTGTCTTGTGATGTGACAAATGAGCTAGGGCCATCCTGCGAAAGACACAAAACTTGCCAGTTTCCCAGTAAATAAGGAACGATTTCTGGAAGTCTCCTGGGAAAGGTAGTAAAACAGGTCTTGTTCAAATCCTCTGTAATCTTCCTTCTTTATGTCTGCTTTTGTATATGTACTGTGTGGGAAAGGAAGTTCTTTCTTCCTGCTTTCAGACTGTATGCAGGGTTTTTAAAGACTCATTTTATAAGTGTGGCAATTTTGAAGTGAAATCAGTACACAAAAATATAATTTGGACTTGCCTGATAATTAGGAAACAATTAAGGACTACCGCAGTGGTAGAGTTTAAAATCTGGCTTATTAAGTAATGAATTCATAAAGTAATATTAAAAATATTGGAATTTTAGTTTGCTCTTGCTAATTATGTATGTTACTGTCTAGTCTATTAAGTAAACTTTTCTGGTTTATGCATTTTAATCCTATAATTTTGCCAGTTTAAAAACATCTACTGATGCGTTTACCAGAAATAAGAAGAATGAATGAAGTAATGAATTCACTTTCACAGGCTGGTTAAAAGCAAGTTTTAACAATAGATCGAGCAAGTCTAAAGGATAAAGGAATCCAATACTGCTCTCATTTTGAAGGGGAGTATCAATGAATAAGGCACCATTGAGAGTGCATATTGAAAGGCCAAAAAATCAGAAAATATGAGAGACTTTTATATGTCCGTGCATCAAGACATACATTGTCTTGCAGTTTTATATGCATTAATGGGCGTTCTCTGTTTAGAGCTTGGTTCTTTCCCATTTTAATCAACACTTTAGTATTCAATGAATGAATCCTGGGAGCTGAGCTTTGTCATATTTGCCCACTTGTGGAGGAGGAACTGAGATTCTGTCTCAGAAGGAGGATGTTTTGTTTTGGTGTTGGGTTTTGGGGTTTTTTTTGTCCTTCTGAGAATTTGTTGTTGTAGCATTGGCAACTGGAAAAAAAACCCAATACAACATCTTGAAAACCATTTATGACAGGTTCCGTATTATATTATGGCTCTTTCATTTTAAAATGATTTTAGAATTTTGAGAAAGATTTATTTTGATGCTGCATTGTTTCTTTATAATTTTAAGGATGTTATATGTGCAGGAACTAAGGGAAGGAAGGAAAAATAGATTAAAATGGATATCATTTGCAACACAGTCCATCAAGTAACTATCTACGCTTCAATATTTGAGTAACCAAAGACAGGACAAAGTAATCTATATGTACTGCATTACTTATCTGTTTGCATGCTGGGTGTTTTAATTATGCTCAGTTACAATTTCTTAAATTGCATTTTTAAAAGTATGACAAGTTAAAGATGTTCTAGGAGAGAATTAGCTTCTTGGTGAGTAGTGCTGGCATAGTGTAAATAGTATCTTCAAACACCTCTTCAGGCATGCAATTCTGGTTTTGTCACTGGAGGTCAAAAAGTGTACCCTGATACCTTCGTATCCAATGCTTCTTTCTATATCTGGAATAGGAATGTACAGTAGGAAACATCCAATACTTTTTAATAATTATTTAGTTATTTAAATGGTATTTGAATGCAATTATTTTCCACTTCCATTCAGCTGGGAATTATGAAAATATTAGACTTTGTTTTTTCATAATGTTCTTTTTTGAGTGACTCAGTGTATGAATGCATTTGTCAGTTGGATTATGAGTATCATGCTCTATGCCTTATCTCAGCCTTATTTTTAAGGAATCTCTGTCTTTTCTTTAAATTACACAAACGTCAAGTCTCAGAGGGGAGCACAAGACTCATGCTTCTGTGATTCATCACATGATCTCCTGCCACACTGCAGGCATCCCGCATAATGGCAGCAAAAGACTGCTATTTCAGTACCCTTCTGTCAGCCCATGTGTGAAGCATACTTGGGTAGAAGATGAAAGATTTGTAGACTAAAGAGGCCTGGGCATCACAAGCTGGGTGAGAGGCAATAGGGCTGTGCAGAAACACCGAGAAAGCCTCAGCCCATATCTTGCAGTTGTGATACCTGTAGGACAGGGACATGCTTCTCACATGAGCTGATACAGATATGTGTCTGCATCACCACTGAATGGCATTGCCCATTCCTGTTGTTTTGCCTAATGCATGCAACTTCTACGTTTGATTCTAGTATACTTCAGAGAACTGCTTGTTGATTGCCGCTTTAAAAGAGAGCTGAACGTTGAAATCTAACACTTGCAAAAGAATACATCTATTCAGTTAAAATATCTCTGACAGAGACACGAATAATTGTGTGATGAGAAGAAACAGGAAGTTAAGCTGTGATTCTGTTCATCCAGAGCAATTGAGTACCTTCAGAAATGTCAGGTTTTGCTTCCTGCTGGGCATTTGAATGGAGCAGTGTTCCATGAAACTCTACACTCAAATGGAATAGGCTGTGTATGCAGATGTAAGTTTTGTTGTTCTGTGTCTTTTATTTCTAGGAGGTTTCTTTGACCTACCTTTTCAGGAGGGTGCGTCTTCCCAGTCACCTATTTTTTAGAATATGAATTCTTTTTTTTGGGGTAGCTAGTCAAGAAAATTTTTTTTCCTTCTCTCTGCTGAGAGTGGGGGATGGGAAGAGTATTCTTATCCGTAAAAATTGGATTTGTTATCCAGTGTGCAACAAGCCAATAGTTACACGCTCGAGAGAGACGTTGATTATTTATTTCAGAGTTGTGTAAGCCGCAGTGCTCAGTGGCATTTCATGAGTCACGCCCCCAACTATCAAAACTTTTTACTACTTGAACATTTTAACAAACAAAGGAATTAGTGTTCATTGGCTACAAGTTACATAGTTATCTTACTAATTAGTGTTCTGTCTTCTATTGGTTGGTGATTCTCTTGCTTCTCTTGCTGATTAGTCCTCATGCTCAGTCTTTCCCTTTTGGGTCAGTAGTCTTCTTGGGTGAGTGGTCTATGAGTCAGTGGTTGCCATCTCCCTCTGCTGGAATTACCTTTTACCCAGTTGGAGCTGATTTACGGACAATTAGTGAGTTGGCTTTATTAGTTTCTTCCTTCTCTTGGGAGTTCTGCCAGATAGCCCGTAAATTCTGCATTCTTTGTGTCCACTATTAGTGGGCCTCCTTCCCAGGACTTGTTAACTGTTCTCCCCCTTAGGTCTGAGATCACTGAAGCATGTCCAGCCCTAAAACCCAAAAGGCCATTCTACCAAGAAGTAATTTGTTTTTCTAACACATAGACATCACTTAGAGCTTGTTGGCTGCTCTCTGTTTTATGGATTAAATCTCTCTTCTTGGTGATTAGGCTTGAAAGAGTACAAAGATCAAACACCAAAGAACATGCTTTCCTAAAAAAATTTTTACATGTTCCAAATTTTGCACAGTATTACAGGATCATGTTTAACAAAAAGACATAAAAATAAGAAATTAAATCCTAGAATATAGAAGTTGACTGTTATCTGTGTGCTTCAGCTTTTATTTGGCTCATCCAGGATATCACCTTCTAGAAGCAGATAGGACCTATGAAACAGCTGCATGCTTTTCAGTAGCTTTAGGAACCTGTCAGAGCAATGAGAGCAATTTCATGCACTTTATCAATCAGTGAGATCCTAAGAATATTTTGAGATTATTTTGTGTATTACTTGAGACAGTTAAAAGACAGTTGAGTGCCTTTTGATTTTTCAAAAATATCTTTCAATAGATGTATGGATAGATAGTCATGTTTCAGAGACCTCCCTTTTCATCATCCACTTTCCTGTTATTTCAGTAACAACACCTGCAAAAAATTTCTTAAATATATTAAAAAAATACCTTAAATGTATTATGGCTGGCAGCACTTTCTACCTAGGAGAAAAGAAGTGCTCTTTATTTAATGAATTAAAGATGACATTTACCTCCAACAGCCAAAAAGATGCTGCTAACTGTAAAAACATCTCAGCTTTGAAACTGGTCCAAATATGGATGGCTGAGTACAAAACGTTCCCTCTGTTATAAAACATGGTTTCTTTTGATCAGACCATCTACTTCTGAAAGTAAAAGAGATGATGAATGTTCTGTTGAGCTGTATAATTGTAATGAGGGTCATTATAAAGGTATGTTGAGCATGTTGATTTAAACATCTGATTTCCTCTGTATGTGTTCCAAATCAGTGTAATCTTTTATGCAGACCACTGTAATCTTCTACAAGCTGGTAGGACAACTTGAAAATTTATTGAGCATTTTGAGATAATCCACAGGATATACATTGAACAGTATTAAATTATGCTTTGAATAAAGAGTGGAAACAAAATATTATGCCAGTTTGGAAGTCCTTTATTGGTTGTTCTTGAAGTAATCAAACACCTTCTTTGCTGAGAACAATGGTCAGAAAAATGAGATTGGAGTAATCAAACTTAGAAGGCTTGTCTCAGGTAAGCCTTAATTTTATATTACTTATAGTGACTTTGAAATAATATTTCTTATAATTGTTATAATTTATGCTTGTATGAGACTATAACCTTGTAGTAGATGTGAGGGCTGCTTCTATAGTGAATAATGGATGAATGATGATATTTATTGATATCAATAGATATGATGATAGTGGATGGCATTTTATGATATTAATGGAATATAAAGAAGAAATGCCTTGAAAATTATAACTAATTGTAGAATTTTGTCTTGAAGCTGTTGGGTTTTTTTATTTTTTAAACAAATTGAGATTTTAATCAAGCTTTGTTTTGTGCATTCAGTAAGAAAAACTTTAGCTAGAGGAAGGGGTTCAGGTGGTTTGCTATGAATTCTTTGAATGAGACTGTTGCCCAGATAGTGATTTATTTATTTTCATGATCATGTTCTTAAATAGAATAGAAATAGTGATGCCACTAGTGGAATCTACTAAGGAAACCAGATTAAAAAAAATTAGTTCATTTAAACTATTTGCTAATAAAAATAAGAAATTAAATTATAGGAAACTGTAATATTAAACATTTTTTCTGTATGTATGACAGGCCCAATTCTTTTCTGGTGTAACTGGTTGCATTTTAACAGCAATAAATGCCCATCTGCTTCTCAGGGTTTCTTGGCAACTTCAGTGTGCTAAAAATTATAAATGCTTTAAATGATACTGGAAGTTGCATAATTTTGTTTTACTGAAGCCCTTATTGGAACAAACTGTTCTAACAAAGTGTGAGTAGATATAACATGTATTTATACTTTTTTTTTTTGGTGAGTTTGGCACTGAATTTTCTCAACATTTATGATTAAATAATAAATCTCTTAGAAGCTCTGGCACTTGACACAGAAAAGTGAGCTGTTGTAGAACGCATTTATTAAATCGTAAAATATTATTTCATTGGGGTTGTGTCATTAAAAATTGGTTGGATTAATTTATTGTCCAGGTAGGCACTTACTGTATTTGTGTTTATCATGATGAAGAATCAGGTGATCTAAGTTCTTTTGTCATAATTATTCTGATCTTTGCATTTCTGCACTATGGATCCATAATTGTCATTTTGGTGGAAAATACAGGAAAATAATGTTAGAAATATATGTTAGAGAGTCTCTTGGCTCTACAGAACTTGAGATCAGTGACAATAAGATTGAATGCTCATGGGTCAGAATCAGGGGGAAGGCCAACAAGGCCGACATCCTGGTGGGAGTCTGTTATAGACCACCCAATCAGGATGATAAGGGTGATGAATTATTCTACAAGCAGCTGGCAGAGGTTTCAAAATCACCAGCCCTTTATCTTGTGCATGAGTTTAACCTGTTTACAAACTGAGAAGGGCTGGAGGGAGATGTGGTGGTTGGAAGCCATATTGGGTACAGTGACCACAAAATGATAAAGTTTTCAATACTTGGTGAAGTAAGGAAGGGCGTCAGCAAAACCTCTACCCTGGACATCTGGAGGGCAAACTTTGGCCTATTCAGGAGGCTGGTTTGGAGAGTACCTTGGAAAACAGCCCTCAAAAGCAAAGGGGTCTAGGAAGGATGGACATAATTCAAGAAAGAAATCTTGAAGATGCAGGAGCAGGCTTGTCCCTTTGTGCCAGAAGCCAGTGGGAAAGACTACTGACCTGGCTGAACAGGGAGATTTTGCAGGAAATTAGGGAAAAAAAGAGAGTTTATTGCCTTTGGTAAAAAGGGCAGGCAACTCATGAAGTGTTTAGAAATGTAGTTAGGTCATGTAGAAAAAGAATTGAAGAGGCAGAAGCACAACTTGAACTTAAGCTGGCCAATTCTGTTAAGGCCAACAAAAATTGTTGTTATAAATACATCCATAGCAGAAGAAGGGGCAAGGAGAACCTCCATTCTTTGTTGGACATGGAGGGGAACATAGTTAACAAGACAAGGAGAGGTACTGAGGTACTTAACACCTTCTTTGCCTCAGTTTTCAACAAGAAGACAGGTTGTCCTCAGGACAACTGGCTTCCTGGGCTAGTAGACAGGGATGGGAAGCTGAATAGTCCCCCTGTAATCCAGGAGGAAGAAGTTAGTGACCTGCTGAGCCACTTGGATCCTCACAAGTCTATGGGACTGGATGCAATCCATCCTAGGGTGATGAGGGAGCTGGTGGAAGAGCTTGCCAAGCTGCTCTCTATCATTTATTAACAGTCCTGTATTACCAGGGAGGTCCCAGATGATTGGAAGTTGGCAAATGTGATGCCCATCCCCAGGAAGGGCTGGAAGGAAGGCCTGGGCAACTATATACCTGTCAACCTGACCTCGGTGCCAGGCGAGGTTATGAAAANTGGATCCTCACAAGTCTATGGGACTGGATGCAATCCATCCTAGGGTGATGAGGGAGCTGGTGGAAGAGCTTGCCAAGCTGCTCTCTATCATTTATTAACAGTCCTGTATTACCAGGGAGGTCCCAGATGATTGGAAGTTGGCAAATGTGATGCCCATCCCCAGGAAGGGCTGGAAGGAAGGCCTGGGCAACTATATACCTGTCAACCTGACCTCGGTGCCAGGCGAGGTTATGAAAACAGATCATCCTGAGTGCGATCACACAGCACCTACAGAACAGACAGGGGATCAGAGCCAGCCAACAAGGGTTTAGGAGGGGCAGGTCCTGTCTGACCAACCTGATCTCCTTTTATGACCAGGTGACCCACCTGGTGGATGAGGGGAAGGTTGTGGATGTGGTCTGTCTGGGCTTCAGCAAAGCCTTCGACACTGTCTCCCACAGCATACTCCTGGAAAAGCTGCAGCCCATGGCTTGGACAGGGTCACTCTGTGCTGGGTTAGGAACTGGCTAGAGGGCCGGGCCCAGAGGGTGGTGGTGAACGGTGCTACATCCAGCTGGTGGCTGGTCACCAGTGGTATGCCCCAGGGATCAGTTTTGCGCCCAGTCCTGTTTAATATCTTTATTGATGAGGTGATTGAGTCCACCATCAGCAAATTTTGGGGGGAGTGTCAATCTACTGGAGGGTAGGAGGGCTCTGCAGAGGGACCTGGACAGGCTGGATAAATGGGCTGAATTCAATGGTATGATGTTTAACAAGACCAAGTGCAGGGTCCTGCACTTTGACCACAACAACCCCCTGCATCCCTACAGGGGACAGACTGGTTTTAGAGTGACCAGACAGAAAAGGATCTGGGTGTTCTAACTGACAGGAAGCTGAACATGAGCCAGCAGTGTGCCCAGGTGGCCAAGAAGGCCAATGGCATCCTGGCCTGTATCAGGAACAGTGTGGCCAGCAGGACCAGGGAAGTGATTCTTCCTCTGTACTCAGCGCTGGTGAGGCCACACCTGGAGTACTGTGTCCAGTTCTGGGCCCCTCAGTTTAGGAGGATACTGAAGTACTGGAGTGTGTCCATAGAAGGGCAATGAGGCTGGTGAAGGGACTGGAGCACAGGCCCTATGAGGAGAGGCTGAGGGAGCTGGGGCTGTTTAGCCTGGAGAAGAGGAGGCTCAGGGGAGACCTCATCACTCTCTACAGCTACCTGCAAGGAGGTTGTAGTGAGGTGGAAGTTGGTCTCTTCTCCCAGAAAACCAGCAATAGGACAAGAGGACACACTCTTAAGCTGTGCCAGGGGAGGTTTAGGTTGGATATTAGGAAGAAATTCATTACAGAGAGAGTGATCAGACATTGGAATGGGCTGCCCAGGGAAGTGGTGGAGTCACCGTCCCTGGAGGGATTTAAGAAGAGACTGGATGTGGCACTTAGTGCCATGGTCTAGTTGACAAGGTGGTGTTGGGTCACAGGTTGGACTTGATCTCAGAGGTCTTTTCTAACCCAGTTAATTCTGTGGTTCTGTGGTGTCATCAAGAAACAGAGCAAGAGCCTGCTGTGGCAAAAAAAAAGCAGAGTGAAGTATGCAAAGGATTTAGAGGAAGAGTAATTAAAGATGACTTTCTTTTCTAATTATCTCTGCTTCTAGTTGTGTTGTAGGTTTTTGAATAAATATGAGCAAAGACAGTAAGAAATTTCCCTGCTGCTGAGCAGAGAAAAAAGTTCTTAACAGGTGAAAGCAGGAAAATGAAAGCTTTGAATGTGTTCTTTTTTGCATAAATCCACACTAAGTAGATCCCCTCTGACTGGCTAACTAACATACTTTTAACAACATTTGGAAGTGGGGTCTAGTTGAGAATTCTGGGACTGTTATCATTTCAAATTTCCATTTAGTTGAAGTAATAATAGGGAGAAGAGACTATCCTTCTTCTGTTGTTGCATTTGCCCTAGGAAACTACTTTTCACTACTCATGGAGATGAGATACTGTGTGATCAATTATCAATCTGAATGAGTACAACTGTTATTATGTTGTAAAGGAAAATGATGAAATAGGTGGTCTAGCCTTTGTATGTTTGATGATCTTCATATGTTTGATGTTTGGACATCAGGAAGAATATCTTTATAGAAAGGGTTGTTAAGCATTGGACTGGACTGCCCAGGGAGGTGGTATTCAAGAAACAACTAGATGTTGTTAGCACTTAGTGCTATGGACAAGGTGGACAAGGTGGTGATCAGTCAAAGGTTGGACTCGATGATCTTGAAGGTCTTTTCCAACCTAAATGATTGTGTAATTCTCTGAAGCTGTATAGATGTTATAGAATCACAGAATCACTTGGCAGAGTCCTCAGGAAGTCTCCAGTCCTGCCTCTTGAGCAAAGCAAGGTCAGCAGACGCAGTTGCACAGGGCTTTGTGCAATAGGAATCTCAAAGGTTGGCAGTGACATAACCTGCTCCAGCCTGACTCATGATGAAAATGTTTTTCCTTATATCCAGTCTGAAACTCTTATTTCAATTTATTGCAGTTGTTTGTTGTCCTCCCCTCCATGCACATTGAACGGTCTGGCTCCCTCATCTTGATATCCTCCCCATAAGTACTGGCAGGCTGCTGTAAGGTCTCCCCCAAAGCTGTCTCCTGTGCAGACTGAACAAGTCTGATTCCCTCAGCCTTTTCTCACAGCACAAGTGCTGCAGTCTCCAACCATCTTGGTGTCTCTCTGATGAACTCACTGCCATATATCACTGTCTGTTCTGGGGGCTTAAACCAGTGCAATATTCCAGATGTGATCAGCTCTAAGGAAGCACTGCTGGCTCCCATGCAGCTTACTGCCTGGCAAGGCTCCTCTTGCAGCCTGGATACATCTTCATGGTGTAGACAAAAAATAATGTAGCATGTAGATTGCAGTGAGATAGGTTTAGATTAAATATGGAAAAAAAATTATTCTGATGTGAGAACAGCCAAATGTTTTGAGTGAACTCTGTAAAGACACTGGAGAGTCTTTGTCACTGAAGATCTTCTACAGGTTAGAAAAACATCTTCCAGGAATGATGTAGGGATAGGTAAGCCTGCTTGAGAAGGAAGAATTGTTCACATGGCGCCTGTTCAAGTCCTGTGGTGTCAGAGGAACACAACACCCCAACATTTTCTTTCTAAATATTATTAACTGTTTAAGACAATGTTTCATGAAATGATTATGTTTATATGAATGATCATAGCCTTACATACCATAAGCTGTAGAGATGAAAACAGGAAAATGTTTGAGTCTATCTGTTACCATTTGTCTTCTGCACTCTATTTCAATCTGGAGTATTAAAGTTCAGTTCTCATGCAAGGCTTGTGTAGAGAAATTGTTTTAGATTTCTTACAGTCAATGATACTGTTTCCATCTTTTCTTTGATTATTGTAATATTGTTCTCAATATATTGTTCTTTTATTATGGCATATAAAGTGTTACAAAATCACTGATAGTTGACAGAAGTGGCTGATGCAACTGGTAGTCCTAGAAATGACCACTTGTACTTCTTCACTGTTTCTCTTCATAGTCTGCCTTTTAAAGATTTATTTCAGAGTCAGATTGGTTGTATTGTCATTTTATTTAAATTTTCTTTGAGTTAATAACCTGTAATGCAGTGAGCATGATTTAAATTGTACTCATGATTATAATGAAGAGTGTAAATATTATGGTGATCAAATAAAATCAAATAATATACTGGGCTTCTAGATGACTGTGTAATTACTGTATTTTTTAATTTTTATTACAAAATAATAAGTAAACTTTATTAGAAATCTGTATTAGAAACTAGAAGCAATCCCTCTTGTCATTTGTGTCCATTTAAGTGGACTTTAAGTTATTTAGGACCAATATTTGTATCAAAAATAGAAAGTATGTATTCTAGGTAAGAGGGAAACTTCAGCATGGAGTTTTCCTCTGAAGAGGCAGAAATCTGCTGTGGAAAGACTTCTTTTCCTCCCCATGAACTCAACCAAAACTCACATCAAAAGACTTCTGTCTCATGTGTGGATGTGTTCTGGTGTGTTTGGCAAGTCTCTCATAGGTGTAGTGAGGACCAGGGTCACCACTGTTCTCACTGCTCGATCAACATACATGCATTAATGGTTGTGTTTCAGTAAACACTAACTAAAATTGGAACATAAGACTAAAAATGCTTCATTCCTTCCTCTGCTTCCTTGAGTCTTGAGAATCAGTTTGCAGAAACATTGACAGACATTGCTTCTGCTATGTTTATGTTCCCACAAACACTTAAGTATGACTATGTCTGACAACCTTCCTATTTGCCATTTATATGTTTAAAAGGGACAAATAAATTAACAAAATTAACAAAAAATATAATTTCTGCATTTGGGCATTTTTAGTTGGTGTTTACTGAAACACAACCATTAATGCGTGTACTTTCCACAAAATCTTAAGAACTTCAAGGCTAAAGGTATAACTCTCTTAAGTATGTGATGTATATGAATAATTGTCTTTGCCTGAATAATCTCGCTGAGCATATATACACACTATATATTTATGTTTCTTTAATGGTATATATATATTTTCCTTGGTATTCTGTTGATCTTACAGAAAAAGTAATTCACATTGAATACTAGCACAGAATCCTATTAAAGTACAAACCAAACAAGTGAGAAGTAAGTTCAGGATGCATTCTCTATTTGTGCATTTATTCGTGGAGAATTTAGGTATGTTACTTAATTTGTTAAGAATTAAGGGAATTAAGGCATCTATTGTCATGTGAGATTGATCCCATAAAACCCAGACAATATCAGTAGTAAAGCTTGATAGAAAAAAAAAAAAAAGGAAAAGAAAAGGTACAGTGACTGCTTTGTGCTGCTTCCTGATCCTCTCCTCTTGTAACTTGTAACTTTGTAAATGAGAGACTGTTAGCACTGTAACTATGCTTTTTCTCTGTGACATGTTTCCTGCTGGTTGCTTGGTTACCAGTACTTTGCCACACATACATACAAGGTATTAGCTTATTCTTTTGTCTTCACTCTTTGAGCTTTAATGAGAAGATATCTGATCAAAACTCATGGTTTTATTTCTCTGCATCTAGGTATTAAGGGTTAAGTGGCTTATCATCGTGGAGAATTAGAAGTAGCGATCCATAATTTATCAGCTTCATATGGAAGAATGTGCTGTTCCACTATATATGTATAAGTCTTTCAGGGTAGTTTTCTGGTTTTATTTTGTTTTAGGTTTTTTTTTCCCTTTTTTGTAAAAATAAAATTCTTTACTAGTTACAGTGAAACAGCTGAGTGACTTACTGTAAATTTTCATTGTGACCTTTCAGAGTGATGGTGGTCTTTGCCATTTCTCCTCTAACTTATCTACATTATATTGTTAGTGTTAGGACGACTACAGAATGAAATACAGTATTTTAAATATTTCTATCGTGTCGGTCACCATGGTACCTAGTAGCTTTGAACTAAGTGGAGTAAGGGAGTAAAGAATACAGGTTAATATATGTTATTATATATGTTTATTTAACTGCCTGGTTTTAATTTTCCCCCATATCTTCCATGAATAGTCATGGCAGTAGGAAACAGAATTAACGGATTGTCATTGAAAGGATAAACACAAGCATAGTCATGTTCCCCCTATCTTGTTTCCTCCCCTCCAAAAGAAAGGATTAATGTTTGATTTGTAAATTGTGCACCTGAGTCAAAAAGGAAAAAACTGAAAAACAAATTGAGAAAATTCTTTAAGGTCGGTTGAAGGCATGTTAGTAGAGTGATTATAACTTGAGCAGTCCAGACTTTTTAAATGAGTCTTCAGTGAATTGCATTGGGCTTTCTTAAAATATTTTTTCTATACATCTAAATATTGGTACCATTTTATAATTTCATTAGTCTTAACTGATACATGTTAAAAATGTGCCATTTTACAGTAATTTCTTCAGCAAGTTGGGCTATCAGATGTTGAAAGAGCAATGCCATAGTGATGTTTTCTGAAATATGTTCATTAGTGAAAAATATCTTCAGATAGGATTGCATATTTAGCTCCTTAGAGTACAGACATAGTCATTTAAAAAAAGGCAATGTCATAGTGTAGTTTGGTATAAAAGAAAAAGTAGTAGATCTTAATATTCTAACCTATTTTCAAGTATTGGTGCATCTTTTATAAAGGTGCATAGAAATCTCTAAATTTTTTTCTGGTTTATATGGTTAAATTGTGCACATGGGCATATGTAAAAAATAGTTAAAGGTTGAACTACGCTTTACTTGCTGATAGTTATTAGACATGTGATTTCTTCATGTTTTAAACTTTAAGAACTCTCTTACTTTTTACTTATCTTCTTTGGAAGGTTTCAATGCAGATGTGTTTATGATACTGTTTTAAAAAAACTCATCCCATCCTAAGACTTTCAAAAAAACACCAGTGTTTTACTGTTCTTTTCCAAATTCCGTTTTCTAAGTTGTGCACCCCCTCATCTTTCCTCCCCTAAATACCTAGAATTGCTGAATTGATGGCAGTAGAAAAATGAATGCAGGAAAAACAACTTTCAAACTCCTGAAGTAGCTTCTTAAAAGGTATGCTTCTCAAATCTGCTATAATATATACTACATGGTAAAAAAATTGCCTTTGGAAAGTGCTTGAATAAATGCATGCAAAAGATCACTAATCCTCTTAGGAGAATCAGAATATAATAAATATCAATAAAGTGCTTTTTTCCCCTCCATTTTTCTGTTTTTTGTTTTTTTTTTTTTTAAGAGTTTTTTCAACTTATTTTAGCCATTAACCTTTTCTTAGCCTAACGTTTATACTGTTATTGTTCTACTTTTCTTGTGGTTATGTGTATTAGTGTAGGACAATAAAAAAGAATCCCTAATTCAGGCTTCCAGACTGAAAGATGATTTATCACAGGTATGAAGCAGTACTTGCACAGTGGACATACTTGTTTTCTTGGGTTTTCTATTTATTTATAGTGAAAAATGGTATGCATTCAAGAACCTGAAGCATTGCAGGATGCACAGATGGAGTAGGATTATGAAATTTCATTGCTATGCAACACAAAAGGTTACCTTTTCTCCTCAAAGTAGATCTGGAAAGTTAGGAAGTTCTCTAAAATAAAATGAAATAATGCCCTCCCTTCTAGATTCTTTTTAGGATAAGTTAATGTAGAATGTCTTTTGAGAAGAGGAGATACCTCTTTTGCCTAACTGTGAAAAATACTAATCATATTGAGAATTTCTATTGCACCGTATTAAAACTTTCAATTGAATTAAGATTACTCTTCTCCTCTTATGAGGCAACCATGAAATCTTTTGTATTACTGCCTCTTTAACATTTTTAGATTTAGATAAGATTTTCAGAAAAAGGTAATAAATATAACAAGTGAATTTAGGTACTCTGTGCAAGCCATGTCTGGTTCTGGTTCCTTTTACTTTTTCTCCCCACATTTTAGGCAACTGCCTTAGTGTTAGCACTGGAAAATCTAATGTAGATAGATGTATACATTAAAGTTTAAAATGCTTCTTTGTGAGGTAGTTGCTTTAATAAAGTTCCTTCTCTTCCTTTCTGGAAGATTACGTGTATAATAGATGAACTGTGCCTGAATCTGATAACTTCTTTAGGACCTACTAGTATCATTCAGATTTCTGGACTATCACAATTAACTGCCTTAATAAAGGGGGGAAAAAAATATCTCACATTGAACCACACAAATAGCAATCTTCACTTTTTAAATGAAATCTAGTTATCTCTCTGCTTCAGTAAATCTGTTTTCAACTCTACATTCTTAAGGTGACACCAGTAATAAAACTCTGAAGTTATTTAATTCTTCTATATCATGGTAACTAAACTGTGTAGAGATATACATGAAATGTGTCTGCTTACTGTTTCTTAAGAAGCTGTCCATAGCGTCAAATAGCGTGAAATGTTAAAAATCTGTATTATGTAGCATATAAAAGCAAAGACTGATAGCTGTCCAGTGGAAGAAAGTATTATGCAAGAAAATGAAATAGTATTAAAGCAAGTGTATTTAAAATTGGAAGGGTATATATAATAGTACTTACTAATTGTTAGGTTGTTTGGCTCCGTCCTAACACTGTTCTGTGTGATAAAGCTTGTCTGCTCAGAATCTGTGTCCATTAACACTGTGACAGCTACTGACTGGTGGTTTGTATGTTGGAGTTATTTGTCTTTCTGTGAATTGAACTGAGACCCTCTGCTTTATTTAAGTATGTGTTCCTGTACAAGTGAGGTAGTGACAGTTGTGGGAAGCCTGGTCTTGCATATAGAATGATAAGAAATCAGGAGGTGAAACCTTAACTTCCAGGTTCTAATTCTGTCATCTGCCCGGTCTCTCCATACCAGAGGTTCTAGCATTATTACTGTCTTCTCATGGTTTCTCCATGTTTCTCTAGGAGACTAAATAAGCAGTTTGCAAACCATGATGTGTGTTACTAGGCATGTCAAATGACATGGAAACTGCTTCAAGATGATGTTTAAAAACTAAAAATTATCCAAGTTGCATGTTCTTCATGAGGAGATGGGAAGCAGTTCAGGTAGTATCTGCCCCATCCCTAGTTCTGTGCAGGCCTGAAGAGAAGCCACAGACTGCCACTGCTTATCACCCCCATGGGAGAAGATGCAGCAGGCAAGTATCTGCTTCCCCAGGGGCATGGACTGATTAAAAAATGTGCCCCAAAGGTTATGTAACTTTTGATCTCAAAACATGAATAATCTTTCATTATCCTTTTTGAATCTTTTCCTTCTTTTCCTAGCTGCTTTCCTTCCTACTTCCTTTCCTGAGTAGTTTGGTACTAAAAAGTCAAATAGTGCAAAGTATTTATAAAAATTACAGGTATTTCCTCTTATATCACTTTGAGTAGCCATTAGGGAATAGGAATATATCTTCATTAATGAAGCTAGAGGCAGGTGTTGATTTGGAGCTTTATGGTTATCTATACAAGTATTGACCTCTGCTGTTTTTTATTGAAATAAAAACAAAATGTTTGCTTACAACTAATCCTATCTCATATACTGTTATTATATTAAATTTTATGGGGGATTTGGTCAAGAAAATGTTGCAAATTTTCTAAATTAACTAAGGTAAGCGTATTTAACAAAAGCAGTAAGATAAAAACCCCTCAGAAATAGTAGCTTGCGATGATTTCAGCTTTCATCCAGAGTTCCTTACTGTGCAGTTCTTAGAGGTCTCAAAATGCTGTCTCCAGTGGTTTTCAACAGTGAAAGGCAGAATATGGCTTTAAAAAGTGCCAAGTCAGCAGAGAGAAGAGCAGTTAGCCTGAAGGCAGGGGAGAGGCTGAAGTGAACATAAAGGCATCTTTGTTTCCTCCAGCTCCTCAGTTTAGTTTCAGTGTTCTCATCTGTGTTCAGGTAAACAGTTGACTGAAATTTTGATCTTAATGAAATTGGAGACGTAGGAAATTCATGTTGTAGTTCTGGTATTAATTTTTAATACTAGCTTTATTTTGAGGTTTTTGAACACATTTGCAATGGCTGATCATGCTTATGAGTGATTGTATTTGAAAGATACATGTAGAAGAAGCCTTGTCTGTGCTACTCTTATTTTTAAAATGTTTCCTGGTGAGTTTGTATTACCTGGACTTGGCGTTTTGTATGTATCTAAGTAGGTGTCAGTGAAATTGCACTGATAATAGATTTAGTATTCAACTTCTAACATGGCCTGTAAATCAGAGGCTCCTTTTAAAGACTGAAGTAGAGAGATTTAAAATTAAATGCTCCCTTCTGCAGCCCTTAATTTCAATGGTAATGATAGTAATAGCAGAAATAATCACTGCTATTTCCTCTGTCCCTTTCACAAGCTTAAGAAAAATCTTTGTCACTAATTTGTTTATATAATGCATTTTACAAACTAATTTACTAGATGCAGTAGTACAAATAGTCCTTTAAATAGCATTATAGATTAAAGGACAGATTCTACCACCTTCACTCTTATTAAGTTATGTACTATTTTGCAAGCATTTCTTTTGGTTTTAGTAGGACTACTGTAAGGTTAAAATTCTGCTAAAGTAGAACCTGTTTGTTTCCCTTGTGATTTAGTTGTACAGTTTTAATTCATTATGCTATTTTATGCACTCTCATATATGCCCTTGTGTATAATTAATGGAAGTGTGAGTTTCTTAGAAAATATAATAATCTCATTTTCTGAGGTTACCTTTCAGCTTGCGTCCTCTATCTTTTCCCCCAAAGATACTAGATACTCTGTTTCTTTATTTACATGTAAAAGAATAGAATATGTATGTCAGAAAGCCTTGACAGAAAAGTATCTGAAACAGGAAAAAGAGCGTTATTAAACAGTCAGGTATGAACCATAAATCAGTCAATTACAGAACATTTTCTAGCTCTCACCCTATTTTATTCATTATTTGTTTTATAAAAACATCTGGATGCTTCACAGTACGATTCACTGGAAGATTAATTCCTTTATCTGAAGATCTTATAAGCTGGCTGTTCAGAAATGTAATATGCTAAAGTTCCTACCAAACTCACCTTGTAACTAGGAAACACAACGTATAACAAATGAAGTAGAAAGTAAATGGGAAGTAAGCGTTGGAAAAAATCAGTTGTTTTCCTGTGATTTAAATGAAGAATTTTCTGAAGGTTATGGCCTTCTGTCTGTCGTTTCTTAATGCTTTCATTTTGGAAAGGCATTAACATGAATCAGATTAAGCAGAAGACTGTGTAGTCAGTCCTAGATTTGACAGTGACAAGAGGATTTTTTAATAATTGCCTGAGATAACACCCTGAAAACAAAAAGGGTCTTTTCGGAAAGTTCTTTTTAAAAACACGTTTTCCATGGGCATGGAAACTACTAAGTTTATTTTCTTTATAGTTTGTTTATACACACTCTTTTCTTGGTTCCTAGCTTTTTTGGTCTGGACAGTTGTCACTCTAAGCTGTTACTGCTTAAGACTTATAGATTTGCACATTGCCCTGCTGGTTGCTGCATTTTTTTTGATGAAAAAGAGGATGAGTTTTAATTGTTACTCCTTTGAATAGCGCATTCAAGGACTCTTCTTTACCTGATGAATGTTGGTCACAAAATGTGGACCTTCAAAAGCTTCACCTGCTGTTATATTAAATTGAAATTTGTCAGATAGATCAAAAGTTATGGGCAGGTAAGACAAATGGTGTATCTCATGTTTCCTTAAGAATTATTCCTGTAAGTAAATTAATATATCCCAAAATGTTTTTTTTTTTTAAAAATTCATTTTCTGGGAGTTTTATTGTTACATTTTTGGGTGGTCAGTTATAATTTGCTGGTTAACTATTCTCCTGATTTAGCCATTACGTCATTTCAGAAAACAGAAGCATTTAGTTTCTTTTGCTAATTGTTTTCCAGCTCGATTTCTCATTGGCAGTACAAGAAATAGCAAGGCTAAGGGCTTTTCAATTCAAATCTAGAAAACTGGGGATATTTTTTTTCTTTTAATCTTCATGTGTTTATATTGATGCATGGACTCTTAGTGGGTGTAAGTTTCATTTCTTTGAGAGACAGCATGGTGGTTTGACTAACACTGATGTCAGTGCAGAGGAAATAGCAGAATTATTCCTGTAGTTAAAAATGAAGAGAATCATTCCAGAGGGAGTACTGTACTCATGATTTGTGTTTGAGAATACAGTTAGAAGAATAGGGAATTAGTTAAGAAATTTGCGTTACTGTAGCAAAAGTGAGATGTGCTATCTAGGATCTTAAAAGAGAGAAAAATCTAAAAAGTTGAGATAAAAGGTTTATATAGAAGTGGAGAACACATTTTCACTCCGTTTTAGTGATGAAATAGGATTTTTTTGTGATGTCTATCCCTAATGGGGGGAAATGAGCTTTACATTCTTGTTTTGTGTTTTTGTAGACAAATTTGACTTCAGTGATTTGACTTCACCTCCACCCTTTGTTTTGTATGGATTAGAATGTAAAATTAAACCAGTGCTTGTAGCTAGTTAAAACTGATTCCCTTGGTACTGGAACTGAAGAGAGAAACTCAATCTCTCCGGAAGTTTTGATTTGGAGGTCAGTCAGTGAATACCTGTTCAGTTAATGAAATTATGTCCTTGAAGTCCTTACTATGGTTGATGAGGCAACTCGACCTTTAGACATAGGACACAGTAGAAAAAGGATACAATATAGAAAGATTGCTGTCCATAGCAAGTATTTTATAAAGCTACTGGTATTTTAAGAGTTGCTAGGCCTTGTAATATAGGCCTCATTAGGGATGCTTTACAAGTATTTGGGCAAGACTACTGTGTAACAACACAAGCACTTTATAGTACTTTGAGTTTTAAATAGCCTTATCCATGCATATCCGTGCATAGAAGGTCACTTCTGCAGCAAAACAGATGATATTAGGCAATTTAACTTACCTATTAAAAACTATAATATTATGATAAGGATTTTCCAGATGTGAAGTATCTGTATTATGGAAGTGGAATACTTCAGGGTAAAGTGTTTTAAGAATATGTCTTCCTTTTAGAATAAGTGTCTGTGCCAGCCTACACATAGATACTTAGAGCTGTTTAATAATTGCTTTCTCCCATGAGGCTCCTTGGAACTGAAATAAAGACCAGTGTGGTTAACCCTCATTAAAACAAATAGATTAATTTCTTATTAAAAAGAAAGACCTTTTTTTAATCATTCATCTTCATGCTATTTAGAAAAATGTTCAATTATTAAAAGGCTGCTGTAATTTAATGGACTAGAAAGACACAGCACTTTGTTAAATTATATGAAATGCCATGATTTTTCTTGATACACAAATTATTCATCTTATATTTCTCAAAGTATCTAAGCTTTCATCTTATATTTGGATGTCAATTTAAATATTGAATGTAACCCATAAACTTTGAAAACTAAAATACTTTCTCTGTAAAGTGTTCATAAAAATAATGGTGAGTACTTTCATGAATTTAAGTCTTCCATGAATTTAAGTCTTCACAATGTTTCTTGTGACTAGTGCAGTGTATTTCCTTATTTATAAAAAGTAAGAAATGTAAACTGTAGAGATCTCAATAAAACAACAGGAACAAAAGGCAGATGTTGGAGGTAGTTAGACCTGTGCAGGTGTGGTTGCCCATGGACAGACTCCGAGAGGTCCAGGTGTGAGCCACCTGCACTCCAGAAGCCGTGTGAGGCAATGAAATACATTGATCCTCATGCTCAGTGTGAGTGCTGTTATTGCTTTGTTATTATCTTTTTTGTCAGTGCACTGCTTCATCTTAATTTTGACTCTGAGTACTGAATCTTGTTTATTTTAATCTGAGTCTTAAATGAGAGGAAATAAAATTTACATAACAGTAAACAAAGCAAAATTAAATTAATGTTTAGCGATGAGTTTTACTTGGTTTCAGTTTACAGGATAAACGTGCTTTTTCATTCTGTGGACAGGATTCACATATGATCACACTTTGCTTACTGCAGATATGTATAGAAAAAAATCTCTGGGCTTGCTTATTTGCAAGGTCTGGATGCATCTATGATGGTGTTTTAGTTTGGGTAAAGAAATGAAGTTTTGATGAGAATCTCACAGTAGTTCCACCTTACTGTGGTTTGGTTCGTGCCATGATCATTTGGTTAATGCAGGTTTTTTTTGTTTTTAGAAATATTCTCCTATTCATAGAGAGCTCTTTGCTGTAAACTTCTGATGAAAACTTAGTAAAGTTTTTTTGAAAAGTTACCAAGCTTTTATTTCCACTGTGTTTAGCTTAACAGATAGGAACTATTTGTGAGGAAAAGTCGTGTAGGCGTGCTGTTCCTAAATGTGATGTACTTGCTTTTGGGTTTCAGAATGTACTAATTTCAACAGGTTTCCTGTGTTTTACATATCTCAGAAAATTTATGCTGTGTTTTGATTTTGTATGAGACATATCTGTTGCTATGCAACTTTTGTTAGTTATCCAGTTGTGTCTTATACAGAGATATGAAGTTTAGTTTCTCCAGATGCATCATTTTAAAATCAGAGCTGCATGCTTCTTCCCCATGTAAACAGTTTGCTTAAATCTATTACATTTCTAGGAGTGGATTTTCACCTTAGTTGACGTCTCAAGCTGTCTTTTTACAAGAGAAGATTCTGTTTAAAAATAAAAGTTTCAACTATAATAGAATGCCTGCCTGTAATTTTATCTATTATTTAATTTATATGCTGATAAACTGACGGGCTGGCAGTTTATTAGTGTATTGTATGATGGAAAATTCCTAAAAATAAAATGAAATAAAATTAGGCAGCTTGGCATCACGGAAATGTGTGATGGTAAAGATGATACTGGATCATGCTAGGTGATCTTTAAGGTCCCTTTCAACTCAAACCATTCTATGATTATAAGATTTTATGATAAAGATAGTTGCAAGAATATAGACTGATTAATGGAGGTTATTTTAAATTATTTTTACTTGCTACCTATCATAAGGTTTCAAACAGTGGTTTTATGGTGCTGCTTTCTCTTTCATCTCAGCTCTAAATTGCATACTAGTGACTTTGGTGAATTTCTGTGAAAGTTTCAGTCATTTTGATCTGATGATCTTTACTGTATTTTGAAGTGAAAATCTAAGGGATACTGCAGCAATGTTGATTTTTAATAGGAGGGTAATAATAATAATAATGTGAGTGTATTCTAGGCTAATTTAGAAAAGGTATAAAATAGTTGTTTTTTTAATAATTTATTGTTTTGCTTGAACCATGGAGCTTCTCAAGTTAGTTGTGGGGACAGAAAGCTTTTGAGAAACAAGTTTAATTGAAAAGGGAAAACCAGTTTTTGCAGAATGTGAAATTAAGCAAAACATGTTAGATAGCCTTCCAGGGATTAGCTTCATTTCCGTATCAGGTGCATATGTGCTGAAAACATATGTTTTGTGTGCATTTATCCAAAATTTTCCAGAAAAGCACTTACATGCAAAGGAGTTTATGTATGGATTAAAAATTATTTTTCTTTAAATTGAAAATTAGCATTAGTGAGACCAGGATAAAGATTTGGGGGTTTTGTCTTTCCACAGAATAAGCCTCTCTAATACCAAACTGATAAAACAGATATTTATGTATATCTTTTTAAATACAGTGACTACACAATCCTAGTCTGCAAAGAAATTAAATGGCTCTAACCAGGAGGACATTCAGTTCCTGAGTTTTGTTGGTAAAGACATGCTACATTTTCATGCTAAAAGGCAAGAGTGTCCTTTAAACAAAATGTATCTCATCAGCAAACTTCACGTTGCTTAACATTCCTGTACATAGAGCCAGATGAGTTGTTTTCGCTAAAATTGCCGGACTGGATTTTTCATTTAATTGTATTTAATATGTTTAAAATTAATGTGGTCACCCATATGATATTTTTGTTCTGATTATAGAAGAAAAAAAAAATAATTTTTTATAGTTTGAATGTAGTAAAAATGGTTTGCGTAGTGCTTTGCCAATGAAAATGGTGCATTTTCTTTAAGCTTAGTAACTATTCTTGTTTAAGCTTTCTGTAAGAGTGCTCTTTTTACAATGTTTTTTGTTTCCTTCTTCCTCCCATTCATCTCTGAACATAGATCATGACATTTCCAAATTCCAGTCCGTGGCTACTCTGCCCCAATTTTGTCAGAAAAATATATTCTGAAATATTTATCTCTCTCTCACTAGTGACTCATAATTGCGTACTTTTCTCTGGCTGAGGAAAAAGTACTAGTCAGAGAGAAGTGATTGCCAGTGGTTCTGCTGTTGTGTTGTGCTGACTTCATCACATGAAGTATGCATGCAAGCCCATTTTGTTTTTGTGCTTTGACATGAAATCTTCAGCTTTGTAAACGTTCTATACACTTTCTTGGTAAAAAATTGCATTCTAATAATGTGTTCAGTTTCAAAGCAAATGGATTCTTTAATATTAGCAATTCATATTCTTTTCAGACATTCATTTCTAAGAAATTGAGCTCGTTGCAATTTTGTTTCTTCAGTTTTAGACAGGCAATTGTAGGACCTCATGTAAGGCTGTGTTCTTGAATGGAGCTAATGTTTTGCTTTACCCTAGTTTATAATTTCTCTTCACAGCTCCTGACAGCATTTATCCAATTTTTTTTGTTGTGGTGCTGATGCTTCTTGGAATTGGCTTGCTAAAATACAGAAGTTTAGTTGACAAACAAAAAAAGGAATGATTTTCTGATGGTTTAGCCAAATGAGTCATCTCAGTAAGGATTTGGCATGAAGGAGTTTGTGCAGCTATACAACTAGGACTTGAGCAAGAGGTGTGAGTGAAAGAGCCCGCAGAGCCAGTGGAAGAGAGAAAGTAGATGACTAAATAGCAAGGGTGTGGATGGAAGGAGGGATGAGTGGAACAGACATCTTTCTGACATGCCTGAGTGGTAGATTCTGTGTCAGAAACTCAGCGCTTACAAGTACCATCTATATGGTAGCCACTGCTATGATGAACACTGCAATTTATATACTTAGGCTAGGTATTAAAACTGACAACATAGAATAGTGTAAAAAGCTTTCTGCCATAAACTTCACACAGTAAATATTTATGATAAGGGAAGTTAACTGATATTTTTCTAGAAAATGTAGGATCATAGATATAACCCTGTACTTCCTAAAATGAAGTGGTCTAATTTATTGCTAGTAGCTTGAAGTAAAAATTATGTAAATATTTTGTATTTTCTTCATATTTTGCTAAACGAAATCTTTTTTCCTTTTTATCTGCCTAAGAATGTTATTTAAAGATAGTGGAGCTGAGAGACAGAGACTGGACAGAGTACACATTTCTGGGAATTTGTTTAGTTGTGGAAATGAAACTTCTGGACTGGTTTAGTGGAAGTAGATCTTTGTAGATTAGTAGATTTTTGTGCACTTCTAAATTCAGCTGTCTCAGAGAAACATCTCACTCATTTTAAAATATGATTCTTTGGTTTTTTTGTATTGTTGCCCAATTGCAATTTCTTAAACTTTTCTGATTTTGCTTTTAACTGTTGTGTTTATTTAGAATGTTATTCTTTTAATTTGAGATTTTCTTTTGTGTTTCTGTTTTACTGTCTGGTTTGGCTGTCTGGTTCAGGTTGTTTTTTAATCTTTATTGAAGATAAAGATATTGAAAGATAAAGATATTGAAACTTTGATTGTATGACTGCAGCTAAATAGATGTTTCAAAAGAGACCAAAAAATATATTAGTAACAGTTTTAATTTTTGTATTAACTTGAGCCAAGTATTACAAAATATGCAGTTGCAAAAATAGACAAAGAGTTCTGGTACATAATTAGCAGTTTTACCACTGTCCTTAATTTTGGCTACAGGAAATCTTTTTGTTTGGTCAATACTTTAGGAATTTTCAATATAATCAAATCTTGTTTCAAGGCATTGTTTTAAAGGAACTTTTTACTGGAGCTAAAGCTTAAATCTTGTGATTTTATTTCATACATGTACTATGTAATGTCCATTACTTTCCTTTTCTCTGGAAACTTGCAAGGGAAAGTATGTGCTTTTCTTAGAGTAAACATCAGAGCACGACAGCTTCTGTTTCAGGATCTTCAGGTTTTTCAGAGAGACTAGTTAATGTCACCTTTCATCATTAGTCTATTTATAAATTAAAGGATACGTTTTCGGTAGTTTTTTTAAAATAATATCTGCCAAGGAGAGTTGTAGGTTATAGCAGAAAAATGCAAAGAAGAAACATGTTGCCAAATAGAGTAATGCATACTTATTGATGGTAGATTTAGGTACAAAGTATTTTAAAATGAGAAATCAGTAATACAGCACTTTTTTTCTTCAGGATTGAAAAAAAAAAGTGTTTGCATTTTGTCTTAGATTATTTTCTATATCTTGTAAGAAATAACTAGAATATTCAGTGATGCTTTCCATACATAAAACAAACCCTTTATAGCTGCTTAGAGGGTCTGACCTTAGGAACTAAGCACTACTGGCCCACAGGGAGAAGAAATCGAGGTTAATTGTCATTCTCTCAGACTGCGAAGTTCAGATTTCTATTCTCAAATTTAATTTTTCTTTGACTGTCATTTGTCTCTTTGACAAAAGTATGTGAACTAAATTCTCTGATCCCTAATAAATTTTTCATATCCCTCTCCAAGGACATAGTACCCTGAGATCAAAGCTCCTATTTTAACAGATACAGTAGTTCTCTATGTTATGGCTAGATTTTAGATGAAAATTAGAGCTTATACTTAGATGTTATATGCTTCAAGAATAGAAGTAGATGATGTTAAAACTTTAGATTTCAACAGGTTCTATTTAACAATGAGATTTTTTTTTCTGGTAAAACAAAGCCACTACTATTGTTTTTTCAGTAAAACACAAGTCACTAATATTCACTGACTGATAGAATGAAAATTGTATTGAGAATTTTTACATAAGTCACTGTTCTTTCTATTTCTGGGGAGCTAAAACATCTGTACATGTAGCAGTCTTATTTGGGTTCCTGTTAGAACATACTTAATTTAATGAAGTCTTAAACATTGAATTTGTAGGTACTTGCACAAAACAGTAGTATTTCTTGCTCTTGCTTAACTCCAAAGTTTAGCAGTACCTGTCCGGAGAAATGAATTTAAAATGCATCAGTATAGGATTGTCTGATGAACCTTTACTACAGGGATATTCATTATCAGATTTTTGGGGCTACCTTCTCCAAGTGTTTAAAATCTACAAAGGAACTCAGGAAGATCACTGCTGATCAGTTGACACACTGTTCCCCAAGTAAGCACACTTTCTGACTGGAAGTTTGATCTTGACCATATCTGCTCTTCATAATCCTCTCTATTAATCATAGAGAACCCCAATGAAGATCAAAGGGGTAAACAAACCACAAAATGCACATGCTGGCTATTTCCAGCTGTTCTTTTTCTAATCTCATGAATGTGTCTCATTGAAAAACTATTCAGAGAGTAAACCCTTATCATTGCAGGAGGCATGGGATTTGTATCTTCTTATCTCAGATGAGGAGACTACTACTTCTGGCTTTCAGAGAAGAAAGGAGGTGAATTCAGTTGAGGGAATTGAATTATTTTATCTACTGTGTTATATTCACATTGGTCACTGTTTTCTTTCCATTACCAGATTAAAAACATTAGCAAAGGTACCTACTTTTTTAAGTATCTATCCAGCCGACAAAGCTTTTGAGATCCTCACTTGGAATATATAATAGTCCTGCAGGTGCTGCTTTGATCTTTCAGTAGCAGTGAAACATTTGCAAAAACACTGCAGTGGTAATAGTCCATGTATGCTCTGCCAGGCTGTGCAGTTGTTCAAATATGAAGATTTCTGGCTTACGAAAGACACTTCCAGTGAACAAATTCAAAGTCAACCAAATGCAGTCATCAGTCTAGTACAAGAATATCAAAGGTATCAAAGGAAGCCTACACACAATATATAGCTAAAGAGGACTTCCTTTTTTTTTCTTTTGGGTAACCTCTTAGAAAGGGCACCCCTGAAAAAGTACACAGTAGACCTTTTGACTATGTCTGCACTGTAAAATTTATGGCCGTGGTTCTAGGCTCACAGAAGCGTGAGTAAATGCACTGTTAATGGATGCCAGACTGCACTGTGAAATCCAGTTTGCAGTTTCCAATATGAACTTGGTCACCTTTTAGGGCATGTGACCTGTTACAAATATGTTGCACCTCATGCAATAGCTTTTTTCATTATTTATTTATAGACATGGAAGAAGCAAAATGAAATCTACAGTCCAGGGAAGTGTGCTGTAGAGAAACTGCGTAGGGGGCTTTTTTGAGGAAGCAACACTTTCTGGAATTTTGGAAGCTAGGCTTAGTACAGAGTCATGTTTTCGTGATTGAATCAGCTGATAAATGCTTTTCTACCTTGAGCTATTACTGTCAAGTAAACTAGAATTACTTACAACTTAACTCTGGCCTAGCAATTTTGCCTTTCCTAATTATTTGAAACATGTACAAGCTATATGCTTGATTCTGAGGGCCCACCTGATGACAAAAGCTGGAGGAAGTAATTTGATTTACCATAGCCAGTAAAATGTTACTCAGTCTGAATTAGAAAGATTTTACTACACCTTTGAAATTCATCTTCTCTAATTGTAGAAAAATTATAAAGGATGACACATTTTCAGATTAATAAATTTAACTGATAATAGAATCAGTGTCACATTTCTCTTTGTACTTAGCATTATCAAATACACTGAATTACACTTTCTTCATGTGGTCAGTGAACCTCTTCCACAGTTTGTGTGTATCTAACATGTATGTATAGTCCTCTCCAGCTGACAATCTTGTGACATTTTCATGTTCATTTACAACAGCATACAGAGGATATAGCATGTACAGAGGATATAACATTTCTCATTATACCAAAGTGATGAGAGTCACGAATCTAGCTCTTCTCTAAAGGCACCTCATTTGTCTAGTGTCCATGTTCACGTCTACATGATTTCATCAAACATACTTTCCTTCTATCAATGGAGAAAAAAAGTCTTTCTCAACCACAGTGAACTCAATTACTGAAAGAAATTAGTGTTAATTGAATTATTGAACTATAGCTTTAGTTTTCTTCCATACATTCTGTGATGATTATGAATTCATTTACAGCAAGTAAACAAAAACTTTACAGCAAGTTCCTTGATTGTTTGTTTTTGTTAAGGGGTGTTCTAAGCAGCCACCACCTCCAACAACTCCTGGAGTTTCCTTTTGCTCAACCCAGAGACCCTGGGGTCTCTTCAGCTCAGGATGAGGGATTTAGCTGTTGCTTTCCCATTTGCAGGGTCAACCAATAGTGAGGATAAATCTGGTTTTCCACTGGGCTGATGGCTTCTATCTCTTTTTTATTAACTTTCTTAGAAAGTCCTGCAGTGAAATGCAGACCTGATAAACAACCAGTTTGCTCATGAATTCAGTAGGTGGCATTTTCCAAAATTTTCTAGTGTGCATTTTGACAGTCATAGAAAGAAAGTTTCTTTCTAAGATGATCAATTGCCAAACAGATCTTATTCTTATTTTTCAAAATTTTCATTTTCACCTATTGTGTCTTCATTTTTGTAGAACCAGAGAGATGCATGGCTTTGCAATATTTAAGGGTGTGTATGTTTGCTTTTCTTTACCTTTTTTTTTTTTAGTTGCAGAACTGATAAATTACTAATCTTGCATGCTCTGATACTGTAGAGTATAATAAAAGACATTTCTAAAAGCACAACAATCTATTGATCACTAAAGCAATAAATAGTATGACAATCCATTGCACCTTAATTCCTCCTAACATTAGTTCAGAATATTTCCCCTCTATGACCTTTGAGGGTATAGGAATAGTTAAGTTTTTAGTTTGAAATATGTCTAGAAATATGTGATCTTCCCAAATTCTGCTTTTTTCTTATCCTTCCAATGATTGCTAATTCCTAGTTCTGAGTCATTCATCAAACTCAGCCTTGCATTATGTCTAGCTTCTTTAATGATTCATCATGGATTTGATGTAAGGTAAGGAAGCTGCAGCTGGCAGGTTGGAGCAGTTTGCCTCTCAAAACTGCGTATGAATAAAACACAAGTGAGCTTTGACGTTTCAAGTATATTTTTAATTGAATTTTCAGAGATACCCTTGATACCCCTATGTGTAATACAAAACTGAATTATGGCAGTAGTTAAACTGATCGGAACAGACTTTAATTTTTTTACTTACAGGTCTTTAGTGGTTTCTTTGGGGTTTTTTTTTCAGTGTGGTGTAGAATCCAGTTGTAAAACACTCACAGTCTCATTTTGCTTTCATCACCTTTTACAGGGTCCCAGAGAAGTAGTCCGTAGGACCCATGGTTGAAAACCACAGATACAGAATTCTCTGAGTAAAGGAATTAGGAATAGATAGAAGTGTGTTTAGTGGAGTTGAAACTCAACCTTGGCACTTCATTTTTGTTTCCTTAAGCTTAAATCTCACTTTTATATATAGAGTTTGATTGATATAATATTCTAACCTTAGTAACTTTTTGTTAATGAATTGAATTTCTGCTGTATTCTGACTATTTTCTAGACAGTATGATGAAGTACTCTTGCCTGAGAGGGCTCAGATACCTAACTCTGCAGTCTCCTGTTGCATTTTCAAACTGAAGAATCTGTACAAGTTTGTATAGGAAACACTCATTTCACTATCACTTTTATGTCTCCAAAAACACATACAAAAATGTATTGTGGAAGGAAAATACACATCAGGGAACTGGTTCTGCTATAAATGTCTGCATGTTGTTACTGGCAGTTATTTTGTACCTATGAATACTTTGAAACCTGTTCCCTGAAAATTGAAAGGTACTGAATGGGAATGCAATACTCCAGAAGACTTTGTGCTTTGTCATTTATTTGAAGATATCATGATCAATATCTTTATTCACTTCTGAAAGAATTAAAAGCCTAGTCTGCTAGGCAGTTTGAGCTGCTCAGGACAATTCTGCATGATTTTTGCCCAATGAAGAATGCAGTTTCTTGAAAATTGCAATTTTTTAACGAGTGCTGTGCTCAAGTTTATTCAAGATCTATACTGACTTGGTATATCCTACACAGTGATTTCACTGTTGTCATACTAAATGAGAATCAAAATTAATGTGCCCAATAAGGCAAGGCTGCCTGAAAGCATTTAAAAGAGTTCAAAAAAGAAGTATTTTGAAACTCCTGTAGACAAAAGAAAAATGTTGTAACTTTTTGTTTGGAAATACACATTCAAAATTAAAACAAGCACTGAGAATAATATCTGATAAATGTCATGTGTATTTCTCTGCAAAATGAAATAGAAATGCAATTTGACAAGGCAGAGCAGAGACAACTTAGTGCTTTCTGCATGATTCACAGGTCAATTCCTGCTAAAGAATTCACTGATTAGCACCTGCTTATTATGTTCCAAGTAGGCTAGAAGGACTTAAAGTACCACAGTCATGGTCAGAAATCTGAAAGAATTGATTTAAATAAGGTTAAAAGATAAAATAAACACCCTAAGGGCTAGAATAAACAGGCTTATAGATGAATGAATGGCAGGGGAGGCCTTAGCACAACATTAATACATCATTGAATTAATGTCCTTGGCGGGCAAAATTGTGCAAGCCATTTTTTTTAAAACTCTATAGAACTAGATCATAGGAAAAAACCTACAAATAACAACAGAATGCAAATATGTCTAGTGAATAGCTATGATACAGATGGTATTTCAGTTTAGCCTTATTACCAGATATGTCACTGTCTTCAGTATCTTAAAACCTGAATTTTGACATTGCTATGGTGCTATTTAATAGTATGTCAATACTGTGATGGAAAATAAAATCTCCAAATGAATATTTCACAATCAACACTAAAGTGCTCATTTTAATGTTGTGCTGCTTGAATATAGAAGATAATTAAATAAAAATCAATATTTTTGCATTTTTTCAAACCAGCAAAGCACTGTGTATCAGTGATAAATACATAGCCCAGATGGTATTTGTCATCCAGAAAACTGTAATTCTCCGTCCTGAATCAACTCTTCTTGTTTCTTAATTTATGAGAGAGCTGAAGTTCTTGTCAGGACCATAGAAGGAGAACTTGCATAAGAAGGCTACAGGATTTGTAAATGGTATTGTAAGCTGTAGAATGCAGAGTGCTGTAGCATGTTCAGCACGAAGGGACAAGAGCGGAGGTTCTCATGAGGGATACCGATGTTTTTACTTGAGTTAACCCAATCTTTATTTACTTATGACAAATTTTTTTAGAATAATCCTCAAGGTACCTGATACAAAAGATGAGCAGAAGCTTGTATGTGGCTGCAACTTTCTTTTAACATGACACAAAGAACTATAGATAGTAAGTAGTTATTTTTCTACTTTTCACTCTACGGAAGAACTCATAATTTCTCTTAACACATTTTGAAACTTTGCATTGACCATTCCTCTGTAGCAATGAGAAAATTCTGCTGTAGATAATCACAACTTTTTAAAAAGCACATTTTTGTACATTTGGACCAAGACTGTAGTGGTTTTCTAAGCAAATCCAATATGCTGCTTGATCGTATTTTTGACTAGATGTGAATGCTTACCAACGTGTTGTTAATTTGAATTTGATGTTCAGAACTCTCTGACAAGTAAATCCACTACTACCTTTGGAGAATTATAAGTAACTTGCATATGAAAAGAAATACTTTCCAAGCTATTGCATGCTTATAGAACTGGACCTTTACTGGATTTACTATTTGCTAATTGTAATCCCTGTAATTATATTAACATATCAGAAGAAAATCCTCCTGTCTGGTTTTCTGAAGGTACTTCTCTTGTTTCATTAAACAAAAAAAATCTTGCAAGCTCACGTTAGTACTATGAGTTGTCATGCCTTGCAGAACCCTTCATAAATGCAAGAAAGCCAAGTTTCATACCCACTGTATCAAACTACTTGAATATTTTTAGTCCTGCATATTTATGTATAATTTATGAATACTTTTGAAAGATAGTCCCATAGACAGAGCATAATGTCCCACTTACATGAATAGTGGATTGTGCTTTAGGGAAGGATGGTACTAATTTGGATGTTATGATATTAAAAATATCCAGAACAGCATCATAAAGAATATTTATTGATTATATAATTACATTATTTGCTGTAAATGTTCTGTCAAATACAGAGTAAGGAATAAAACTGTAGCACTAAGGAGAATTTAGAATAATTTTTTTTGTTATGAAATTCTAATAATGCAATCCAATAATGTGTGCACTTACCATTCAAAATTAAGATTATCCTTAAATTCTTAAAATGGAAGCTTGAATAGTCAAACGTCAAAACTATTGTAAACTTTCATGACTCGTCTGCTATAAAAATTGGAGGGAAGGGGGATAGAGAAAGGCAAGTTTTCCAGTGTTTGTGTGTCATGTAAGAACTACACATAGGAGACTCTTTCTCTAATTGTGTCAATTAGTGTTATTATTGAAATTAAAAACTGTTAAGCTGCTTAAAATAAAATATTGTTTGTTCATTTATTCGCTCAAAGATTATTGTCATGGGCTTTTTTGTGTTCATTTTTGAAAACAGAATTTTTTTGAGTGGAGGCACAATGTGAAATAAAGGAGACATATTTTTTATACTCCTGCATTTTCTGGACAAGTAAGCTATGTCATGAATTTTGAAGTTTTCAGACCAGATATTCTGACAGCCTACTTACAGAAAACGGTAGTTATCCTAGTGTAAATTTATGCAATGCAACTGCTGTTAGTTAAGCGTGCCAGTTATATACAAAGTCCTCTTAGATGGAAAAGTGCAAGAATCTGGTCTAATGAATTAAGTTCTCACCTCCCAGATATGATACAGCAATATACTTCCATGCACTGTTTACACAAAAGGTATAGTGAACAATAATCCAAATAAAGAATAATTAGGAGGAACTTTGCTTCAGTAGGACAATGTAAAGAACCTGGGCTAGTGAGTGCCATTCTGCAACTTATCAAAATATGTCAACATGCAGTTTCTGATGTTCTTTCTTTTAGCTAGCATGACATGAAGAATTTAAACAACCGTAGTAGTTTTTTTGTGGTTTTGAAGCACACATCTTTTATTTTAATTGGGGAGAACTTTCAGGTTCTTAAGAGAATTGAGGAGTCACCTACCAAAAAAGCAGTATAGTGGAGTAGAACACTCTGCCAAGTTTAGGCAAGCAACTGAGTTTTGAATCTGAGCTTTCTAATAACCAGTAATCTAGCTAGCATTTGGCAAATTTTGAAATTTTATGTGATTTTATATAATAGGACAATTGTTATATTTGGATTTGGAAACACTGTAAAAGTTGGTCTTCATGTGTAATTTAGAAAAACTTAAAACCTTCCTAATAAACTACAGAAGTTTATTGTTATTATTATTACAAGACATACTTTTTAGCTACGTAAAATACCAGAACCAAGAAGTGTAGGATGACGAATTACTTACAAGCTGAACTGTCTAAAGTTTGAGTGAAGGGTGCAGTTTCAGCTTTAACTTCAGAGTTATTTGTCTCACTTCTGTATAAAACTAAACTGTTCATCCAGTCTCTCATTTCCCCTTCAAAGTGGTTGTGTGGAGCTTAGAAGTACTGTCTCCCTCAAGGTCTCAAGGCAGTATTTTTACTGAATGGAATGCATAGGAATGCCTACTTCTCCCCTCTTCTGCATGCTCTGATGCCCATTCTCTGTGGCTGCCGCACAGTGGTTCCCATTGTAGGCAGGGCAAATCAGGGATCTTTGGGATGACTGGTTTCCATTCTGATTGAATGATGTTCCCCTTGGATTCTTTTCATTATATCTCTTCTTTCCTCACTTACAAGCCAGAATATGGGAGTACCTTGTGCCAGCAAGTGCAAATGGATTCCTCTTTTGAGTTCTGCAGTTTGATGTTATGCAAATCTTTGTGGATAGGAACCTTGCCATTTCTTCTTTTCTTCCAGTGTTGAATTTCAGCTTCGCTTCCTGCTATGGACATACGCTGTACTGATATCAGCTGCTTCTTTGGTGTTGGAGAAAACAGGGTCTTCACAAAGGACCAGATCATTAGGTTCTGTTAACCTGTCGGTCTGTGGAGATGAAGAACTCTACCACTGAGCTACTTTATCCTCTGTTGTATCCAGGCATATCAAAATATATGAATTCTCTCCCTTTTACCAAAGGAGTTTTCTGCCCCTGTCTCTAGGGAGAATCACAAATTTCACCTTATTCTATATCATACTGATGCTACCAAAACAAAACCAAAACCAAATGGTTTTGGTCTTGTGTATTTATGCAGTAACTAAGCTGCATTTTTTTAAGTTATGCAGTAATCTTTTCCTTTTTTCCCCAGCCTTTTTTTTGAATGATACTGCGCAAAAAACAGTATGCTCTCTGGATTTATATAGTTTGTCTAATCTTGCAAGCTGGTTGCAGTGACATTTAAAAATCCATAAGCATGTTATAAATTAGTGGCCTGAAAAAAATTACACTAGAAAATGTCATAAAGCATCAGGAAAAATGTAAATATTTAAGGTGACTAGATTAAACTTAATGAAAAGTTTAAGCTTAACCTGTGGGGAAATCATTATCTTCACCCTTAAATATCATTGTATTGTTTATTCAGTAAAAAAGTGAATATGGAGAAGATGGGATTGATACTTATGAATAACCACATCAGGCTACTGTATTTGATTGAAATTTTAAATAGGCTTTTTTTTTCAATGCATTGTGTTTTAATATTTTGCATTTTTGTGGCATTCTAAGCGCTTTAATAATGAAATCATTAATAAAGATTACATATGAAAAATAGTGATACGTTTAAGAAAATGTGGAAAAAAACTAGAAAACAGAGAGAATCTGCTTCATGCTGTTTATGCAATTTCCCGTATGGTCGCGTTGTCTGTTGTCTCCTTATATACCATGTAGATGTCAAATGTGCATTGACTTGAAAGAACACTTAGCTACAGACTAAAAATACATTTGTGAATTACCTACTTTTCCTCCTTATTTTTCTCCCAGAAAGATAGCTAATTAAGAGAAAGGTAGAACTCTATAATTGAAAAAAAATAGTTATTTGCTTTAATTTAAGATTGGTTCTATTGAATTAGACCGAAGGTCCATCTGGAGACACCAGTTCAGGTAAGACACCTGAACATGCTATATTATATGTTATTTTCCCAAATATTTTCTTGATCTGGAATAATTTATGTTCATAGGGCTTCCTGAGCCAGATGTGGAATCTTTGTATTTAGAAATAGTTTTCCTATATCCTTCCTGGCATGTTGTGGCACCTGCACCATCTGATTGCATGGAGTCCCATAACTTATCTTCAAGTTAAAAAGATTTTCCACTTTTTATTTGTTTTGAGTGCATTACCTGCTGGTTTCATTTGATGCCTCCAGATCTTCTGTAAGAAGAGACAATAAGTTAGCCCCTGTCTGCCCTTTCTATGCCTCTCATGGCTTTTAGATCTCTGTCATATTCCCTTGATTTAAGTTGTTAAACTACTTCTCGTGCAGGATCTGTTCCATGCTTTTTCTAATGCTGTTACATTTTTTGAAACTGGGCTGGAGAAACCCAACTCTGCACAGTATTTAAGGTAATGATACATGATAGAGATGTAATAATATTCTCTGTGTTGTTCACTATTGCCTTTTTAAGAATTGCAAAGAGTTGGCTTCTTTGAGCACCGCATGGCACTGAGGTTCTGATTTGGAATGGTGCTGGTCGGTTCTGAACTTTCTTTGTGTGGAAAGTTAGAATTGCGCCATTTTGCCTCTTTTGGTATGGAGTTTCATTTGCCATTTTCAAGTCCACTTTTCCGGTCTTGTGAAGTTCTTATGTCATCCTTCACAGTCTACCTTCATCTGCACTACCTCAAAAAGCTTGGTATCATCAGCAAACTTTGTTACTTAATTTTTCCCCATCTTTTTTCCTCTTCTGTTTTAATTGAGGGAAGAGGTTAAACAGATACAACCCCAGAAAACTGCACTGGTGATTTCTTTTAATGTGAAAATTGACGATTTACTCTAGTCTTCCTATTTTAAGGCAATTATTTATTCATACAAAGCCTCCTCCTCTTTTTGCTGAAGTCTTGGGTGGGAAAGGGAGTGGGATGTCAGTGAGAGCTTTTGGAAATGCGTGTAAATCATATGAACTAGATCTTGCTTATGTGCAGTGGTATTTTGCTTCTTTCAAGAAATTGTCTTAGATCATGCAGCAGAACTTCAAATGCCATGTTGACTCTCATTTGTCCATCAAAAACACTGAGCTGGTAGCACTGTCTTCCTCAGTCTCCCTTTCACTGTTTCCAGTATTCTCATGCTGTCATTTAGCTTTTTAGAGCTTAAAAAGCTTAAAGTCATTCCAGTTTCTTCTGTCTTATTTCTTAGTCACCTGGAGTTCATGCACAAGCAAGTGTACTACTGTTTGTTTTTCTGAACCTCTTTCAATATAATTTTATTTTTTTTTTGTTTCCCTGACTCTTGTTAACCTCTGCTTTAGCTTTTAATAAAAAGAGTTGTTTTGGGGTTTGTTTGTTTGTTTGTTTTCTTTTTAAACCGTTGTCATCTTTGGCATTTGTTGGCTTTACCCTGCTCTCATTTGAAAAACTGACGTCTGTCCTTGATTTCATTAGGCTGCAGTTCCTTTGTATGTTAGATTAGTTCTGTTCTGAACAGACGCTCTTGGTTCCAGAACCAGCACTAATTTCCAAAGATCCTTCCTTCTCTTTATCTGTAACACATTTTAAATTTTGAAGACATCATTTAGCCTTGATCAGATAATCCTGCTCTTGGGTCAAATTCACGTTTGTATTAAAATGTGACTAATAGTACTGTGTAGTTGTGCCAGGGAATTAATTTATTGTTCTTTTTGAATCCTTTATAGTTTGCAGTGCAGGCTCCAAATATCCTTGCTGTCAGTATCCTATGAAGACAGGCTGAAAGAGTTGTGGTTGTTCAGCCTGCAGAAGAGAAGGCTCTGGGGAAACCTTTATAGTACCTTTCAGTACCTGAAGGGGCCTACAAGAAATCTGGAGAGACACTTTTCACAAGGGCATGTAATGACAGGACAAAGGGGATTGGCTTTAAACTGAAAGGGGTCGGGTTTATACTAGGTATTAGGAAAAAATTCTTTACTGTGAGGGTGGTGAGGCACTGGAACAGGTTGTCCAGAGAAGTTTTGGATAACCTGTACCTGGAAGTTCAAGGCCAAGTTGGATGGGGCTTTTGAGCAACCTGGTCTAGTTGAAGGTGTCCCTGCCCGCAGAAGGGGTGTTGGAACCAGATGATCTTTAAGATTCCTTTGAACCCCATCCATTCCATGTTTCTGTGTTTGTGCAGAGCTCAAGAATTTCTCCTGGTAACAGTAGAAGAATTTTATAAAAAATGTTTTCTTTTAGATATGTCTTCTGCTGGTAGTTAAATTTTTTTATGCTGAGTGTTGCATAAGCCTTCTGGAGTTTGTAATACAAACCTACTGGTGAGCAAGGGAAGCAGGGGAAAATTTAGGTTATGTTAAAGTATTTGTGGTGAAGGTATGTTGTTTGGAAATACATGTCATGTTCTTGATAAAAGACAGACTTTGCAGTGACTTGAATATTACTGATCTTAATAGTATCTGAAGAAAGCTAATAGTTGTTGGGTTCTTTCAGGATCTTTATGCTTTGTTTTTGTATTCTCAGATTTTGAAAATTGCTATTATTCAGTCTATGCTTGTGGCAAATTGTGTAAGTAGCACATTGCAGCCTTAGCAATAGTAAAAGATAATAGTTACAGTGTATGTTCTACCAAAGGAGAGAAAGTAAAAAATTAGAAATAAGTTAAGTTATTGGAACTGCCACGAAGAGTCTTTGGAAGTTTTCTCTTCCAGAAATCTGTTTCTCAATATTATACACTATCTCATTGTGAGAAAAGTATTGTATCTGGATAATAATCTGTTTATGATGTGTCTAAAATTAATCATATAAAATCTTTGCAGAACATACATTTAGTAGTGTTGGGAAAACATTTACTATGAATTTGTGTATGTGTAAGTCTGCTTTTGTAGGAGAAAAAAAGAGGAAAACTGTTATGTGGCCTATAAAAGGAAATCTTCAGCACTATTTATTGAAATAAATATTTTTAATACAAAATGAGCATTAATTGTAGATATAAAATGAATATCTGTAATATGTATACAGTTATATGTATATCTATAATATGTATAGCAACCACACTGTGCGGAAACCATATAAGATGAAAAGACATCTTTTTATTCCGCTGATATTCGCAAGCACCCAGTCTGTAGTTCCTGCTGTTTCCATGCTGGTTTCAAAATCTTTGTGTTATAGCGGGCCATGGCATGGATGGATGGATAGGATTCCTTCCTCATGCTTTTTCCTCCAGTTTGAGAAATATTCATTTGCACCTAATTCACCCCAAAGGACTGCTAAGCTTTTTTTAGTCTGCTCTTTTGATTGTAAATTAGCTCAAAATTAGTGACTTACTAGTTGCCTACCTTTTCTTTGGTCTATGGATTTCCGTCTGCTCTTGGACCTTCTTCATGAAGTTTTGCACTGTTAAACATGAAAAAAAATGTTCCTTACCTTCCCTCCAACTCCTCAAGAGTGGTGGTCCTTTTTATATGAAGCAGTGATGTTGAAAAAAATTTCAAGCATCATTCATGCCTTAACTCTGCAATTCAGATTGGGTTTAGCTGCAGAAGAGTCTTAGATTGGAGGGTTTTTGCCTTTTTTCACCTTAAAAATAACACATTTCCTCCTGCATCTCTGCGATCTATAAAGAAGACTGGTGGAACAGGCAGATAGCTCATTTTGATATTACATCCTTCATAAATAGTGATGAATTTATGATCAATATAGAGAGAAAGGGATCTCTTGGAAGTTGCTTAAAATCAATTCTAAGGATGGACTTTATTTGGTGAGAATCTTCTTAATTTAGTAACTCAGGAAGAAATATGACTAATGTAGTAAGTAGATAGAGCGTATTTTTTGAGATATTTTAGGTCTCATTGATTTCCCAAAGTAGCTAAGTTGAAGTTTTCTGGTTTGGTTTGTTTGGGTCACCTGCGTCATAAATTTGTTGCATATTATTTAGTTAACTAAGCAGACTTGTAGACAGAGGTTTGAATTCACAAAATAAAATAAATGGGAGGTGAGCAAAGCTTGGAATCCCCAAAGTTTATCAAAATCATTGGTTCTTATTTAGGAGAAAGTAAATTACGATTTTAAAAGTGAGTGTAGAGTCTTATATTTGCACTTGCAGCACTTCCTGATATTATGGCAGTCTTAGAAGGATCATGTTAAATTGGTTATTATATTATTCCCCCCTCCAATTTGAAATTCTGTTTCTAGGACTATGGAGTATTTTTCTTCTGTCTTCAGTAATGTCTTATGTGAATGAGAGGGGTTTAAATGCATAAAATTATTCCACTCACATGTCATTTTTCCTACTGAAAACTGTTTTTCTTCAATTTTTTCAATTTTTAGACTTTCAATTTCACAGATTGAAAAATATTTAGTATATATTACAGGTAGGATCTGTTTGACTCTGCAATTCAATGAATATTTGTATTAAAGGATAATTGGACTGATGAAACTGAGAAAGATACATTCTATTTAAAGAAATTGATTTAGCTTTAAAATATATTCAAGTGGTAGGAAAGAATGGTGGTTTAGATCTGCTGTTTTCATAATAATTTTATATTTTAAACAATAAAGAATATTAAGGCTTATTATGACTGTTACCAAAGACAGTGCATGAGATTTACTTAAATGCATAATTTTTAGCTACTCTGTATTTGAAGGCCAAGTGATACTTGTAAGTAACATAAAAATTATTCATATGAAGAGAAGTATTTTTTTATGCTGAAAGGAACTCAGAGTCATTGCAAGATATTTGATTAGTATTCATGGCATAAAAGGAAGTTATTTTCAGGGTAAAGGAATTTGTGAAAAGGTAATTGGTTAGACCAACATTCTCATTAACCTAATTTGCATTAAATATGCTATTGTGAATTGTAGTTATTCTTTTCCATTTGAAAGGCATGCTTTGTTAACTTATTTAAAGAGCCTAATTAAACTACAGTTTAAGTCATACCCTTTAATTCAGCAATACAATATCAAACTGAGGATCTGCGATAATCAGCTTGGTGAGTGTGGAGAATCATTAGGCAGTTCTTGATCCCAGTGGATTTTCCTGATGAAGTAGGTTGGTTTAGCTGCTTTATATGTGGTCATTCTCAGGTACTGAAAGCATTTGACTAATCCTTTGGTTTAATTTTACTCCTTTATAAGAGCAGAGAAAACTCTTATTTCCTCTGTGGTACAACATGAGAAATAATTAAAGCAGTCTTGGGGATATTGGAAGAAAGTACTTATGCCTTTGTTCTAATAGTAGGAAGACTTTGAGGATCATTTTGTTTAATTTTTTTTCAGTACAACTTCTTCACATACATAACTAAATAGAGCCTTCAAAATGTGAGCTGTTAAAACATAAATTAATTTCCACATTCTAGTATCCATTTTAAAATCATGAGACTGAATTTGTATTTCTTTGGTTTTCGTTCAGCATTACGTATTACGTATTAGCAGTATTCTAGATGTTTTGAAACAGAGGGTTTATTTCCTCTTGTGCTGTGTGCAATGAAGAGGAAGGTGCCTTTGTCAGCAGTGAGATGACTGTGAGTGCTCAAGTTAAGTATTTGCATCTGCAGATAGAGACATAAAGATACAGGGTCTAATTTTTCCACACTGCTGAGCATACCTAGCCGTCTTGGAACATGGTGTTTGTATTGTATGAACTAAACATTTGTAAAATTAGCCACCTTGTTAGATATCTAAATGTTAATTTCAGTGCTTAATTTTCATTATTTGCACTTGTGCTGTTTGGCACTGGTTGTTTTCAAAATAGTAATGACTGGAGTCATTGAATGTAAACCAAAACCTAGCTGATCAGGCAAGGTTGTATGTCAGCACAGTAGTGCTGAACCATGTTGGATAAACCTAATGAAAATAGAGAAATGCAAATTCAAGCTGGACATGGTAACGGTCTTAAATATCTCTACAAATATTCAGCTGAGAATGTCGCTTTCTTGCTGTAATGGTTCAGAAGATTACAGTAGTGGACATGCCAGGCAGACAGTGTGATTAGTATATGAATACATTTGCATACCCAGCGACCAGACATGAAATGCAATGAAATAGAAATGCACTTTAGGTACTAAAAAAAAAAAATCCATGGCCAGTCAATTTTAAATTCTGGCTGGGAGATGGTTAGATCTCCCTTTTCTTATTATTTGGCAAAGAAATCTGATAATTACCATGCTATTTTGCTGCTTATTGATTTTGTTTCCAAAACAGGAGTCAGCTAATGCTTGCACTATTGAGTGAAATTGCTGAAAGGCTGAGCTTCCCTACATTCTAGGACAGGCAGACAATGGCAAAGAAGCCAACTGTGAGGACAGGACATTATATGTTTGGATTTTGTCTGAAGGATTAAGAGCATGATTCAGGAATTGTCAAAGGTATGAATAGCAAGTTAGGATATTGAGAACCAAATAGAAGCTAATTGCTCACTTGTTGATAAAGCCATTGCAAACTTCCCCTAGCACATGCATTCTCTAATAGAGATTAGGAAAGAATGAGCTGTTGCTCCTCAAACAACTGCTCACACAATCATAGTGACTTACAGGTGATCACAGAATGGGTAAGGTTGGGAGGGACCACAGTGGGCTCTCTGGTTCAAGCAGGGTCATCCCAGAGCACATGGCACAGGATTGCATCTCCAATGAGGGAGACTCCACAACCTCTCTGGGCAATCTGTTCCAGTGCTCAATCACCTGCACAGGAAAGAAGTTCCTTCTCATGTTCAGGTGGAACTTCCTGTGCAACAATTTCTATCTGTTGCCTCTTGTCCTATTGTTTAGCCCCCTAAGAAGAGCCTAGCTCCATCCTCTTGATGCCCTCTCTTCAGGTACTTGTAGACATTGATGAGGTCCCCTCTCAGTCATGTCTTCTTGAGTCTGAACAGGCCCAGTTCCCTCAGCCTTTCCCCATAAGAGAGACCCTTGACCAACTTAGTAGCTCTGAATTCTGAGGATCAAATTTCATCTTCTTCATGTAATATTTCAACATGTTTTTTTTTCTAACAGAGGTCCCGAAACAGCTATTTGTCCTTAAACTGCACAGTCTAAGATGTCACATGTCTGATACTCCACATCAGCAATGTCTTTGCTTTCTGTTTCTCCAGACCTTTGGCCATCATCTTGCAACTCGAATCTTTCATGTTTCCTCTGTCACAGACCATACTGATTTTTTTGAGTAACTGCAATACTTCCATGTTTTTTTCAGTAAATAATTTATAGGACTGGAATTGTCTTTTGCAACACAGCATGGTACTGCAATAAAAATATCACTTTTAAAGCAAAATGGTAATTCAACAATCCTTATAGTAAGAGAAAGTTCCTGCTGGCTTGAAGAGATGCGGTAGGTTAGAAGATTCTCTAACTAAGGTTTTCAGTACTGTTTTGCAAATAAGTGATTAAAATTTCTATAGAACTTTGACATAAATAAGTTTAGTATTGTGAATGCAAGCAGCATTAATATTAAATGCAAATTTGTTGAAGACATTAGATTTATTTATTGACTTTCTTTATGTTGGGAACTTTAGAGAAAATGTGTTAATTTTTTTTAAAATAAATATATTTTTTTATTTCTTTTCTTTAGGAGATTCCTTTACACAGTTTCGATTTGCTGATGAGAAAGAATGGGATAAAGAAAGCATATGCCATAAGCAGGTAACAGAATTATCATTCAAATGATTTTATATAGATAATCACCTGGGACAGAATATCTAGGCAGTTGTGGTTTCAGCAAATTGTTAATACAGTAATAGCACTCTTTATTGTGTATGTTTTTATTAACTTCTCCCTGATGCTGGAGGCTACTGGGCCTTGTCCTTTTTTTTTCTGCTGAAGACTAATAAAAGCATCAGGCTAGGTTTTTAAGTGCTGTTGGGAGATAAAAATGAGAAATCTCTCCAGTGAAGAGAAAATAAGAAACTGTCACTTTGCTTTACTGACATAGCAGGTCAGCCTTCTTTTTTCAGTATTCAAGAGAAAAGAGTTTAGTGAAATGACTGTAAAGAAACCCATATGAGTATATTCGTATATTGAACTATGAAATGTATTCTAGTTCCTTTTAATTAACAGTTCATATCATCTTGTTGAAACTTCATGTCCTAAATAATTTGGGCACCAGATAGATTATTTGTATGTGGATTTTTTATGCTTGAATAAAAAGGAGCACAGCAATATAAGTCTCCTGTTTTCTATATCAGGATACTTGAAAGTGTATCAATCTCTGCAGCTGTCTTCCTCATGTAAGTCACCTGAATTATTGCAAGATAAATGCTTTTGTTTTCCAGACTTTTCTTAAAATTGCTGTGAAATTCTGCCTTGGGTGTTTCTTGAAACATTCATATGTATTCAAATTTCAAAGATTTTCTATTTGTTTTCTAAAATTTTACAATATTCTAAAATATTACAATAATTATTCCCTGAGAAGTGATATTTAAAGGTACTTTAGGGTTGCAAAGTCAAATTAAAATGAGGAAATAACACCAAGTGCAACATTTGCTTAAACAACCACCTGTTTCTTCACTGCGACACAGTCTTCCAATGACTGTGTATTTTTTTTAATCAGTTCTTCTGCTTCTAGTGTGCAGGATGTTGTCAGTAACCAGAATATTAATTTCTTTTTAATTTCCTGATAGGCTTGTCGTTATAGCATTTAGGTGATTTGAACACATTAATTCCTGAATGGCTAAAGAGTGAAATTGCATGTTGACAGTGGTTTTCACAAATATTTTTCTGACTGCCAGTGATGAGACTGCACAGTTCTGGAGCTGGTCACATGCTGTTACTCATTGCAAAGTGTGCTGTGCTGGGCACATTCTTCTGCCTCTGGCCCTACCAAACTGTAGTAATTCATTCTGCCCCATCCAAATTCATTATGTCAAACTGTTTCCTGTCTTTCACTGTCCTTACGTTACTTTGAAATAGCTCACTATTTCAATCACAATTACCCTTCCTTTGATTTCTTATTTTAGTCCGGAATCCTGTCCCAGATGGTTTGATAATATTATCTAATTTTTGACATTGTCTTTGGTCTTTAGCCTGGTATCTCCTTTTTGTTTCTGACCGATCTTTTTTTCCCATGAAAGCCAAATCCAAGTCTAATTTTTACCTGACATCATTCATACCATTTGCCAAATTCCTGGTCTTTTCTTCTTAGCTCACCTCTTTCTAGTTCTTATGTACAGGATTAGAGAACTGTAAATGGAAGTGAATTTATTATGAGGGAACAAAATAAAGAGAAAAGATATAAAAATAGTTGCAGAATGACTAGATATTTCTCATTCCCTACTGTTTGTAGAAAGCAATGGCAAAGCATCAGTTTCAAGTGAGGAATGGAAATATAAGTGACATCAACAATAAAAAAAAGTCCTTTTATTAAGAATATGATCATTCATTGCTACGAAAAGTAGATTTGCATTCTCTCCACTGTATATTAATAAAATATAATAAAAATGTTTCAGAACATGGTCTGCAATTGAAAGATCAAACAGGTAATAGCAATTTGGATTTTTCAATAAAAGTCAGCAATTCCAGCAACAAAATATGCCTCTACTTATTTTTTTTGTACAAATAACTACATGTGCCATGAAGTGTTCATAATTTATTAAATACTGCTTTGATTCCTTTGCTTTTCATTACAACACCACTTTTAGTGAAATCTCTACTTGAATATAAAATTCCTTCTTCTATTATGTTGTTTTTCCAAATTCCTCTTTTCCTTCATTCACAACCTTTCCTTCTCTTCCCTATCTCCACTTTTTAACCTTCATTTGCAATGTTCATTCTTTTTAATAATTTTGCAAGTTACATAGCTCTTCCCAAATGCACTTAAATGTTATTCAGGGATACTTCACTTATTACAATTTTTTATGTTACCAGATTCATACAATTTCCTTGTCTTTTGTAACTGTGCAGAAGCCATATTTGATCTTCAATATCTGTAAAAATGAGTTTTCTGAAGATCTGATTCACTGCTGAGCAACAAGACATTGTCATAAGAATGACTGAAATATTCTGAACTATTTCCTATTTTGGATTTTTAAGGCATTGTCTAAGGAGTATTCTATTTATACCTTGTTTTTAGCTGTAAGTGATTATTTGCAGTGTGTTTATATGGTAATTTAGCAAACTGCTCCATATGAGTGTAATTTAAACTATTAATTTGTGTATTTCATTAGTTTGTTTTCCAGACTCCTCAAATAAGTAGAACAGGGGGATGTAATAGATTAAAATTATTGGATTTTTTGTTTGTGTTCTTTTTGTGTTTGTTTTTTTATTCACAAGTGTACTGTGTGTTAAATTATATTTCAGTTCTCTGCACTTTCTGTTGACTGCCAGTCTTTGGTCCAGGCCCTTCAGGAATTGCCTCTACATCTGAAGTTGAATGTAGCTCCTGACCTTGTACAGGTAATGCTGTGAATTTACACTAGGAAATGCAAATATTTTAAGAGAAAAATCTGTGCAAGAATGGTTAGTCTTCAAACATGAGTACAACGTATTATGTAAGTAAATATATTCCATTAGACTGGCATGTCAGGTGGCATGTAATGCAGGATACTCCTCTATCAGCACATTTTTTTGTGCTTACTTTAAACAAAATGCTTGGATGTGCAGCGTATTAGATTTGAAGTCAGGTATCAGAGTGTTAGACATGGAATGATTGCACTATTTTTGTTAGCAGCTGGTTTTAGTTGCACCAAAATTTTGAAAGGGTTTTCACATTCTTTCTTGTTAATTACTTTAATTGTGATTTAATCATCTACGTAACTAATATCAACATACATGTTTTTTTTCCATGAATTGGTTTTACATCAGTGTTAGAACAGGTAGGACTCTCAATCATATAGTGAAGAAAATATTATTTATGCTTCAGTGGCGGGGGGAAGCAACAATATTATTAAAAAATGTTTCTTCAAGTTGTGAAAAAGAAAATATTAATACAAGGGCAAAAGAGCCAATAAGACTTAAGAATTTTGGGTTTATATTTAAGATCCATCTGCTCAAGCAAGCGCTGCTGCAGCTGACACTATGCTCTTTGTTAAGGCAGCTCAAGTCTGTCTGCAGATGTGATGGCTAAGGGAATCTGCAAATAAATGTTACTTTCACATATAGTTTTTTTCTTAAGAGTTCTAGTCATGGTCTCTTAACTTTTTTCAGGGTTATAAAGTGTTTGTTATGGCATTTAATTGTCTTGTCATTCTGACCAGGGATGTGGTCATCAGTTATGCTGCAGTGCTATCAACGCTAGGGTGTCTTGATGAAAGCAGAATCTGTTACACAGTTAAATAATGAGTTGCCATTTCTGGTTTCACTGTTTGACAGTGTTTCACAGTTTGGTTTCATTTTTCAAAATATATAGCTATTAACTCTTGCTAATTGATTTTCAGCAACCTGTTTTTTGTTCAAGACTAGAATTTTGGAGGGATGACCTAACATGGGATGATGTTTCTAGCCAAATTCTGACTCCAGTCATTTCAAAATTCAGAGTATTTATGAGATTTCATTACAGAAGAATTAAGGCAAAGTAATTCTCCAGGAAGTACAAAGCATTTAATGCTGTCCTGCAGTACATCTTTGTCTCTAAACTGGGGAGACATGGATTTTATACATGGACCTCTCAGTGGATAAAAAATTGACTGGATGGTAACACTCAAAGAGTTGTGGTCAACAGCTCAGTGTCCAAGGTGGAGGTCAGTGACACGGTGAGTGGGACCAAGTGCACCCTCGGCAAGTTTGCTGGTGACACCAAGCTGTGTGGTGCAGTCAGCACGCTGGAGGGAAGGGATGGGCCATACAGAGGGACCTGGACAGGCTTGAAAGGTGGGTCTGTGAACCTCATGAAATTCAACAAGACCATGTGCAAGGTCCTGCCCCTGGGTAAGGGCAATCCCAAACGTGGATACAAGCTGTGTTTGTGGACAAAAAGCTCAACATGACTCTGCAATGCACACCATGTTTCTAAGGAAACCTGACCAGCCGGTGAGGGAGGTAATTCTCCCTCTGTACTTTGCACTTACGAGACCACACCTGGAGAATCGCATCCAGCTCTGGGGCCCCCAACATGAATCTGTTAGAGTGAGTCCAGAGGGGGGCCACTAAATTGATCACAGGGCTGGAGCCCTTCTCCTATGAAGATAGGCTAAGAGAGTTGGGACTGTCCAGCCTGGAGAAGGCTCTGGGGGGACATTACAGCAACCTTCCAGTACCTTTAGCAGGCCTAGAAGATAGCTGAAGAGAGACTTTTCACAAGGGCATGTATAGATAGGACAAGGGGAATGGCTGTAAGCTGAAGAGGGTAGGTTTAGATTAGATATTAGGAAGAAGTTCTTTACTGTCACAGTGGTGAGACACTGGAACAGCTTTCCCAGAGAAGCTGTGTTCTCCGCATCCCTGGAAGTGTTCAAGGCCAGGTTGGATGGGGCTCTGAGCACTCTGGTCTAGTAGAAGGTGTCCCTGCCCATGTCAGGGGTGTTGGAACGAGAGGATCTTTAAGGTCCTTTCCAAACCAAACCATTTGATGATTCTGTGAGTATTTGTGAAACAATGGAACATGCTGATTTAGCATACTATCTCATATTCTGTAATAATGGATAAAAGCAGTTTGTATTTTGCATTTGCTTCTGTAAAAGTATCATCCAGATAACTTTACTTTCACTTCTGAATTGAATTCTGCTCAAGTTCGCTGTATCTTCTTAAGTGATCAAATATAGCAAGTATGAATTACAATCCAAATTAGACAGAATAATAAAAATAGATAATAATCATTATAAAGACTCAAGGCCTTTCTTATACTCTTAGGCATCAACACCTGTCGAGCTCCCACAGATGAAATCTAAAATTTTTGAAGATGTCAAGAGGAGAGATCAGCTGTTCCAACACTCTCCAGCTCAAAGTGACACTGTGTTGGTCTCCCCTCCTGTTGGTAATTCTGCTGCTTCTTCAGAGCCTGGAAGTAAAAACGACTCTAGGGCAAACACAAGAGAACCATTTCAGAGAATCCATCCACTACCAAAGCAAGAGACTGACCATTTGGATGAAGAACTGGATCTTCTCCTGAATCTAGAGGCTCCCATGAATACAGGAAACAGACCTGTGTCAGATGCATTATCCTACAACATATCAACTGAGAAAGATTTGAAAATGGATTGTAAGGAAAATGGTAAGCACGCCCTTATTTAATTTCCATTGCTCTCTGTTTTGGTGATGTTTTTGAATTCTTGATTAGCCAGTCAACAGTACTGCTGTCATCATCTCTTTCATACTGCATTTCATTTATCTGGTGCTGTGTTCAGACTCTTTTGTTCATTTTCAGTTTTAAATCCCCATGAACTAAAGTTTCACCATTGTCAGTATGCTTTAAGCATTAAGAGAAATTCTTCTGCAAAACAGCATTGGGCTTATGAGTCAGCAAAATTTTAAATTAAAAAAAAATAAATAGTGTACTGCCAGAGAATTTTATTGCAAGGAAGATAAAGTACGGGTAACATTATCAGTCTTTAGTTCACTGTGCTAATAGTATACAGAAGAATTGACAACTCTTTCCAATGGTTTGTCATAAACGCTATTTTCATACTTTTCTAGCATTGATTTTATAAAAATAAATTTAGCATGGAAACTGTTTTTGAAATATGACTTGCTGTTCTTCAAGAAAGATAGATTGTGTTTAAATACAGTCAGTTGTGTATGAAAAAACAAAATGGTCCAGGACAAAGAACTGATATAGAATTGTTTCCAGATTAACAAGCCTGTTCTTTTTACTTTTCTAGACTCTTTGAAAGTAGATATGCCTGAAGAGAAAAGTACATCATCACAGCAACAGCAAACTACATCTAAAGATATTACTGAGGAAGAGCTTGAAGATTGGCTGGACAGCATGATCTCCTGAAGCTCAAATTTCCTCATGTGAATAATTAAATATAGCAAACATTACATAAAAAGTTGAATTTTTCTTTTTCTCCTTGTTATTTCCTTACTCTGTTTCACTTTGTTGCTGGCTCCTAAAATTTTGTGCAATCAAAATTAATTTAGATGGGAATGAAAATTGTTGAAGACTAATATTATTAGAAAGGTCTAACATTTGTGATGAAATTGGAATTTTCTTTGCTAAAGAAGCAGGCTATAGCAGACTAAGAGAACAGTTACTGCAGCTTGTACTTGCTCTATGTAGTCCTTAAAATAAAGCCTTGAATGAACAGTGAATACATGTGTTTTTAGTCACCATTCTCACACAACTCCATATTGTAAAAAAATAGGAAAGATGACAGCAACGGTAATATTTGGTTTATAATACTTTATTGCAGTGGGCACTTTTATTAGAAGAAAAAAAATGCATAATCCTAACAACTTCTACTTGCAGGTGACCGTAGAGCATTGTTTTATTTTGGCCTAAGATTTAAACTGTGTTCATTTTGATACAGTGTATGTCTTTTAACAGCAGCATCTAACAAGCTGTTATTGAAGGTAGTATATAAACAAACTTCAAGTGCAATTTGATACAGAAAGACAGAAAAGCAATACAGTTAATGGGTCTGTTCATCTAGAACACTAACATAAATAAAAAGTTTGCATAGCTATGTCTACAGAGGTTTTAAGGCACTTTAATGTTTCAAGGTTGACAAAGTGTTTGAAAATGATTTCTTTTTAACTGCTTAAAGCTTTTCAAACTGTATCTTAATACATTCACTAGCAAATACCATGGGGAAAAACTGGACAGCAGTTAGCTGAACTATTTTTTCTGAGGCATGGCCTCTGATGTTCAAGTTCTTCAATGTCAAATGTGCAATTAAGATGCCTTTTAGCCCTTTCAACTGTACTGCCAAACACCAGGTTAATGATGTGGTTAGAAAGTTGTTATAATTTTAGGCCATGTTTGCACTGGAAGGCTTAAGTTAATCTGGCATAGTTTTTTCTAATTAAAATTCCAACAAAAGACCTGTTTCACATGTGGTAGGTACAAAAAGCCTCTGAAATAGTGTCAAATTTTATATGTGTCTTGAAGTTTAAAGACATTTAAAGCAAATACAAGCTGTGAAATTGCACCATGAAAAGAATAGATTTTCTTTTTTTTTTATCTTAATAGTTCATAAATAAATAATTTTTTTTGTGATATTAGCCAAGTTGATCCTCATACTGTTTTCGGAAGCAGTCCCCTGCTGGGAAAAAATCCCAACATCTTTCTTGGTACATCTTCCACACAAATGACTCCTGAAAATGAGAAAGTTTTTATTTTAACAGTCAGCATGCAGTGCCATAGATAAACTTTTAACAATAATCACATACTGTGCCTATTTCCATGGAATAGAACTGTAAAGACACCGGAACTCTGAAGATCATAACTCAAAAATATTTGTAAAAGTTTTATCTGCACTTTTCCTGATTCAGTACTACCAAAATTTAAACCCTATTAGTAAAATATGTAAGTGTAAATTAATCAGTCTGGTTATATCAGAACAAACCTGTATATATAAAATGTGCTTTGCGTTGTTTGGAAAACAAAGGTACTTTTGTACTCTATGCCTAACAACTTCTTATTAGAGATATTAAATTCTATTTATTTATTTATCTACATTTAGGCTTAAACAATGATGAACATACAGACACCCATATACCTATCTATCTACACATATATATGGATTTTTACTATAAAAATAGTAGTTTAACTGCTTAAATCGTTTGGGAATGAACTGTAACTGGTACATTTGAGGTTTTCGTTTCAAAGATGACAGGAAGATTACTAGTACCTGACTTCTGACAGCATTCACTGCTCAGTAAAATAGCACACTGCAGCATCCCACCCCCCTCTGGTTTTGTTTTAACCCTTCTTTTCTTTCCCTGGCTGTAGACCCTTGGAGGGTGGCATCATTCCCACTCCTTGGTGGTACATCAGTTCCACCTGGTGGTACACAGCTACAAGGCTCAAGAAGATAATTGTTTTTCTTATCTTTAAACATTTTTAAGTTTTATTTTCTACTCACCTGGCCAGTATGCTCAGTTTCATCCTTGTTAATTAGATACATTAAGAAGAACCTGAAACAAGCCCATGAAGTGGGTATTAATGCAGGAAACATAACATCTCTGCCTGACCTTTCCTAGCCTGGGGTGTGTGAGGAAGATTGCCTCACACTATAAGCAATGACGCTGCTAGACATATAAAGTGCCTATTTTAAGGGAGAAAATTATGTCCTGAAGCATGTCTCCTGTGGAAGTGCTAACAGATAAAAAATCTGTAGAAGTGGAAAAATATGGCTTAGCATTTTATTCATTTCAGTGTGAGGAGCAATACCTGAATTAGACATATGCCAAATCCTATTCTCATATGCTCCAACATTTCACTTTGGAAAAAGTTACAATGGCTACTATGTGAGAAGTGTGGTAAATACTGAGCTGCACCAGGAATTCCAAACATTCATGCCATACAAGTTGTAAGCTGAGCCTATCCTTCTCCAACACCTATGCTCCCTCAGATGTTGAAAGCTTGAACTAATTAAGGAGGACTGTAGAGCACTAACTAAGGTCTCTTTATAGGTAACACAGCTCTTGGTTGGACAGTTTGGATGCAGTGCATTTGGAATTAGATTTAGTATGTGCTTTTGTTGTGAATAAAGGAAAGTACACTGACTTTAACAGTTGTCTAATTAAAGGGCAACCTGGGTAAAAAGCCTGTTCACTATGTATTCTAATATTAAGGAAATGGCCACTTTTAATTTAGTGTGAATCAGAGGTTCCCATGTAGCAGTTAAGCAATTCAATATAAGTAAGAAAAGGCTGGTGGTTGTAGACTGGTAAAACGATGGATGCCAATGGTAATTTGCATCATATAAGGCAACTGATTTTGCCAACGTCAGTTGCTATGCAAGGAATAAGGCAGCCTCCACTCCAAGAGGCACGCTTTTTTTTTTTTTTTAATTTAAAAAGTTCAGATGCAGTGTTGCAAAGTCAGTCTGCTGTAAGAGTCCACCAGCTCAGCTCCTTTGGTTTTGCTGGCACAATGCTCATATAATTATCTTCATTGTATTAGTAACTAATGCCACCAAATTAACTTTTTAAATATCCTCTTTGGTCTGCTCTATATTTGCTAATGAAAGTGGAAGATCACTGTCTTGGTAGTCTGGGCAATAGTCTAAACATTAACAACTCCTGATGGCTTCAAGGTTTGAGAAGTTTCACTATCACTAAAGAACTGTACGCTCAGAGTTGTTATTTAGTTACTGGCAGTTATCTTTCACTAAAAATACCTTTTTTTGATTTGTTTTGGTTTGGGTTTTCTTTTTGTCAAATTGAGGCCAATTTTCAATGGTCTCATCAGCTTTACCAAGCCCCCAGAAGGCACAATCAAAACTTCCGAACTAAAGCAACTCATTAAACTGTTGTACCCTATCATTCCATGTATCTGGGTTTCCTTCCAGCAGAATAAGGAGTTGTTCTGCCTTCCAGTCTCATTCTACTAAGGTAACTCATGTGTAAGGTAAGCACTTTAAAGATAACCAGCAGCGTGGAGTAGAGGAGGGGAGACCAGAAAGGACAGGAGATATTCCTCAGTTCTACAGAATTGTGTCTTGGAACTTTCAGCAATGTGTGCACCTACATTACGCTAGACCTGAAAAATTTTACTACAATTCCAGCTGTAAAAGGTACTTACAGATAGTTTGCCAAGTTATGTTCTTGCAAAGTGTGTGTTTCAAAGCCATGTGGGGTTGTGTCAAAATAGTCATTGCCGATTCCACAAATAAAACATTTGGTCTGAAAACACAAGTTACAGTTACAGATGAATTTTAACTCAAATGCTGTTTTAATTGGTGACAACCTAGATGAACAAGAGTAATGAAAAATGTAACATGCTTCCTACCTCCATGTCTTCCCTCACTTGTTCTTGCTGGTCTCTTAATTCACCAAAAGCATCAATAATCAGACCTATTTCAAATGGAAAAGTAGCAACAGTTCAGTACTAAGCAATATTCATATTACAAATAGTGTCAGTCAGATGTCCTCCACTGTCTAGAGTTTACTGTACTAGTTGTTCAATTCAGTTCAAGTTACAATCTGTGAATTTCCAAACATCCAACATTTTTTTATACTGCACTCCCAGCAGTAAGAATTCCTATTACATGAAGGTACAATCTTGAGAGTGAAAAGGCTTTTCTGTCCTTTATTGCAGTCAGTTCTTCCATGAGGTCATATCTTTTGTCCCATGAATGAATTCAATTTTCACTCTTTTTCTCATGAAACTTGTATCCCAACTCTTGTTCACAGACAGCTCTGCTCCCACAGCCCCCCTTGGCCAGTTTCTGACGCTGCTTCACATTTGAAGCATTACTCCTCCACTTCCAATGTATTAGGATTAGAATCGGATCATTCTGGGGACTGTGACACGCGTTACATTTTTTCTTTGCCACCAGATATCCAGAAAGTGATGGTGGGTGTTTTCCTAACAGCCTGAGGTCAGTTCATGCAGTGAACTGTTGAATGCTGACTGTCACTGAAGAGAGGTCTCGTTCACTGTGAACCACAACTGCAAACCAATTACACTACAAATCATCCTCCAAAGAAAGGAGGAAATGGTTGTGTGGCCATGGTGACTTTCTTCATGTCATTTACCCTTTTCAAAGGGGAAAGTCTCCACTCCTCAGCCAGCTGTGGCGGTTCCAAGCTAAAAGTTTTCAGCAAGGTTCTCCAAGTTTAAATGGTAATTATAGGAAGAACAGTGATCCTGCACAAGCTGCTGCATCTGTGACCCTTACCTGAGGTTACACATCTTGTGGTTTGACTTTGTGTAATACTTGGGACAAGGCATTATTTATGAATTAAGCAAGTATAAAATTATTACTTTCAGGATTAAAGATTTTATCAGCTCAGAAATAAGTCTTTATAGGTACACTGCTAAATTTACCTCAAACATAATATCATTTAGATTGATGAGCTTCAGTAAATTAATTTTGAACAGTCTCTACTAAGGTTAGTGATGTTACCTTGAATAATGGCCAGTAGGATAACAATGACAAAGAAGAAAAATGTGATGTCAAAGACAATTCGATACATTTCATAAGGGTCTCCAGCAGGATCCTCAATTTCATCTCCAATGCCACCACCAGCTCTTACACCCACATACATGTGGAACAGGTAACACTAAAAAAGAGAAAGGAAAATTTGCAGATACATTTACTGTGAATTACTCTGAGTTTTTTTTTTTTTTTTAAAATTATTCTGCTCTGCTAATTCTCTTCACAAGTTATAGTAACAAAGAACAGTAACAAAGAACACATAATATCGTTCCTCATGTATCACACACAGTGCACCAAAAATCTGTTCCTGTCTTAACTAATGTGATTCCACCCTCAGGTAACACTAGCTAAGAGCGGGAGTCAGCATCAGCTGTTACCCACTCCTCACTCCCTGGGTCTTACATTCAGACTGAGACCATTTGGGGGCATTTTTCTTGTATTATTTACTGTATTCAACTATATTCTAGTCCTTATATTGATTCCTAAGGTTCTATCTTGCTCTGAGTGTGCAGAGAATATCTTCTAAAGTCTTGCAATGAAGCTTAGAAAAATATTGCCATGAAAGAAATAGTGACATATTCACAAAAGTGTTTAGTTTCTGGATAATTTAATTTTGCAATACTAGATGTCTGGTTTAGTATATTGTAGATTAGTTGTGATATGTGAAACAGCCTGTGTTCAGTTCAATGCAGAAGAAATAACTTTACAAAAGTGTTGCTGTGTGTCATATTTTTTGAACATATAAATCTTAATGGAAAAATCTTTACAAATCTGTGTATTTAAGCTATGAAAGTATATTAGAATGGAAAATCTTCTGCAGGAGTGATATACTACTGATGTGTCTATATGAATTGGCTACAGAATCTTGTAATCACCTTCAGCCACACAATGTGGGCTAAAAACCAACTTAAATCTCTAAGCCCAGCCGGTTTTCTGAAGTCACATTAGATGGCAGTGGGTGTTAAATAACCAGTATAAAACCTGACATAAGCAAACACTAAACAGAACTATGCATCCATTTTTATAATGCAATTTTACTGTCGACATAAGATGCTGGTACCAGCATCATATAATCATACTTACAAATGTAACTTGGAATTGATTTACTGCACTTAGTAGAGTGGTTTAAAATGTAATATGGTTTCATTATTCCAATTACTCCTACACCTATTTTATTACCAGACCATTGTATCCAGCTCACAAAGGGACCAGTTTGGGCAGTTTTCATAATTTCTGTAGTTTACATCATTCTGTGAAGTCTATGATACACCTCTCTTCTGAGGTATTTTATTCTATCTTTGGTGTATAACACAGGGCAGAGAGTTACTATTCCATGGAAGAAATCAGCTGGCCACAAATTCAGAATATTACATTTGTAATACCTGAATTTGTGTTTTCTAGATACAGTGAGAAAATCAAATCCTCTTCATACCATCTGTAGAGTATATTTTATTATGACATAAATAACATTCAGTGGCAATGGGTAGAAATCAGATGGTAAGTTGGTAGCATAAGATTGGTAGCCCATAATAATTTGTAATTTCCACTTTGTCGTCCTTGACTTCTTAATTAATAACTAAATTACTAATTGTAATTTTGGAGCAGGCTTTTATAAGTAGTGCTAAGAACATCATATAATGCATATAGTCTAAATAAGGACAGGAAGAGCTTGCCCTCTTGCAAATATTGGGAACAAATAGGGATTATTTGTGTTGTGACAACACAGCATCTTTTTGCAGGTCTGACTAGTTTGTCAAGAAATTTCTTCCACATACTTCGAGGGTTTGCCATCTTCACCTATAAAAGCATTGCAGCAAATCATGTACCATAGTATTTAGGAGAAAAATCCAGAATTTCTTCCTGTATGTCATCTATTTGCTATTTTGTTTAGACCACTGGGGAATGCAGAGGGAATTTTAAGACCATTCATATTTTCAAAATTAGATATATCAAGAAGAAGAGACCCATGGATTTAACAACAAAAACATCCATCCTTGCTTGTCATTCTATCTTAAGTACGCATTTGAAAATTCAGGATGACATTTGAAGCATGCAAGTGATGTTTTAGTTACCGTCATCATGTCATCACATTTCATGTCTGGTTCATCTTCATCTTCACTTTTGTTGTAGAATTTGCGGAAGAAGTTGAATGCCACAACAGTGTAAAGGTACACTACTACAGCGAGGAGTCCCACAGTAAGAACAAGCTGTGCATGGAGACATGGCATGAAAGTAAGTTTCAGTTTCATTTTGTCAGAAGAAAAATGCTAGCCTTAAATATTCAAAATGGATCATATTGTACCTTTCCCAATAAGGAAACTAAAGATAGCAGTTATGATAGCTTTGAAGTCTCCCTATTGGTTGGATCACCATGGAGCTGTTACTTTACCCTGCTCTCCAGAAAATCAAAGGGAAAAACAGTATCAAGAAACTGGAGTTGCTTCCATCTTTCTGAGCTATATGCACACAAACTATGTATCACTGAAGCAATGTTTACATTTAGTTTAAAAGTTAAATTTAGTAACTTGAAACACTGGATATACAGTAAAAATTAAATGTTTAAAATAAACCGCTTTCTATAATTTGATAAATAATTTCAACTAGTACTTATTGGGACTTACAATGACTTATCATAGTCAATTGTCTGTTCCAAAGCTGGTTAGCAAAGCCATTGATAAAGTGGATGGAAAATTTTTTAGATAACCAAAGAGTAATTAATTTCCAAGTCTTACTTTTAAGCAAATAAAATCCTTAGGTGAAAAAGTTTAGCAGTTAATGAGACTAGATTATATTGTTTATTGGAGTTGGTGATAGAAGATATGTCTCTGGAGAGGAGTTACTGAAACCTGTGTATTTTAAAAAATGCAATAGCTGGTACAACTCTTTTAAAAGAAACATAAGAGTATTGAACAACAAGCTGATTATTTATCACTTTCATCAGATCTGTAAGTATGCTCTCAAAGTGAACATTTCAATTCAGGAATCTGCATCTGTCTTTCAGTGTTCCTATCTACTAGCAAGAAAAGCAACAGGATTAGAAAAACTAATCTTTGCTTGTAAGTGAAAGCCATGGTCTTGAGTTGAAACAGTTTTGTCAACTGTGCTCAGTTTTGACTATTACATTTAAAATAATTCATAAAGAAAATATATTAATCATTATATTAACAGTAATATGATTTTCATAATCCTGAAGTAAAATGAAAGGAATAAAACCAGAGATTTAATTTGTTTGTGTGATGATACACATCATCACATTGTGTGTGGATATTCTTATGCCTCTTCCAAAACGTCATGTCATTTAAAATGTTTTGGCAAGTCTAGCAGGGTCTAAGGGTGGGCTTAGAATATATGTTACTGCATTTGAGAAGGAATGGAATGTGTATGTTTGAAATTAAATTTGGGGGAAGTTCTGTTAGATTTCCTAAATGTAAATTAAAAAGTAACTGTAAAGCTTAGTTTTTGTTGTTATGCTAGCTAGGAACATAGAGTCCTCAGAGATAAGAGTGATTATGTGCATAAATTTCAACAATTAGTCTGGAAGTACATTTTATTAATCTGATTTTTGCATGACAAAGTGACACATAAATGTATTCCGCCATACAGAATGCCCACACCTTTAAGGACATTCTGACTAGGTAAGTATTGAAATCTCAGCACCCAGGTCATTATTACTCCTGTAGCTAAGGAGAAATTGAGAATTCTTATTATTTATCACCAATCAGTTCATCATTGAGCATACAGGAGGAGCTGGTTAGGTAATTCATATTCTTGTATTTTTCTAAAATTATGTATTTTCTATGAAACTTCATCTATCTACGCTTGGTGAGTATAGATTATTATAATTTCATAGGATTTAACTTATTAATTGTGCTGCAGAAGACATGATGGGATCTAATCTTTAATCCAATCACAATCAAAATCTGTGACTGTGAAAATGGATTGCATTTTGATATTTCCTGTGTACAACAAATTTTTTTCAGTACTTTTACAAAACGCATTTATTTTCAGACCTTTGCATGTGGCACTAACCTGTTTGCCATTGTGAGTGACTGAAGACAAAATAGTTCGCAATGTCTTAAAACCCATAGCAATATCCAGCAGGTGAGCAGCAAAGAAGAAGTTGTTGTAGTGCCCAAGGATAGACATAGTTGTGTACCAAGCTAAGTATAAGAATGACTGCAGAGAAAGTGAAGAGTGGCAGAGTGTTAGCAGGTGATAATGTGCATTATTGGATCCAGAATATAGCTTTTCTAAAGTCACTCACATTGTTGTAGCAGGACACTGCCTCTGTAACGAGAGGATAGCTCAAACTTTACCCTACTTGTGAAAATTACCAGTGGTAGAGGAGGACGCCAAGCTGCTTTTGGTGTTGAAGAATGCTCAGACCAGCCTGGCTCAACTCTAAAACTAAACATCATGAGGATGTGAAAAGCGTGTGTATCCTGACAGCAACTGGCACTGGCAGGGATGTGGAAGGCAGATGTTTCCAGATAGACGAACCAATGAGTAGGAGTACTAATAACTTCTTTAAAGATAAATGGTGCTCTGCTCAGCTAGCGTGACTAGCCTAGAAACATATGACTTCCAGTCAATCACTTTATATTATAAAAGCTCAGTCCCACTTTTTAACAGCAGGGATTTCCAGCACTCCTAAGTCTATGTGAGTGTAGATTCTTCATTCTAGTGAGAATAGTTCCCATGATCACTCCTTGACGCTGAATGAAAGAGATTTGCCCACCGTCACTGGTATGGGCAAGTAACATCAGTCTCTGACTTAATAATTATTAAGCTACCTTTGAAACCATTAATTTAATAAATAACGTACTATAGTACCCAGAAAACCTAAGGCACATAACACAGCTTATTCTTTTAACAAGCAGTGAACCTGAAGCCACTTTGCCGTCAAAGCTTATATTGAAGAACAATGGCTCAGTGTATTTTAGTGGGCAAGGAATTTATACATCTTCACTTGATTTACTTTGGCTGCGTTGTCTGTTTGGGAATGCTCAAGAGGATGCAAAAAGAGGATTCACAAAAAAAAAAAAGGGAATTTTAATATAAACATGGTCCTTTCAAAGGAGAAGATTTGAAAGAAAAGAATGTCAACCATGTCAAACAGATGATTCAAGTATAAAAAAGGATAACTTTTTGTTATTTTGTACTTGATTTTAGAAAAGACACTTTTGGTTGCCAGGTTGATTTCTACAAAATTATATGAATGCACCATTAACTTCTAAAATGCTGACATTGTATCAATGGTGTGGAGGTGCATACTGCCCTTTAGAATCAAAAAGAAAATTCTGACATAACAGAAAAAAATATTTTAAAATGGCTCTCTATTGGAATATTACTTGTGTGTGGTTGTTTAGAATAAAAGCAGATGGTGGAAGACATACAGTCATGTTTAAAGTAAGTCAAAGCACATTATTCTAGGCTAACATACTCACATTATCAGTGAAAACAACTCCAAGCTTCCAAATGTGGTATTTTGTATCAATGGAGCTTAACCTAGGAAATACAAAATTTTTGAAATGCAAAAATGTCAAAATTAAGTATTGAATTCTGTGTTTATAAACAGCAAACTAGGTTTGGCACTTCACATTTGTTTGCTGAAGGTGGTGATACGCATTAACGGTTCATTTTTTTAGAGTGAGGCAGGTGCTTCATTTTTCAGAGTATTCATTACTTCTGAGCACCTATAAAGAGTTTCTAAACCACTGAAACTGGTGAAACAATTTGAGTAGGAGTGACACTGCCATATTCCAGACTTAAAAAATTAAAATGTATGTCAAAAATAGGGACATCTGGAACCCAAAATGCTTGAATTTGAGAGATAAGTGGTCTGTCTAGTGTAAAATATTGCCAGAATAATCAAGAGAAAAGATAATGCCTTCTGCAAGATTCTAAATATTTTATTAGCCATTAGATGGCATGCAAAGGGAAATCTTTCTTGTGTGTCTTAAATATCAAGGAAACCAAACTCTTGTAGGAGCCTAAATCACTTAAGACTGGGACATGTTCAAACACTTGTCTTCACTGATAGATTAAGTCAGGAAAACATCTATGAATTTTTTCTAAACACCTGGAATCTACATATTTTTTAGCATTACTTTTCTGTCCTTTGGTTTATAAACTCTGTTGTAAAAACTTTTAAATGCTGCATTAATTATTTTTTAAAATAAAAGAGTGCCCAGGTATATCAATCAACATAAACTCATGGATTTTTTTCTTTCTTTTATAACACAAGTATGTTTTAGAATGAACAAAAAGCTTTTTAATTTTACTTCCACACTAGGAAAACTTCTCCATTTGTATTTTCCATGCTGAGGAAAACATCACTACAATTTCAATATAAAAATCCATTTTTATGTTTGATAGTGAAGTTATACCAACACATAATTTGTCTGTGAAGTTCAGAAGCCATACCATGATAGAAGAGATGCCTCTTCTGGTTCGCTCTCTTCCACTGGACTAAAATCAAGGGCACTTTTGTCCAAACCCAAAAGTTCTGCGATGCGCTCTGCTCCATATAAGTCTCCGTACTTGTTAATAACCTAAAAATGGAAGAAGAGAAGCTTTGGCTCAGAGAAAGTCCTCTATGACATTCACCCTACTTTAGGCCAGTAGTTGTCAAGAATAAAAAAAAAAAGGTCTTTTGCAATTAACACTACTAGAACAGCCAGAACTCCCAGGAAGCCAGGTGGGGGAGAGCATAAAAAAGAAAAATAGAAGCATTAAAGGCTATTATCTGAAAGCTTTTGTATAATTTGCTGTCATTTCAGCTGGCATGTTTTTCTTTTTCTAAGGGGATGAGGGGGCTTTGTATCCTAAAGATGAAAATGACTGTAAATTAGACCTGCTGGCTGATTGACAGTACAAAGTTATTTCAAATATCTGAGTCTAGGAAGGAAACCACAGCCTTCTGTCTTCCTCCCTCTTCCCACCTACACTGCAGCTGCCTGTTCAAAAAGACGTTTAACACAACAATGACTTCCATAAAAAACAAATTTCAGTCCTCAGTTATTTGTATATTTATTTATGTGTGCAGGAGAATATCACACAGATATCCAAATTAACCGAATAGTAGATTATTGCTATGACTTAACATAATAGAAATATAAAAAGCCTACCTTCCGTTTTACAAATTTGTCCCAGTAATTGTTAGGGAAGGACCTATATAGATAAGGCAAAGATATTTCAAGTTATTTAACTTGTTAGGGGAAAATTAAAAAAACAACGAAACCCGAGAAAATACCGTGTTCCTGATCACTGCAGACTTTGCTGTAATTTCATTCACTGCACTTTAATACCATTAATCTCCTAAATAAATACTTCATTGCTCCTAGCCATAAAAATCAAGCCAGGCAATGATTTTCAGATGAAAATAAGAGAGTCTTGAAGCACAAATAATTTTTGAAGTTCATTTCATGATTACATTTCAAATAGTTGCTGAAGACTTGTGAAATAGTGAACGGTTTGCCAACACACAAAAAAAAAGTATTAAAAATATTAAAAGCCCCCCAAAAATTGAAAAAGATCATTTGCCAAAACCAGGGGTTAGTGGCAATCTTGTTCTCACATGTGTCATGTTGTTGTCACTGATCTGACATCTCAGACAAGACACAGTAAAAAACATTTATAATTCTAAAGCCACAAGACTGTTCCCCTTAAGAGTATTTTGCATCATCTGCCTCTGAGCAACACTGCCCACACTAGTAATTAAAAGAAAAGCAGTTGTGTATACATAGAAGAAAGAAATGGAGCGGTAAATCTTAAATATTAAAGAGCTGTCAGGGTATCTATATCAAAAATTCTATGCTTTTTTTGAGAGTAGTAAGCCATCATGATGCTTCAAAAAGCAACTGGTTTTATGCAGGAGAGATCTTACAACAGACCCAAGGAAATACATCAGCTTTGACCTGCAAGAAAAAAAAGATAGTGTTCTTTCTTATCAGTGCTGTTTCTTTGATCTTCAACTTGATCATAAAAAATACTGTTCTTGAACTGTCTTATCAAAGCTGCATTAAAACTCGAGACTCAGTTCATATGAATGGGAAGGATTAGCCTGCTTAAATTAGTCTTAATCAGCTTCAGTAGACAGTGCAACATGCTGAGAACAGACTCAACACTATGTCATTAGGTATAAGTGGACAATATATTTCATTAATTCATGATTCTTTTTGCTGAAGATAAACTTACTGGATATCTAGATAGCTTGCAATCAATAGTGAAAGAAGCTGGTTGGAACCTAAACAAGCTCTTCAGTTCCCCAACTACCCTCTGTTGTAACTTTAATAATATGTGCTAGTTCATATTGCTGACTGAAATTAAGGAAAATTCTTAAATTTTAGGTGTAGCAAAACAAAGAATTTCTGGTATTTTAGAGATTCAAATTGTCAAATCATAGTTGGAAGGGATCTTAAAGATCTTGTTCCAACACCGCTGCCATGGGCAGGGAACATTCCACTAGACCAGGTTGCTTAAAGCCCCATCCAGTCTGGCCTTGAACACTTCCAGGAATGGGGAGCCCCCACCATTATAGTAAAGAATTTCTTCCTAATATCTAATGTAAACCTACCGTCCTTCAGCTTAAAGCCATTCCCCTTATCCTATCCATACATGCCCTTGTGAAAAGTCTCTCTCCAGCTCCCTTGTAGGCCAGCTTTAGGTGCTGGAAGGCTGCTGTAATGTCTCCTCAGAGCCTTCTCTTCTCTAGGCTGAACAATCCCAACTCTCTCAGCTTTTCCTCATGGGAATGGTGCTCCAGCCCTCTGGTCTTCTTCATGGCCCTCTTCTGGACTCTCTCCAACAGGTCCACTGGAGGTCCCAGAGCTGGATGCAGTACTCCACGTGGGGTCACACAAGAGCAAAAAGAGAGGGAGAATCACCTCCCTCAACCTGCTGGTTACATTTCTTTTGATGCAGCCCAAGATATGACTGGCTTTCTGGGCTGCAGGTGCACATTGCTGGGTCATCTCATCCACCAACATCCCCAAGCCTTTCTCCCAGGTCTAGTCTGGATCCATTCTCTGCCCAGCCTGTATCCCTGTTTGGGATTGCCCTGACCCAGGGGCAGGACCTTGCACTTGGCTTTGTTGAATTTCATGAGATTCAAAGACCCACCTCTCAAGCCTGTCAAGATCCCTCTGGATAGTCCATCCCTTCCCTCCAGTGTGTTGACTGCACCACACAGCTTGGTGTCTGTCACCAGCAAACTTGCTGAGGGTGCGCTTGGTCCCACTGTCCATGTCACTGACAAAGATGTTAAACAGTGCCTGATCCAGTACAGACCCGGAGGAACACCACTTGTCACTGCTCTTAACCGCTTTAATTTTAATGACGGTTCTAAGGCCGCTATTTATAGTGTACAAAAATTGAGTATGACTGATAATATATATATTTTGGATATTTGGCAGCATATTGTCACTCTGATGCGTTGAGTTGATTATTTTTGCTGGCTTGTTTTTGTGCTTTCACATACTAGCCACAACTAGTCTGTGACTTGTAAATAACTTTGTTCTTTTCTCGCTATCTTTTACTGTCCTTAAATTATGATACTATTAGGAAAAGACAGGAATTTAAGTCTAAGTATACTAGTATCGTAACATGATTCAATTTGTTTTGAAAAAGCAAATTGTGAAAAATAGCCTGTAGACAAGGCATTCTTTTAAGGGAAGAGAGTTGACTAGCTATATTTGTCTGTGTCACTCCTGCAAACCTCTGCAGCTTACTGACATTTTTCTTTTTTTTTTTTCCTACCCTTGTATCATTCACTCACAGAAGAGCAGATAATTTGTTGTGTATGACTACTACAGTGTTTGCTAATGCCTACAATCTGACAGCAATTCCTGTCAGACCTACTCAAATTCTGGGACTGATATTTTCCACTAGATTTACTTCTCCTGTCATATACAATGTTTTTTAGCAAGGAGTGGGAAAGGCAGGAGAATATTGCTATACAAGTGAAATTGAGAACTGGAAAGGATGGAAGTTATCTTTTTAAAACTTTCTCAATAGTGACTAATATGTGAAATATCTTGGAGAGACATTGTGAGGTAAGAGATGCATAATCCTTGCTAGAAAATGAAAAGGAGGTGGAATATATGTGTTATGATAGTAATAAATAAATAGATAATATGGGATTTCACATTAAAATCTACTACTGTAGCAGCTGATATAAGGTGCTAATTGGCTTTCTTGTAGATGAACTAAGTGGCAAGTAGACAGGACAGGTTCTAGATCAGTGGCTTAATGAGCTATAATATTTATAAACAGTTCACATGTAATCATTTAATTTTACATACGGAGTATTTATAACGAGGCGATCCCACTGTCCTTTAATATCATCTTCAGTTGGCTGTTCAGTTATGTACAGTCCATCAAATTCCAGCTTTCTAGCTACCTCCTTTTCCCTCTTGAATACAACCAAAGGGACCTGTGAAAATGACAGTGGACATCTCTTTATAATACTATGTAACACCAAATGTCACACTAGAACCTCCTGCAAGCAGATCAATGTCTAACCAGCCTCTGAGCAACGGCCAAGCCCAATCCTCCCACTCCCAGACTTTTTATTCCTGAGCATGGTGTTATATGGCATGGAATATCACTCTGGTTCGTTCAGGTCAGCTGTCCTGGCTGTGACCCCTCCCAACATACTTGCTCGCAGATGCACAGAGTGGATAAAGCAAAGGGAGCCTTCAAACTGTGCAACACTGTTCAGCAATGAGCAAAGGGTGACTGTCTTACCAGCATTGTTTTAACCACAAATCCAAAACACACACACACTGCTAAGAAGAAAGATAATTCCATTTCTGGGAGTACACAAAGAAAACATCTACATGTTGAATAGTGAGAATTTGTAAACAACTAGGTACAGTTAGGTATTCCACTATTAGCACCAACAATCACTTTGGGACATAGCCAATGTTGTTTAATGAATAATAGGTTAGTAGTTAAATTAAGAACTTGCCTTTAAGCAATAGTATCCAATCACACAGACAAAGGAGATGATAGTATGAACAACTGCCAATGCTCTGAGAGCAGGTGCCATGTAGCCTGTACTTTCTTCTAAAACAAAAAAGACCATGCCCTCCTCCTCTTCCTCTTCAGCAAAAGAATTCCAGAGATTGGAGTCTTCCTCTACTTCATCAAGTGGCTCTTCTGTCACCTGAGAAAAATTCAAGCATATTGAAAACACACAATAAACTTAAAAGCTTTTTCCTTACTCTAATGACAAATGATGTTTGCAAAGCCTGCTCAGAGGAAGATGATAGAACATTAGCTTTAAATGTCCTTCATTTTAACAGTCTCCAGATCATGTCATGTCATTAAAAAGAAAATCTAGAAAAAGCAAATACAGGCAGTTAAAAAACTATCCTCTAACAATGCCATAATAAAACTTAAACAAACAATGAAAACGTTATGCAAAAAACGTTTTCTTGGCAGAACCAAGGAATGACAGGGTTATGTACTATGACTGAATTTAGGGTTTATTTTGTAATCTACATTTTTTCTGATTACTAAATTCTAGCAAGAAACAACATTTTCATGTTATGAACTTGTACATTGTCCTCAAATTTTTATTTCATAACTCAGTTTAAAGCTTACAAATTATATACAGTATTTAATCAGCTATAAAACTGAAGTACTGCCCTAGTACTGCCCGAGTGACTTTAAAAACCTGGCCTTTAAAATAAAGGCCCTAAGGGCCCTTTTTTGACAGCTTTATCTGGAAACTGAGGTTCTGTTCAGTCCTGTTTGGCTTGCACAGACCCTTTCCTATTTATGACAGATGGACTTATGATAGAAACTTTTGTCCTTGCTCTGCAACAGAATGGGTTGTCACCCACAAGACTTGGTGAAAAGTAGAAGAGAATGGGGACAAAGGGACTGGCATAGACAAAAGCAGAACTCTGCATAGATACTTAAGTCCATCTTTCTTCTCTAACCCTACGGGAAGGGAAGAAAGAGGCAAGAAGGCTGCCCTAAATAACCCTGACAGTCTTTCTCCTGGAATGGTGCACATACATTCTGCCCAGTTTTCAAGTGCTTTTTGCGTCTTTACCTGCCCTTCTTCTGAGACTGTAATTGTGTTACAGGAGTTGCATTTAAGATATTTGAGATCAGGACTTAGGTACTTCTACACTGAATGGTCAGCCAGCTGCTTTTGTCTTTGAATTTTTTGGTTGTAAGCAACAGAAATGGAAAATGTAATATTGGAAAACATATGATTCATTAGCTTATTGCAACTTTCATTCTGTATCTAGGAGAGGAAAATCAAATGGGCCAGATTTCAGGATATAGATAAATCAGGACTTTTCTATCAGACTTCAAATCTGTACAGAAAGGCAAAAAAAATGAGACTTTTATGGATATGAGGTTTTTTTACTGAATTCTAATCTTTTCCATGGATAGAGCTTGTGAAGATTCATGAAAAAAATCAGTGGAGGCTGCTGAAGATGTTCTACTTTGTATCACTGCATTATACACCAGAACCTGAAACTCCAGTTTCAGGTGAACCTCTAAAATTAAGATATGAATATATAAGTTTCTTCATCAGTGATGTAAAAAAAAAGAACTGTAGCCTACTATAAAAGAAAAAAAAGAAATCAGTGGGAATAATCGGATAACTGAAGTCTCTCAATCTCTTTAGAACAAAAGAAAGAAAAAAAATTCAACAGTTTTGGCATTTGAATTATTTTAGGCAATTTCAAATTTCCCACAACAAGATTAACAATCCAAACAATAACAGACTTAGGTGACTAAATGAAAAAGTGCCTATAAACGCATGCTTAGAAACACATAAAGGAGGAATTAAATAAATATCTTTTCATTCCACCTGAATAAAATAAATCCAGAATAGTTACAAACTGTAAAATATTTTTTTAACTGTTTCATATCTAAATGCTTTAGTTCATGTTTAAGGGGTTGTAATAATAGCTTTATTAAACAAGGCTTGAAACCATCATCAAATATTCCTTTGGAACTAACAAAAAATATTTAAAGAACAATGCATAACCTTACCTTGTAAAATAGAAGAATAAAATTGATGGCAAATGCAACAAATAGAGCAAGAAATCTTAAGTTATAAAAATTTCTAGCCAAGTAGTGCTGAAAGTA
>VZRE01014453.1:0-58104 GCA_013396775.1 Cephalopterus ornatus | reverse complement strand
AAAAAAAAAAAAAAAAAAGAATTAATGGTGGCCTGTAGGTAATATCAAAATAAGAGAAGTAGGTAGCAAGGTTTCTAAGAAATTAAATATATAATTGTGTTGCCTTCATATACCAGTTATAATGAGCAAGGGCATTTCTTGGCAGCCTATTCTCCCATTTCATGGTGAATGGAATTAAAAGTAATGGCCTTAAAATTGTAAGTCAGAGAAGATTGAAATAGAATATTAATAAGAACTTTCTAGAAAGAAGTCTGGAAAGAAATGCTAGATAACTGGAATAAACTACTTGGGAAGGTTTCAGAGAATTTAACATTTGATGGTTTTAAGAACAAAGAAAAATCTTATAGATAATTGAATTACAGATTCTAGAAATTAGATTATAGAAAATAGAGAGCTCCTAACAAGGAGCTCAAGAGGCTAATCTGTCCTGTTAGACCAAGATAGGAAAAATTACACACAGAAACACTTTATTTAACTTTATGAAGTATTATAAAAATCACAAGAGACTTAATACAGCCAATCATCTGAAAACTCATGCCAATGTTTCTTCTATGATGACATTTCTCCCTTTGATATCAAACAAGGGTTCCATATGCAAAAATACAAATTAAATGACTAAAGAATTTAAGACAAACTTACAAGCATTTTTGTTTGATAAATTTCCAAAGCTTTGAAGAAGTTGGCCATAACAGCCTCTGGTTTCTCAATTTTTTGTCCGTGCCTTCGCTTCTTTTTCTTCATTTTTCCCTCTTCAACCTGCTCAGATTGTACTTCCTTCGCTTTATCTTGTTTCTCACCGTCTTCCATGCTAGAAGAAAAGTTATCTAAACAAAAATACCTAGCCAAGCTTCTGTATTGTAAATGCATTCATTTAGAAGGAATTTGAATTTGGAAAGTTTGGCTTTGAAAGACAAAAAATCACAGAATCAATTAGGTTACAAAAGATTTCTGAGACCATCAAGTCCAATCTATGACCCAACACCACCATGTCAACTAGACCTTGGCACTAAGTGCCACATCCAGTCTTTTAAACACCTCTAGGGATGTTGACTCCACCACCTCCGTGGGTAGCCCATTCTGATGTTTAATCACTCTTTCTGTGAAGAAATTCCTTTTGATGTTCAGCCTGAACCTCCCCTGGCACTGCTTGAGGCCGTTTCCTCTTCTCCTGTCACTAGTCACCTGGGAGAAGAGACTGACCCCTACCTGGTTACAACCTCCTTTCAGGTAGTTTTGGAGAGTGATGAGGTCACCCCTGAGCTTCCTTTTCTCCAGGCTAAACAACAACTCCCTCAGCTGCTCCTCGTAGGACTTACCCTCTAGATCTTTCATGAACTTCATTGCCTTTCTCTGGACAATTATTGTAAGTAAAAGACTTTAGGTAAGTAGTAAAAAAGTAAAAGAAGTGACCTTAGTTTCAAATAATATGCAAGAATGGAGTTGATGACAGCAGGTCAAAAAGGTAAAATGCCAAAATCTAGGCAGAAGTAACTGTGCCAAGTGTGAAGTACATAATGTTTGCCCAAACCAATGATGTACATTTATACTTGTTTACATTTATACAGTGTACATGTATAAATAAACCAGCATAAAAATTTTAAGAGTGCACATATACTTTCTTGAACCTGGCGCTGAAGAGGAGAAATAAAGCTATTGGAATTTGGTGCACAGCATCATAATTGAATCCCAGTGTCATAAAATTAATTAATTTCATTCAAGGCAATTAGTGTTACAGAGGTGAAGGAACAATAACAAGGAAGTTACTTCAGAGGGTTGTAGCTTACAAAGTACACAGAAGATGGTGATTCTTCCTCCTGCACCACTGAACTGCTTTTATGAAAATTAAACATCAAGACTGTATGTAGAAGAAGAATTAAGTTACTAACCAAAAAAAAGCTGAATTTGCATACATATAAAATAATGTTGAGGCATTAATATGATTGAAATTTTTAGGAATGAAGATAAAGAAATACTGTTTGTGGTTCACTTTATCCCACTACTACTGCAGTGGGACTCATATAATGGGTGTCTATGAATGTGTATATCTTCTACCAAATGAAGTCCCTATTGCAGCCTCAGAAGCATAAGCCATTTAAACTCAAATTTTTAAGCTGAAGCCAATTTAAATATGCTGTGAAAGTACTTGAGAGAAGAATTAAGCACAGCAGACAAGAGAAGACAAGAGGTAATAGGGAAAATAAGTCCAATAAAATAATAGAGATAGAAAGAGATCATGCTTATGGAAAGTAAGAGGTGAAAAAGCCTAAAATAAAATGAGAGACAAATCGTATCAGAACAACTCTGTGACAATAAAACACAAAAAGGGGACTTTTAATTGAAGAAGTATGTTAGAAATAGCCTGAAAGGTAACAGATAGTAAATGAAATTATACTGAATAGATAGTGTTGATCACACACTCTTAATGAGGCAACAGAAAATAGAAACTTGAAAATCAATTTCACTGCATATATGTGTACACAACATGTACACATTCTTGTCTGTATATATATATATACACATCTATGTAAGTGCACACATACACACACATATAAACATATACATACAGAGGGGAAAAAAATGATAGTTTTCAGACAAGCTACAAACTGTATGCAGTCCTAAAATATTGACCCTAGTGGCACACTTAAAAAATTCCACTTTGGCAGATAGGAGGAGAAAGATAAATAACTGAAGTAAATATTTTAAATGTGAAGCAAAATGTGAATCTCTAGGAGATATTTTGTGTGTGTCTACACATGTTTTAAGGGCATCCGTCGGTCTGCAAGCCTACAACGTGGCTGCATGTCCAGGCAGACAGTGTGCCTCTTAAAAGAAGGATCCTGCTAAAGCAAGGTAAGCATTTTGAAAAATTTTAATAAGGCAGCCACATATAGGATGACTGGACAAGGGAATGTATTTGCTATTTCACAAGTCAAGAACAGATAAAAGAGCAATAAATAAGAAAGGTTGGGTGAGTTAAATCTTGTGTTTTAATAATCTGATATTGTTGCATGACAATTATAGTGAGTAGTAGGAAAAGTGTAAATAGCAGTAATGACAAGTTGCAGACTGGTACTCATTTTTAAATGTAGTTATGGGAATTTTTAAACAGATATGCAGAATTGTCAAGGGCCACAAAATCAGATTACCATTTTGTTGCCCACTGAGATGGTCTGCTACCCTTAAGTACAGTTTCAAAAATACTTAGTGTATACCTCTTAGTGTATTTTCAAAATACTGATGAGACAAAGTGTATATAAAGTGCCTTGAATAGTGAGCATTGCTTGCATTCTTTCTGCCCAAATTATCTAGCAATAGGAAGTACCAAGGAATTAAGCAGGAATTTTGTAAAACTAACTTACTCAGCCTTCTCAGCTTCTGCTTTTCTTTGTGTTCCAGCTTCTTTTGCAATTTCAGATATCTGCAAAAAGTATTTTAACTGTCAAAATGGATCCATTCAAATAAAATTCTGGTAACTTTTGTTACTGTCTTCTAAGACACAAATAAAATAATAATATTTTTTATACCACTTTGCACTTTTAAGGAGTTAGATTCTTAAAAAATAGGCATCTCAGGCTGTATTTTAACAGTTAAAATGGCAGAAATTAATAAATACATTCATGTTATCAAAAATCTGAAAAAAAACTATGTAATTATCAGATATTACAACACTCAATTGCTTGGTCGTGATCAAGTGATCCAGTTGAAAACAGAAAAATACTTAAACAACTTCTACTTACACAAGGTTTTCTCCAAGCTGTTTATCTTAGCTGGGCTGATGGTTCATTGAACCTTTACCGACATACCTCACAACCCTCCTAAGTATGTGTTTACAACATTCCCTTGAGATAAGGAAAAACCAATATACAATTTTACAGATGGCTAACTGCCGCAAAGAAGCTGGGGAGTGGATGTCAAAGACCTTCAGGCTTCGTATTACAAGATCAAAGTAACTAATTTCAAATGCAGTTTGAAAGTGTAAGCTTCAGTGGAAATCAAAGAGATGCAGGCCCTGAAGTCCTAGAGTCACAAAGGAATCTCAAGTGCCTAAATTTGTTTCCATTCCCTTTTGCAAAAACCTATGTTAACTCTTAATCCTCTTCTGTATTCTCTTGAAGTGCTTAGATAGCAATTGTCTGTTGGTCCTACTTTTCTTGTTAACACCTAAATTCAGTTATCTGTATTTGCCCCACTACTCATCTGGATGCCAGTATCTTGCAGACACTTAGGAAAAAGATTCGTGAAAGAATTTACTAAATTGATCTTGCCTTGGGTATCTCACCAATTATCTGTGGAACCTCATCTAGTAAATGTGCATGTGTAACTGTTTCACAGTGAGTGTCTTCTAAGATCTCAAGTTGGTGGAGGATAATTCAGAGATCATTTGGTGACGCCTGGTTCTTTTAAGGGTTAGGGTGGTAGAAGAATGAATAAATCCCTATCCCTTTCCATCTCTCTATCATATATTCTCTCAATTTTCTCTTTTCTAGGCTGAAGAGCCTTAACCCAATTAATTCCATACACAAGATTTTTTCCATATCGAGTTTTGATATCTTGCTGACCTTCACTGAACCTTATTCAGATTTACCCCATTCTTTTCAAAATGAAGGAACTTGGTCTTCAAGACACAGATAGGTTCATGAAGCATAGTAATATTCCTTAGAGTTTTCCTCTGTCTATTCCTTTCTCAACAATTTAGAATTTCAGTTTCCTTGATTGACATTTTCATTGAACTGATACTGTTATACAACTCTATTCCCAAGATTTCATACCCAAACAGTAGCAATGAGCTCAAAATGCAATATTTTACACATAAAATTATAACTTTTCATCCCATATACATCACTTCACTGATTTTTATCTGCTATTTTAAGGCAGTTTTGCAGTTAGCTCTTGATTTTACTGCTACCAATAACTTAGATTTATCAGCAAACTGTGATAAATTTTCTCATTTCTGAACCCACACAGCTCTCAGCACAGATTCCCGTGTAACTTCACAGCAAAAACTAAATGCTAACAGTCTTCATCATATATAATTCCATAGATTATTTTGCTCTTTGTCTGGTTATATGGTAATGTCATTGACCTTATCATTACGCAGTTGCTTTTCCAGTGTATAGAGGTGAATTTTTATGTCTATCCATTGGTGTAAATTTTATCATTGCGGATGCCTAAGGAAGACATATGATTTCCTGAAGGGAATTTTTGATTCTTACATTGCTGTTTCTACTTTGAGCTCCACTTCATAGTTATATCTAGTGCTCTCACTGGATTACTTGAACCATTTATATACACACTGTGAATAGCGATTTCTGTACTATCGAATTAGTTTATATAATTATTAAAATTATATTGGTGAGTTTCACTAGACAATATGTTAAAGGTAAAAGTTGGATAAATTGCACAACTGACTTCACATTAATGACTGGAAGTATTTGCAAAAATTACTGAGCATTTTTATCAATAGTTACAAACACATCTGTGAGAAATGTATAAATCAAAGTAAAGCAAAGAAAATTCTAAAATGTCTATTCAGATTTGAATTAAAATGTTTACTTCAACCACTGTTGAAGAAAATTCTAAGGTATTTACTCATACCTGCGAAGATTCTTAAGTTAAAATAGTAGTTTTAAACACCAACCACATTACATGTATGCTTAATAAGTCAGGATTTTTAAAGACTAATTTTTAAGTACACACACAAAAATGAATTTAAAAAAATTGAAAAATATAGTTTGATCTAGGGAAGAACCAAATATTGGAGAAAAACATATGAATTAAGAGAGGATAATGAACTAAGAAGTTGTACAGTTCAGATTTATCTTGAAAATATCTGGAGAGTATACCATAAAGAGGTAGATTAATGGTGAGAGGAAAGATATATTTGAATAACAATTAGAAACAGATCTGAACTATAAAATGAAACATAATGCCTTCCAAATATGAAAAATGAATTTTGATTTTCACATTTAGTTCAATGTATTTTTAAACAGAAAAATATTCTATTTAGTGCAGCTGAGTGGAACCAAACATATTTTTTATAAAAAAGAATAAAAGTAAAGAATAATTCTATGATAAACATTAAACTAACAATAAATTCAGGCAAATTTATTTCAAATAATAGGAAAAAAGTATACTGTATTGCATGGGATCAGTAAAGTACGTAGAAGAAAGATGGTAATGGTAAGGCTTATTATGGAGAAAATAAGTTGTAAAAGTAATTGAAACATACTGTGAAAAAATGGGGTATGCAGAATAAACAAGACCATAAACCAGTTAAATCAAAAACTGTGCCTAGAAATTTGCCAGCAGTTTTTATCTTGAATAAAGTCCAAATGAACAGTAACAACAATTTACTGCACTGAAATCTAAACACTCGGCTGAATTTTTCTGCGACATAAACTTTCCTGTTGGTTTTTAAATGAGTACAGATTGTAAAGTATGTTCTCACTGATAACATTTAGGGATTAGTTAAATGGCAAATAATTATGTTGTTATTAGTATTAATTCTCTTTAATTTACCTGTAATCCTTTTTTCTTATGAACTGTGTTTTCCAAGGATGTCTGGATCTCAGTACCCAGGATTTCTGAAACATCTCCAAGTCCAGCATCATGACCATGTTTTGATCCACCTTCTTTCTTCGTAGGAATGCCAAAAATGTCTGCGATTATGTCAGTTTCTCCCTTTTCACCCTTCACAAACTGCACAAGTTCAGCTCTGATGCCATGCTCAGCACCTTCAGCTTTTTCTGCTTCCATAACATCATCATGGATTCCAAACTGTGTTGGATCAGGCATATCCCCTAATATTTTAGTAACTTTAATGTTTTTGGCTCCTTCAACCAGGCCACCCCCAAATACAGTGCTCCAAAGAATCTGGAATATTCCCCACACTACAGAAAAGAACAGTTGAAATGTCCCTACAAATAGGATCCAGAAAAAGGAGAAAAACACTTTCACCATCTCTTTTACTGTCATCTTTTTAACTTTCCTGTATTGTTTCCTTAGGTTCTTCACAGTGACCATTTTAAAAAAGTTGGAAACATTCTTCTTCACTGCAACACAGGCAACTGCAAAAGCTGAAGCAGGTTCCAGGGACTTTTCTTCTTCCTCATCATCTCCAATATCCACTACATAAGCAGACTCTGCCTCTTCCTCTTCGTCGGGCCTCTCAGCTGAATCTGCTTCAGAGATCTGAGATGCTAACTGCATTTCAAAGATTGTGTCTTCACAGAAATTCACAAAGAGTTCCATTTTTTCTTGCTCTCCACCTTCATTTACAACATCAAATATGAACTGTCTTTTGGATTCCTTTACCTGTGGCTTCTCCCATTGCATTCTACTGGATTCACTGATTTCAAAGTAAACTCTTTCTATTTTCTTGGCCCCACCCATTATTTCAATACGGCCAAGATATGGTTCAAAGTAATTAAGAACACTTTCTGCAGGTTCAAGTAAGCTCTGAAGGCGTGAATCATTAGGCATGTGCTCTGAAAGGTTTGTTAGCAATACTGCTACATTAAATCCAATGTCTTTGGCTGGTTCATGGAATCTTTCCACAAAGTCAACATAGTTAAACATATCATTTTCATCAGCTTCTGTACAAGACAGCAGAAAATCAATCTCTGACTGTATGTATTGTTTTTGAGCCTCCATTGCTTTCTGAAATTCCTTCTTTGAAATGATTCCTTTACCATCTGGGTCGTACTCTTTGAAAGCGTCTGAGTTAGTCAGATCTTTTAACTTCAGGAACATGTCAAAGAACTTCAAAATCATTTCTACATTGCTAGATGATTCTACAAGCGTGTCTACCATTTGTTTTCCAATAGTTCCATTTACAACGTTACCTAGGTAGTGTGTTAAAACAGGCAGTTATTTGGCAGCCACATTTTAAATAAAGACATGTCATATTCTTGCTGAAAACAGAACAAAAATGTTTTTAAATCTTAATATTTTTTCTTTCAACATGCTTTCAAGCAGCCCTCTATTTCATGACTGTGTATATTCCAGAATAAGTTTTAAATAAATATGAAGTATGTTTTTTTCCCCCCTGACATTACATAAAGGGAATTCAAAAGCAGTTTAGAAAGGTTAACATAATAATTGTGCTTTACATTATGAAGGTAAGATTATTATATTTGACCATAAAGAAAAATGAGTCCAACCTTCAAGCAGTGACAAGAGCATCACTACCATATCCTTTAGGAGATCTAGCAGTTCCTTAAGCAATTCAATCTGAGCAGAGTCCTGTAAAAAAATGGAGAATGAGGTTGGTTTTTCTTAGTATTTATCTGGAAAATTAAATAAATTTAGAAAAAAACAGCTTTAAGGATGGTCAGCTAAACATAGTTCACATTATTAAGCAACATTTCATTGTCATTTTATTACGATTACTATCAGAAGTCTAATGCAATATGTAACTTACTACAGCAGAGTACCAAAATGCAGATAAGGGACAGCAGAAACTAAAATATTGCTTACTACACAGATCTGGAAGTATCTAAGAAAAAAATCCATCCTTTTTCACCTCACTGGGAATATTTAATGGCATAATGTATTACCACTCAAAGACAACTAGAACTGCTTAGTTTAAATACAGAACACAGTAAGTCTAACATGGATTTGTGGTCAACATTAAGGACCCAAATACTGTTAGGTATTCTCAAAATTCTGATATAGTTCTATAGGGTGGGAAGAAATCTCATGTCAGAGGATAGCAGAGACACTGAATAAGAGCGAGGAAATTGCTGTCTGCACGTTTGCATTCAGCGCCTAGAGCTTGAGTGTACAGATACACTGAGCAGAAGTCTTAAAAGAACACAGAATCCTGACACTATGGAGTGAGGTGGGACTCCACAATGCTCTGTACAGTGGAATGAAAACTGCCTACGCCCTCCTGCTCAGTGTCTGTGATTAGTAAACTGGACAAGTTGATCAGCTGTCACATTCCCTCCCTCTTGGAATCTTTCTCAGCTTTTCTTTTGTCCTACTTGGCTTTAGCATGGGAACCATGCTTTCAATGGTGCTTTTGCTCTGACAGATCATCAGGTTTTGGCAACAGGGAGGAAGAGACCAAACTGCCACATTCATTATCAGAAAGGTATAGTTGAGCTGTAAGCATCAAGTTTGATATTAGTAAAGGTAAGTGCACAGTGACAATTAAAGCTACTTTGCTATGAAGATGCTAGTCCTGACATTCAGTCTTGGACCTACCTGCACATTGCAACAGGCCCTTTCACAACCAAAGAGTATCAGCACTTTAACTGCTTTGCAACTTGACTAAGTTATAAACATATGCAAAGAATAATTACTTAAATACTGAAAATACCTGTGAAAGTTTCATTTGCATGTTGGCAAAGACATGAAGAAAGCCAACGACTGCATCCCACAGCCTACTATGAGCCAGACTCTGTTGATTACCTATGCAAGGGCCCTAAAAAAAATTAAGAAAGCCACATTTTTTATTTCTGTAAAATAAAACGAAACAAATAAAACCATTTGTTTTTCTATGATTTGTCTTCTCCCCTCTCCTCCACCAAAAAAAAAAAAAAGACATTTCAGGCTTCTATGGAGCTGTAAGAGAAAGTTTTCCAAGATCTCTTTGATATCTAGTGCATAGATAACAGATTGTATCAGGTAAAATATGTAGCCATTCATATGTTTTAGTTTTCACTTTGCACTGATTCCATTGTATCTTTATCAAAATTTAAAAAAAATAAAGCCCAAGTATTTACAAAATTATGACAGAACACAATCATGCCATGTAATCATAGAACTTCTCTGTTAGTACCTTGAGCAAAACATTCTGTTTACCTGGATATATTCTGTAAGGGAATTGAATATTTGTTTGGTGACAGCCAAAGCTTTAGAAAAATTACGTTGTCCTGATTCATCAATGACATCCTTTCCTGAATAGTACCAATAGAAGTCACTGATGGATTCCTAAGAAAAAAACAACATTATATTTTCTAGTTTTGAATTCTATATGCAGTATTTACTGCCTGCATTTGTATCACCAAAAGCTGAATCAACAATTCAGATGAAATTTCATGTATCTCTGTCGATCTATTTTTTCATTACAATAATATTTTGCACTCCCTTCAGAAGTGAACAATGAAATCAGTCAACAAACTTCTGGTTTCACACAGAATTCTGAAAGGCCATCTATTTTCAAAGGAGGACAATATGAAATAAATCAGAATTCTTTATTTTAGATAATCCTTTATAAAGAATTTTCACATTTGATTCCAGTAAAATGTGAATTTAGAAAAGTGAAGGAAAGACAAATATTTTATAAACCATTTTGCTCTGTTTTTGTCTCACCTGAAGACGCAAGAGGTAGTCAACTGTACTAATGATAATATTCACTGTTGTGGTGTTGCCCATCTGAGTACGTAAGTAATTTTGAAAATCTGAAATAAGAAGTGATTTGTGCTTGGTTGGTATAAAGGAAAAAAAATAATGCAAGGTTATTTTTGTATTTTCACAGAGAATGCATTCTTTTTAAGTGTTTTGTTGGGTACAGATGCTTATGGGTGGAATTGAACTACAGTGGATCGCAGTGTAATACAACTGATGAAATGTTACCCACATGACTTGGAATAGGTTTTACTAGTAATATACCATAAATTTAGATTTAAAAATCCAACTGAACTCTGCAATTCAAATTTTGGCCATGCCAGTTTCCCCTCAGAAAACTAAATGAGAGGAAAAAAACCCCATTAGAGTTGGCTCTATTCAACTCTCTTTAAGAACAGACACCACACATTTTCCCCAAAATTCAGTTCACTTACCATTGTTATGCCCTTCACAGAGCAGTTGCAGAAATCTAAATAGATCTCGAGTAAATTCATCATGCTGCAAGACCTTTTCACCTTTAAAATATGTAAATACAATGATTATGTGACAATTGTTATAATTAATTATGCAGAACACATAGTCTTACAGTAACCTTTAAAACTGGAATTTTAATTAAAAAATCAGTATTTTAAAAGCATTAAAGCAATTTAAAAGAAACAGACTGATAATAATGAAAAGAAAAACTGAAACAGAAAAAGCAGAGCAAAAGTATTTAGCACTTCAATGCATCCATGGTTAAAAAACCAACACTAATTAAAAAAAAAAAGCAACAAGATACATATCTAGTAAGTAAGTTGTTAGTCATAACTAAAATCATGCCTTAAATATGAGTGACACTTCTTTAATAAGCATCAAACTCTTTATCCAAGCTGAACACACAACCTGCTGCAGACCACAAAGCTAAACCTAAAGATATCTGAGAAGATGCAATGAGAGATTTCTCTCCGTATTTGCAACACACTTTTGCAACAAGAGTATCAAAAACCGTAAACCCAAACATACCACGCTCACGAACGATGACTGTGGATCAAAGAAAAATAACAAGAATACAAGATAAGAATATTGGAAATTACAATATTTTTCTTAAAAATTATTGCTAAAGATATTGTAAAAATAAAGCATATTCAGAAGTCAAAGCCTAGAGTTACTTATAGAAGTTTAACAACATAAACCTCGAGCCACAGTAAGTAATAATTCTAGTTAAAAAAAGGAGCCAAAATAATGTTTGAAGCACTACTGGAATCAATTTCATTCTACTTACGAGTTCCTTCTTCAGTAACCATTCCCAGGCCTTCCGCTTTATTCTGTCTCTCAAACGCATTCAAGTCAAGAACACTTATATGTGAAAAAAAAAACACAAACAGCACAGACAGGAAAAAGCACTGTAGTACCCAGTGGAAAATTATTTCCTTCTACGAAATCTCTGGAGGCCTTCAATGACTACTCTTCACCCACTATGACATGCATTGCTTCATATTTTATTAACTACTCATATTAAATAAAAGATGAAACTTTTTATGAAACTGAGAGTCCAGTGTCCATTTCTGAAAAGAAATAAGTCTCAGGTCAAGTCTCACCACTTACCTAACTTCACTCCCAGTAATGTCATTCACGGTTTCATGTATAAATGAGGAGTGGAAAAAGAACCTGAAAATTCCTGTTTATGATGACTTAAACCTGCCTCCAAAAGGACATTACTGCAGTTGTTTCTCACTCACACTGTTTCCCACTAAGCTGTTACTATTACTTCTATTGTAACTTCATACATTATGCATTATTATGTTATTTGGAAGGTGTATGGAATTTTTGATTCCTTGATCAGAAGACAGAAATGTAATCAGAGATTCCATATCTTCCAAGGTCAAAAGAAACTGATATCTGAATTTTATTTTGCTAACTTATTTTGCTCAGCATATGGAATAGCAGAATACTTTCTACCCAGTCAAAACAGAATTCTATGATTATCAAATTTTTAGTTCAGTTAAATAGTGATGCAGTCACATATTCTGTGTCAAGTCACTTTATCAAAACCGTTTTTAATGAAGTCTTGAGTGATAGACATACACAATTGGTACTAACATCACGGCAGGGCCTGTTTGAGCAAGTCCCTACTGAAGTGTTTTACATAAATGGAAAAATTACAAGACAGATGTTATTTAATTAGGCTGCAACCATTCAACTATAATTTCTGCAGTGCAGCTCACCATTCCTTTCACATTTTATCCTGTCTTCATGCAGCTGCTCCACTTCTAATTCCCAGTCTACTCCTTCAGAACCCTTCTGGTGCTTTAAAAGGCTAAGAAAAGGAGATTGTCTACTGTAAGAGTAATCAGAAACACCAACAGTATTTCTCCTTCTGTGTGGGAGTCCTTTACCTTAACTAATTTGAATTTCTGGTTTATCAAGGGAATGGACTACTGCAGTCTCACTGGCCACATGCCACCTCTAACACACCTGATATATATGCAGAGGATTCAGATGAAGAGACAGGAATTATGCAGTTCACCAGAAACGTGCAGAAACCGGAAGTTTATCAAAGCTTCACTGGTCCGTCTCTCCCTCAGTGATGGATTTCTCCATCCCAAAAACTTTAGGGATCTAGGACTAGGTAAAGGAGCCATTACCTTTTACTTTTCTGCCTCTCCAAACTAAGCCTTCAAAGGCATGCACAGTCTTTTGCTTTATTTTCTCATTTGGAAGAGTACTCCAAAAGTTAAACAGACTATTCCTGTGATACACAAAACTTTCCTACAAGAGTTCTACAGCCTGTGACTCCTGTAATTTAAATCTAACCCATCCACCTGCACTGAGCAATAAGCCACCAAAATGAATAAAACTGAATCGGTAATAATACAATTGATGCTTTTACCTGCAGGACTGCATCAAGCCAGAAAGACTTTGAAAAAATCCAGCATCCCTTTTCTCCTTCAGGTAGTCCAGCATTTTCTGCAGGTTATGTATTTTGGCGAGTGAAATATATATTATTAACATTAAATAAAAAATGATCATTAACAGTTAATTATTAAATAATATTTATCAACTAAATTAACAATAAAATAAATAACATTATCATTAATAATATTAAAATTATATGAATTATCAACTTTCTGAATTAATTCCTTGAAATGCAAATTATTGAAGAGCAATAACAATGTAATCGCACCAAAAATACACTGATATTTCTTCACTGTTTGACTTAAAATTAAGTGCATTAAAATAAACAACAAGACACTAAAATTCTCAAAATTACTTGCCTTTTATGCAAGCAAGACTCACGGTAGTTAGAAAAGCATTACCTGTTGAACTATGGTGTTTCCACCATTTAGAATAGCAATACCAAGTTTTAGTGTTTCAACAACCATGGGCCCTGTATGACCTGTCAAAACAAGGATACAGTCATTAAAACTTGCAGTTATGAACTATTCAATCAAAAATGCAGTTTTTACCTAGTGCAGTTGTAACTGACATTTATTTTGACTCATCATCTATCATATAGAAGTTGTATATGATTTATACATCATAGGTATAATGACAATACTCTGTATATATATGCATAACATTATGCATATGCATTATATGCATGTACACCATGTATACTTTAAATATATCACAGAACATTACCTTTGCTTGCACTAATCATCTGAAGGACCATCTCAGCAGCTCCACGATCATGTAAGCGAGCTTGCTGATAGAGTGTTCTCTGTTTTTCCATTTCTTTCTCCTGGGTTTGGGAACAAAAATTAGAGAATACACACTGGAACTGACCCAGAAAAAAAAAAGAAGATGAGAAATCTGAAGTTGTTGAAGACTATCTGTCTTCATGATCCATGGGTTGTTTGACTCCAAAACTTCAGAACAAACCATCTTTGTTTTTTATGAATAACCTAGTAAACCAGCTCAACACACACTGTGTTATGTTATTCTTGCATTTATTCTAGTGGAAATATTTTAAATACTTGCACATTAGATGATAAGAAAGAAATGTTACTTAAACTCTCACCTCAAATGTCTTTTCTTTTTCTTCTTCTTCCTCTTCTTCTTCCTGACAGCTCTTTTTATGTTAGAAACAGAAATCACAAGATCTTGCTTATTATTTCTATAAAGGTGGCCAACTAATTTTTTTCAAGCAATAATTAAAGATATTAAGTAGATTTAAACCCCCTGTAGTTGTAAATATTTGTGCTTATCCATACTAAAAAGCTGATATTCCCTATTTATGAGTAATTCAGGGTATTCATCCAACTACATACACACTGTAACTGCAGGCTATACATTCTAGTGCCATATCTCTATATCCATAATATTTATCTTTACAGTCAAACTGTCATCACATGAGTCAGCTGGAATCTGTATGTTGCAAAAACTGTTAACTTATTTTTGACAGACTTCAAATATTAACTCCAAAATAATTACTCAAAGAATAAAGATAACTAACATGTTGAGACTGCTCATGAGTTAATCATGTACAAAACAAAGTGCCAAGTGATAGCACTGTAGGACTGCACCTACTGGAATTGTATAATATTGTTTTAAGGTAGGAAATTTCTTATGATATATGTAAATCTGAACAGCATTTGCTGCATTAAAAATACAGAAATTACTAGTTTCAAGCAGTCCATGTAACAAACAGAAAAAACATAAGGAATAGAGTTTGAAATGATATACTCACTTTTGCCATCATCGCAGAATAGGCAATATATAAAGGATCATCTTCTAGTTTACTATGAAGAGGAAAAAAATATTTAAAATTATTTTATGATGTAGTAATATAAAGATGTCATCAATACTAATATTTAAATTCATTTTTTATTAAAGTAGACACACATCTACTTGACAAGCTATTACACTTGAAAATCATATTATAAATGTATTTTCTTGTCCAAATCCAAGTCTCTAACTTTTTGAATAAACAATTTAGATGAATACTTAGTCATATTGGATAAGTAAGAATCATTGGCTGTTGTAGGCACAGAAAAATAATATGGAGATATAAATTAGAATAATTATAACTGTCAGATGGTAAGATTATGTTAGTCATACAGAAAAAGTATATGAAGCACTGGAATACTCATACAAAACACATATTCTAATTAACAGTCTAAAGTCAAAACAGAACCTGGCAATGAGATTCATGATAACCATCAACAAACCTTTTCTGACATACTGAGTAAAATGTAATGAATACCAACTAAAAGAACACACATCTATTACCAGGAGAGACCAGGGGAGGGTACTCTGATTGAACGAGCAGTTTCTGTAGACTTTATGTTTCTATGAGAAGTCAGGCTCGATTATTTGTGTATCGAGTATTTACCACACTTTTAAAATGTCAAAAACAGTCAATATTTATCTCAGTGTAAAGGTTATACTGAATTTAAATGCATGAAAATGAATGAAACTGAAAGGGAAAAAAGTATTCACCATGCACATTAATGAACTACAGTTGTTTTAAATCCCTTCTGTAATGTTACTGGAGATTCAATGACTGTGTGCTTTTTTTACTTAATGTGCTTTTCAACACAGCTCTTTTACCTTCTCTCTGTGAGAGCGCTGCGACTGAAATAGAGGATAATCTGATGAAGTGGATCAGGATGGTTTTTCTCGGTCTCTTCTTCTTCCTCTTCATCTTTTTTTGGAGATGTCTGTCTCAAGATTTAGAATATACAAGTTAAGCTTCATAAGTAAGAAAAAAATTGAGTAATTAAGCTTAGGAAAGGGTTTAGTAATTTCATACTGTCCAATGTATATTAACTGCCAGTATTAATCTTATTCATCAGTTTACAGCATAACCTTCAACATTATGTGCCTGTATGACTCAGAAGGAGTTAGAGTATCTGATTTTTATTCATATTTTAAGTAATTCTAGAAGCTTCTCAATTGTGAGGTATTGAGAACAAGACGGTGAAAATCTTAGGGAAGCCTTATTCAGCAGAAATTACATGTTTCCAGTGGACCAGAATTAAAAGAAAGACACAGCTCAATTATTCAGCAGGAGAATTTCTGGAATAATTTTTAATAATATAATCAGATACATCTTATTCAGACTAGTGTTTGCTACGATATTTTCATATATAATTTCTAGTAACCTTGATTCAATGAATGTAAGGACTGCTCCTTGTTGTAAACTTTAGACATTTTTTGGCAATTAAAAATATAACATAGCACTGGCCAAAGATCAGTGTATTACCTTTACCTTACTTGTGTTATTGCCCCTTTGTAGCATTTGTAATTATTGCAGAATTAGTGTCATTATAGTAATAATGGTAATTACAGAAGTGCAATTTACTTCTCTAGTAAATCTGAAAGAATTGTAGTCACTGCTTTGATTAATGGCTTCATTCTTTCCTTTAGGAAGAAGCAACAAAGTCAAACACAGACTGGCCACATAATTGTCCAGAGCATGAAGAATGTCCCTACCTGTGGCCACAGGGGTTGGAACTAGATGATCTTTATGGTCCCTTCCAACCCAAACCATTCTATGACTTTAAAAAGCACAACATGACTGGTTCTGCTAACACTGAAGCACCTCCTGATCCATGGAGCTGTATATTAACTTTCGTGGTGTTTAGATGCTATGGAGATAGGCCGCTTGGAGGTATTTTAGACAAGCTAACTACATAGAGGGAAGACAAAAAGCAGTAGGCTTTCTGAATCAATATTTATTAACACAATCCTGAAGTTAATCACTCACTTTTATAAAGTACACAGGTAAACTAAATTTTTGCTGAATATGGCATATATTTACTTTTCCTTAGGATGCATTGGTAAGAAAACAGAAAAAATAATTTGTACCAAAGCTGAAAATGTTTAAATTAAATATTATGCGTAAAAAAAAATTAAAAAAGGCAAAAGGATCCATTGTGTCAAGCTTTAAAAAAACCCAGTAAATAAAATATAGGAACATAGGAATTACCATAATGTCAAAAATAGTCTGACAGTTCATCTAATCCATTTCTCTTCCCAAGAATGAGTATCACATCGTTCATCTGAAGGCATAAATCACCTTAATGCACTTCAGTGTGTATCACAGGACAAATGTCTTTTTGACCACAGCAGAAAATGACCTTATGCCCTGAAGCATAAGGATTAATATTTTATAAGTTTATGCATATGCATACAGTACACAAAAATGAAATATAGTTTATAATAGATACATAAAATACACACTAAAGTGGGCACTGAAAAACATGCCCAGTTATGTCAGTACTTACAGCCAAATCCTGAACTAGTTTCTCCTCAAATGAATATTCCTCTGTTTCTATCCAATAGTTCTGATAGCCATTGAGGAAGAGGTTAATAGAACGGTGCCTGGGGGGGGTTGTGAAAGTGAGATCAAGAGGGGTAACGGAACAGAGTATAACAGCTCAGATGGTTAATGGTTAGTAAGGATACATATTTGTACAATTCTGATCCTCTGATTGGTCAGTGAAACAAAATGCAAAACATAACTAACATTCAGTGACAAAGCTGCAGGTACTTTCAAACATTCTTACTATTTTTTTATACACATACTAATATACATTACTTTTTATTTTGAAGGCTTTGAGAGGGATAATATACATTATACATGAAACTGCAGGACTGGAACCTTAATGAAAAAAACACACACTTGAACAGACTGAGAATGAGTGAGTGGGATTTACACCTGCAAGGAGTAAATCTATTTTACTAGATTTAGAACACCAAGACAGCAGAAGCTGGCCATTCAACACCAAAATAATTATCAAAAACTTTCCAGCACGTTATCTGTGGACAATCATTGCCTTCTTCTACCCAGGGAAGCCTAACCTCAGCTTCTAGTCTTTCAGTTCCAAATCAGGGCACTATTAGTGTGTCCTCAAAGAAGCTGCATTAGAAATACACAAAACCTGCTATAGAAAATTACCAACTTTAGCAAACTCTTAGCCATATTAATTACTACTATACAGTATTCATTAATGTAACTTTCCAAAGAATATACAGCTCATGGCAATAAGGCTACACATAATAATGGCCAAACCATTACATCTGTACATTACATTTGGGGAAAATTTTGTTTTGGGCTGCAGTACATGAGGTTAGAAAGGCTACTCCATGCAGCCTTTTCATTTACTTTTACCCTGTGCCACCAAAAAAACCCTGTAAAAATGGGCTGCATATACACATATACAGTTTAATACTGTTTAAATAAACTGTGTACATGAATCATTATTTTATAACGGAATAGCTATTGAGTCAACCTTCTAGGCTCACTTGCTGACACTGGTGCGATTTTATTATCAAATTTCAAAAACTGACCAATCAGAATCCCCTCTGTAAATTGTACAAATTCATGTTTTTATGATAATATCAAATCATGGCTGGGAAGGAAGAAGTGTGCGCATAAGCAAGAGGCTCTCCACAAGTTACATTACCGTTAACTTGAGTATAAGCCTGTCATACTGAGTTTTTTCATGTACTTTTTCCAGCCAAACACGTTGAAAGGTGCTCAGGAAGAAATTGCTAATTTTGTGTCTGAAGAAAAGCATATAGGTTTTCATTGAAGAACAGCACAAGTTAAAATCAGTAAAGTAGTCAGAAAGAGCGTATTTGTAAACTGTGTATGAAAATTTGCCATGTACAACTTCACTGTATCTATGTGCATATACAGATGACAGACAATAAAACAAATTTTTTTCAAATTAATTTCCATAAAATATCAAACATAAATAGACACATCTCAGAGAAAACACTTATCACATAAGACACTTTTTCAAAGCCATGTACATTCATTAAACACAGAACATGAAAATTAGTATTTCCTAGCTTAACTCATGCTTAATTCTTTGAAAAATAGAAATAGTTTAAAATACAATTATTTCTTTTGTATCTACAGGCACTTTTCATAAAAGGGAGTTCTTGGAATATTTATGGTAGAAGTTAAAGTAATTTTTCTGTGATTTAACAAACACCTGCATGTCAATAAACATTTCCCTTTCTGAAATATCTTACTGGAACACCTAAAACATATAAGGGTATATTTTGCAAAAAATTATATTAAATTGTGAGATCAAAATTAAATTCCATTGAAAGCCACCTAAATATCTAGAACATTTTCAAAAGAGCAAGTGTATTATTTACTGAAGATATTCATTGTTTCTAGCAAAAATGAAAGGGAACCACTGTAATGTTTGCTTACTGCCCTTTAAATTAATTGATTCTGGCACCAAAGTTAGAGCTAACACTCCCAATACAATGCTGCAACTAAAATAAGGAAATAGACAAGATAGAAAGTTGCATTTTAAACTCTGGTTCAAAGAGATTTAAATAGCTCCTAGAATTAATCATTCCCCACTGGAAGTAATCTCCCTAGGGTTCAGACATGTCTGAACAACACCATCAATTTAGATAATGGAGATCATGGTAGGTGTGTAATAGTGTGACAGCCTTATTTTCCTGTCAGAATCCTATGATTTATCTAGAAAAAAATAGGTGTCTGTAAACTAATTAATTTTAAAACTTTGTTCTTCACCTATCAGTTGAGCAATATAGCTAGAAGGCCTTGCTCATTGCAGCCTTTAAAGCCCTTTAAAGGTCCATTCTAACTCAAACCATTCTATGACTTTAGGAATCAAAAATGTTTTTTTCAATCTTGCCTGTTTTGAAGTGCAGACAGCATAATTGACTGACAAAAATGAAATAGCTGGACAGATTTTCCTCACATTCATATTCAAATTAGGAGTAAACTGTATCACAAAATCTATCTCGAAGTTTAAGAAGAAAAAATTTGAGAAAAGTTTTTAACACAGACAAGTTTTTAATGAAAATTACATACAATGTTAATGTTTCTATTTTCAGTATTACTCCATATTTTACGGAAAATTAAAAATAACTATTTATAACCCACTTTGCCCCTTGGCAAGTGTTCCATAAACTTCAAAAATAATACATAAAAGGGGAATTTTTTAAAGGCAAAAATAGGATGAGCCATTTTATCATTTTAGTGCTTATATATATATTCTAAACATTTTAAGAACTTATAAATCCAGAATATGAGTGTAAAGAAACATGCTCACAAAAAGGTTGAACTGAAACGGGAGCTCTTCATACCATTTCCTCTTATTTTTCCAAGCACAGTTTTTGAAGATGAAAGGATTGATACTAGCCCATTTGTTGTGTTGTACTTAAACCTTTTCATTTCTCTGATTCTTTAAAGACTGCCTGGTGGTAGCTTGATAACTTGGAGAAGTTACTATAGAACCACTACTTTTTGTAAAGGAATGGTGTGTACTTTTTACGGTATAACTGGCTTTTTATTTATCTTCTGTAAACCTAATCTTCCTCCAGTATGTTAATGGCACAGCTACAGACCTTTAACTAAAGATGTTATCTATAGACCTTTACATCAAGCATGTAAATTGACTTTAATAAAGGCATTTAAAAATGCAGTGCAACTCTTCAGTTAAATACTTTGCCAAAAATCTTTGACTAAAAATATTAGACAAGAAAGGTGAAAAAGTACAGAAAGTAAGAGGCAAACCTAATGAAAGTTGTGCTTAACCTGTATTTGAATAAAGCAGATTTTTTGAGAAGGAACGGGATAAAGGAAATTTCCCCAGTGCCTCTTGATTTTAATATTCTGCTTAAAGCAGTAGATGTATCCAGGCACAGGATGCATTTTGTCTTGGACTTTGTGGCATCTAGATTCAACTGGAATAAGAAGTAGAGCAACACACAAGCCCAAAATATCATTCTGCACTGCTCTGCCCCAATAGTTATTTTAATTCATATACCATTCAGATGTATTAGCTTAAGATGCTCCAGACAAGCTACAGAGCATGAAGTGTTCATGCAACAGGAGAGGAAGAGCCACACACAATTAAAAAAAAGAAAAACGAATACAAACACAGGAGAATAAAGATTATAAAAAGAACAACCAATCAGAGGCAAAAGATGAACAGAAACAGCAACATCTTAATAATTTTCACAGATAACTTGAGGAACTATACAGCTGACAAAAATGAAGCATTTTGGTTTTGCAGCAGTGTAATTCTTATGGTCTTTCCCCCCTCTGGTTATTTGTCATGAGATGAGTATTTTGCTACTATGATGAATTAGCTGATAACTAACCAACTCTTAAAATTACACAGACCTAACAATCAACAAACATGTAGGTAAACACGAGTAGTGTGAACTAAGTAAACAATGCAAACAAAAGTTATGAAAAAATAAACCTTTAAGCCATTTACCTTGGGAGGTTGTATAACGGTGCCATTCTGAAACATGCAACAACAGCCCTTTTGCGTTGTTTTGAGAGGAGCTTGTGCCAAACAGCTTTTTTTGATCTCAGTGGTTGTTCAACCTATGGGAAAATATCTTCTAGTGCATACAATGGAAATGCTTCAACTTCCATCTAAAATTTTCTTTTTAGCTAATGGTTAGCTATTTAGCAAAGTAGAAAATGTTACAAATGCTCTGCATAATCAGGAAAAAAAAGTTGCTTTGGGGCTTTATTTAGTTTTTTTAATTAGTAAGTAAAATACTAGGGACCTTCTATATAATACCTGTCAGTTTATTCAGACAAGCTCAAAATGCCAGAATACCTCATGTGTGGGACTCCTTGGTAAATTTTCAAAGTGGTTATTCTGTCCATTTCTAACAATGCACATTCAACTGTTCATGTGAATGAATTTCTGTGCTAAATCACTTATGAATGAAACGGATTAACTTGATGTAGGAAGAGTACAATTGCCTTTATGTATTTAAATTGTATCATTTGAGTGAACAGGCAAACAATTCAAAAGTTGCTATGGCATCCTCAGATGCAGAAATAAGAGACAGGTTAAACTGTATATGTTAAAAATAACTGGACAAGCAAACATCTCTTCCTAAAATTACAGGGTTTTCTGCATGGAGATGATTTGTATACTATACTTCTTGTGACTGTTCACAAAGTTTTGCAGAGGCAAATACATCCTGAGTTTTCCCTGAAGCTACATAGAGGAACTTAAATAGATTACATTTAAATTTTTATGTATATACACATCCGTATGTGCACGTGTACTTGCATGCAAGCATGTGCAAAACACCAATTTTTATGTGGACACTTTAATGATAACACTCACTGAAGCTGAAATAATCTCTGCAAGGAGAAATCTCATGTTATTTTAAAACAAACACAGTTTAGACATTTATGGTTTTACCTGTTCCAGATGATACAGAGCAGCTGATATCCTCTGCACACGTTCAACATTTCTCTCAGGGTCAGTAGGTCCATCACTCTTCAAAATGTCTTTGTACAGATTTAGCTGCCATTTCACAGCTGGATCATCAGACTAAAACCCAACATATTTCATATGTAAGCTGCTGAATGAAGGCACTGAATTTGACCAACATCACTACTACTCTCATAGTATAATAAAGAAAGTTATAGATACTCCCATTTTTTTGTCCCCTCTCAGACCAAACTAACATCTGCCAGTTGCTCGAAAAAATGGCATTGGGTTCTGTATATTGCTGGGGATTTGAACTCAATTCTTGAGCAAGGTCCTGTATTTTTATTTCACAAAACCAAAGAAAGCACTCTGGGACTTCTGTATCCCACTTAACTGCATTAAAAATAAGAAAGCTCATTTAGTACTGGAATTGAGTTTAACTCCTTGCAGGACATCTGTACCAATAGTGTAAAGCTCTTTTTTGTAGTCTAGAATAGACAGCCGGAATTTAAGTAGGTTACAGCCACTTAACTGTTACAGCCAAAGGTTTTGGGGTTTTTTTCTTAGAAGACAGAAATAGACAAAACAGATTAAATTACTTATTGTGTCCATTCCAAATTTATGTAAGCACAAATTTTTATCAACCAGTCATCTTCCATAATAGATAAATGAGTGACTCCTATTGTGTTCAAAGACTGTAGGCAAAGATTTAAATTATTTATTGTTTACTGAATGATGAGGACTCTACATTGGCATTACCTTTGACAGTGCATTCAGCATATAAATTGTAGGAATATGTGTGCTTGTAAAACTCGGAAGTGCTAAAATGACACGAGCTTTTCTTATTTTATCATAGTCACATTAAAATGTATATATTCTTAGAAATGCTATTTAATTATTAGTGAAAGTTAAATTCAAGAAGAGAAGCTGAAATATTACAGTTCAAATTTTCTTTTCATCTCAGATCAAGATGATTCTAAGCAATTATAGCTGTAAGACTAACAATATCTCAGTTCTTTACACTTGTGCCATTCTGTAGAATTTCTGTGAATATACCAGCCAAAACTACAAATAAGCCATTTATTATAAGGAAAAAATCATGAAGAATAATGTTAAAATGGCAATTTTTCTAATAGCTTTTCAGATTATATTTTTAAATGTATCACAATTATCAAAATAATTGTGCCTTCTGTGTTTTAAAAGTGCACATCAGCATCTTTAGGACAGAGTTTTTTATATTACCTTCTCCTGCAAATGTAAGTTGTTACGTAAATGTTCTTTGACTTCATCATCCGTGTCCCTCTGTAGAAAGGTGGAAGTATTTTTCAGTTCAGATTATGATTCATTTCATAAGAAATTTTACAACATAGAACAGCTTTTATTTTAATAGTGAAACGTAACCTCTTTTGTATTCAAAGTATGTAAGATATCAGAAAGGTCAAAGGCTTTCCTTAACCACAAAACAAGGACTAAACTTTGAAGGGAATTAAAGCTAACTAATGGTATTTCACTATTTTGTCTAAATGAATATGCATATATAAAACTGCACATTGTATACAAATAATTAGCAGGTATAACTGCTTGCGGTACACAGATATATTTAATAATATCGACTGCTTAGATATCTATGCTTCAAAATACAGTTTAGAAAGTTCTGCTTATTTTGCATTAAAAACTATTGCAAAGTACACACTTACATGGCTGTATCTAGTCTTAGCCAATGAGATGAGCTCTTGATCTCCAGGAGTACACATATTCAAACCAATAGGAAGCATCTTTTTAAGTGCAGCCACAATCAAAGATGTTTGTATGGAGTACAGATCCCCTCTACGTTTTGATTTCTTCCTCTCTTGATCTTGTCCTCCAGACTATCATTTAAAAAAAAAAAAAAAAAAAGAAAAGAAAAAAGAAAAGTAAATGACAGTAATTCTCTGATCACACTCTTCTCCAACATGTTCTTCCCCATGGTCCAGGAAAACTATGTTCCCGATGTAGTACAAATAATTCAAAATGCTACATCAGAGCAAGTAGTACAAGTACAAGGACTTGTACAAGTAGTACAAGTACAAGCAAGCTCAAGTACAGTCTTGAGCGAGAAATGTAAAGGAATAATTTTGGTGTGCAACAATGCAGAAAATGCAGTAACAGTAATGTTTCAATAGGAGTAACACACTTTTGTGTGCATTCATATGACTCTAACTATATTTTCTGGATCTTACCTCTCAAATCAGAAACAATCCTAAAATTAAAAGATGAGTCAATCTCAGAGGACATTATTAGTTCTCTAAAGTTAGAGACAAATTCAGGATGTTTACATTTTTTTTTAGGAAATTTATATAAAGATAGTTATCCAGGGTCTGAATGAATGAATATTGCCTGATTTGTCTCATCTGAAAACTACTAGTATTTAAAAAGCTTTGATTCAATGCAGTAAAATGCTGATGAATTAGTGCCTCGGGGAAAAGCACTGCCCTTTGGCTTTGGCTAATATTAGTAGACTTGGGATGAAAAATTAAAACTTTTGCAACTTTGGAGATCATCAGTAATAGGCAAAGGAAAACAAAAGAGACAGAAGTAAACAGCACAACAGAATAACATCTGCCCTATCTTCATACAACAGACACTATACAACAGTATTTCACACTCAACTTTTCATTTATGAGACAGAAAACCAAAATCTTTCAAACAGACCCATATATTTAATGAACACAGTAAACAGTAAAAACATAAAATAGCCCAGTTCTGAATTCTGTACCTAGATTAAACTCCTACTACACTCAAGGGGAGTTTTGCCTGAGATAAGATTTCAGGACTAGGCCTCCAGGCTTATACAACACTACAAAGTAGCAGATGCTTGCATTTAATCCTCCACACCCTTTTCCTTCTCTCAGTTAAGTTTTAGTGATAACTGGTCTTATAATATATTGTGTAGTTCCACATAAAGATACAGCAGAATCCATTGCAATTCATTATTTCCCAATTAATGCCTCACTATTATCACTGGAATAAAAAAAGCCAGCCATACATATTCTACTCAGTGATAAATTTTGGCAAATTCTCTCTTCCAGATGGTGAATCTGTACATAGCTGGTGTTAAGCATTTTGCAGGTCTGAGGGAACACGCAATGGATGTGGCTGCCTTTCTTAAGGAACTAACAATTGCAAGAGAGTACTTTGCCTCAAAGCTTTGCTTTTCAAAGTGCCTTAGAAATAGCAGTGATGCAATGGCTGTAACAATGACATTATTTGTACTCTACATTGACAGCAGACAAACAAATCCCACAATGTATCGCTGTATTCCAGTGGCGTCACTATGCATCTTAAATAAGGAATAACAAAATATGTAATAGATAATTTAAAAAAAAATAAAGAAAAGAAGGAGAGATACTGGTTTCTGCATCTTTTATGCCTGAGGCCTTTCACACATCCAATTTTCTGTATGTTTATATGAGATTAATAACTACATATGAACAAGATAGGGGAACCTTAAAACTTGAACATTTTTAAAGCAAGAAAAGAAGATCCATTCTGCCTTTGCAATAAATTCTGCTGTCTGGGAATTCACATCTCCAGCTCATAAATGTATAAGTAGAGTCACAGACAGAAACCCAAATGACAACAAAATTGTGTCTCTTTCAGTTCTAATATGCACATATAAGACTAAACACAATACCTTCATTACATATGCAAAGAGCATTACATTGGATGTATTTTGCCTAAATAATTTACTGTGGTAAAAGGACTTGAACAGGAAGAATGATACAATTTGGTTGCCTGACAGCACATAATGATATTACTTTCCTGAGGATTTCAACACATGAGTGGATATTTCTTTAAAAAAATATACAGAAAAAGAATTACAGATTCTTTAGTAGATTCATAATAACTAAATATACAATCCAAAAGAAGAAATAATTTATTTACACTAAAAAAATCAGCTAAAACTGGTTAAGATTATGGAATTAATATTTTTAGTATTTCCATCCCTCCTTAAACCTTCAAGTCTCTGAGATTATCATGAGAGCATTCATTAAATGTACTCTGTATACCTAGAGAAGTTAGACAACAAGTCATGAAATCAGGTTGTTACTTTAACAGACGTTCTTATTTTTTAACTTATGCTTCCAGTTTAATTGATTAAAAGCTCCTCACAGCATCATGTGTGCTTCTCAGCACAGCAGGTGAAGGGAAAGATGAAAGGGTTTATGCTCCATTTTGCTGTTCATTCTGCTTCACCGGTGAAAAACACATCATGGGTCAAAAAGTCCTCATCTATATTAGAAATTCATATTAAAAAAAATAATATGAATGATGCAAGGGAAGGTGACCTATGGTTCATTGGAGGAGAAGAAAGCTTCAAATACATTAAGTATATAAAAGAAACAAGGATTATTGAAAAGCTTTGTCACTGCTCACAGCTTTAGTAAAGATCATTTTACTTTTGGAAAAAGGGAGGATTTGAACTCTATATCTTATTTAAATTTACTGGATTTAGTACAACTTCTGTTCATCTACAGACAAGGTACAGGTTATAGCACATTTCTACCATTTATTATTCTTGAATATCATAAGCCAAATACATCTTTCTGATGACTCTACTTAAACATTGCTTCTACAATGTCTACTTCAATAGATTAGCAAAAAAACAGAATGCAGAAAGACAGCAGAGGCGGAATGTACATGTAAAAAGGTAACTTGAGTACATTTTCACATTAAGAAGCACGTAGGAGTGCCAAAGGGAATTTCAGCTGCTCTGGTCAAAACTGCCACTTCAACCTGGACAAAATTTATAGTAGGTGGAACCTGGACCTTCACTTTGTGACGCCACTGCTATGATCAATGGAAAGAGTGCTTGGAGCCTGATCATCTCTAAATCTAAAACAAAGACACATCATGCACTTTGACCTGTACCTTTACTTGCATGGCCTGTGTGAAAGAAAAATAAAGGGAAAAAACCATAAGTAAAAGAGATGAAAAGATGATAAATTCACAAGTTAGTAATAAACTTACTCAGCTTTATCAGGACAGAAAAAAATATAATACGTTTGTAGCTAAAACAAACGCATAACCAAATGAGATCTTAGTGAAATCAGCTTAATCCTTACTAAATGATTGAACTTCTGAATTTCTGTTGCTATTCTAACACACACTACCACTTGTTTCTCGAGCACATAAGTAAGTACATCTAGTAAGCCAGCCTATCAATATACTAATTACTGCATCTTTTCCCAATTTTATTAAAAGAAGACAGGTGTCTGGAACTCTGGATAGTCCAGTAATGAAAAACATTCACATTTTCACCAAAATAACCCTTTCTCCCCTCTTTCCCCCTCAAAATATGTTTGAGAACAATTATGTTTAGAAATCAAATTATCACCGGGAAGGTGTAGCACTTCATTTATATATGTATTTTCCCATCGCATGTCTTATTAACGTTTTGAAGACAGTCTGAGAGAAACTTTAGCTTGTATCATTTAGCAGTGCCCAATTTTAAGAACAATATTATCAACTCAGCTGAACTCTTGTACATACAGAGAGGTTTTCCCCATTTTTACTATATTAATACCATAAATACACTTACACAAATATGTATTCCATAGACAACACTATATTATCATTGGTCAGGCAATCTTTAGAAAATAACATCAAAACCATTTAGTTACGGTAAAATAAAATAAACTGTTACTCAAAAGAATCCTTGACCAGGCATAAGAAAATACTATAGATAACTGTTGGGTTTAAACAGGCAGAGAAATCTATAAACATGCACAGGCCTCTACTTCTGTCATAGCCCTAATAGTAACTTTCTTTTCTTGTGATACTTGAGTAAGCTTTAAAATGTTGAAGTCCAGGTATTATTAAAATCTTTTACAGACTACTGTATTAATACCACATAGTAAAAAAAAAGGCCTCAAGTCAAGAAAAACAAAAGACTAATCATCAAATTAGGTTTTAGAACCTTAGATTCTTAGTCTTGAATACCTTATTCAGACAAATAGCAAATTTTAATTTAAAATTTCAATGATGTGAAATATGTAGATGCTCCTAGACATGGTTCAGCAGATATATACTGAAGGTAAGTAAAGACAAGATGTTAATTATACTTAATTTATTAGAGATGACCATAAAAGTAATCCACTCATGCTTTACCTCAGTATATCCAAAGGAAATGCATTCTGTGTAATTGAAATAGTCTCAAAGAAGAGATCTAAAATTCTTGCAGAAAATACTAACATGAAATTCTCTAACTATTGTAAATCTGCAAATAATATGTATTACGTATCACAAATGGGCACAAACCACAACGTTGTTTCATAATACAAACTTGAATTTTATTACTGCCTTGAAATTCTATAATAGTAATACAATAGGTCTATCCAAATGTTCTTAAAAATAGATTAAAAAAAATAATGAGGACCAGTCAAATAGAACTTCAGTAGGATATGCAAGAGTTTAGCAACTGAGGGTATATATCCAGCCACACATTCATTGAGCTTCCAAAACTTACACAAAAAAATTGCCCACATATATATTATACAGTTATTATGTACATGTGAATGTGTGAGTTTAGTCTTTTATACTGAAAAACTCAACTCATCATTGGCTCTTAACCAAAAAGTTGTTTTATCAAGAAACCTATGAAGGGGTCAAAAATAACAGATTAGTGGAGTTGAATGTGTTTAAATTCTCCATTTCAACACTTTTATAACAAATCTGTTATTTCAATGTAATCTAAGTTACCAATCTCTCTCAGACTGAAAGTTCTCTAACTTACCATTCCCCTCCGAGCACTCTGCTGCCATATTTTTAGAAAAGAAAAATTAAAAAACTTTCTCAGCTGTTAAAACATTTATTTGAAAAGCTATTAACAAAGTTAACATTGTATAACCAAAATACAATGGGTACTTAATCAATTTATTGATTGTAATGATGAATCATTTGTTACCACTGCTATTAGCTACCAAAAAATAATGTAATGCTACTCCTTCATCCTCTGCTTTTTTTTTCTTCATGTGGCATGTAAAGATATAAAACCTTCTGTACGTGACATATTACACCTTACACTCTGATTGATAGAATCACAGTATTTTGTGTCGTAGGAAAAATACTAAGTCTCTGTTATATAAAGCAGTCTCAGATCTGCATGGGGCCTTATTCCTTTAGGAGACCTCAAACTGTTCTGTCTTGGGCCAACTGTCAATGACCTAATGCTCATATTCACAATTTCCTATACATTCTCATCCTTGATAAATACTGCATACATTTGTTTACACTGAAAATAATATGAATAAAGATAAACTAGTGATAGAGAGGAAAGTGCTAATTATTCTGTTAGCATAATACTTTTTGAATGTTTATATTAAAGCAAGAAATTATAAAAACAATGTTCCCTCATGTAATGTCCTCTACTGATCACTGTCTGAGGATATAAATAAGTACCAAACCTTGTAAAAAACCCTGAAATTCAGTTACCTAGAGAATTTCTTGTTTATTATAACCTATGCAGCCTTAAATAAAAAATCAGATGTAAATCTATCCTGTAATGAGTATGCTGGTTTTAGAGCACTTACATTTTATATTATGAAATATTAGCAATTTCCTGCTTAGAAACCATATATAGAAAACCAATACAACACTTCTAAAAGACAACTCATATATTTCATCATGGTATTTAAGTCATCACGAAACAAATGTCTCTCTAAATTATCAGCTGTTCTGCAATCATGCCTGCAGCTATGGTACCATATAAATAAAATATTCAGTCATGAACAATAAAGTATTTTATTTCTTCCTTTATTAGTAATGACCATGCTCAGTGTCCTTGAATACCACAGGTTGACATTGTATGCTTACAAAAAATTATGCGCATATCAAAAACCCCAGAATCTCTCTGTACTGTATACCCATAGGAAGAAAAACACATTTACATATGCATATACATCTCTGTTATGTAAAAATATATTCATACAAGTATTCATACACAATATATATCTGTACTTAAATATACACTTCAGGCATTTGAAAATATAATCTCAAAATCAAATCTGGGTGATATAGATTCTTGATGTTAAATTCCCATGATTTTTTCAAAATCAGAGCAGTATGAGGCCTACCTATTCTTTATTTTGTAAAGATTTGTTTTTCATTCCTGTCGTATCAGACTGAGAAAAATATAACACTAACAGTTTACATCATATTATCCTGTATTAATACAGTGACACACAATTTAGATTAAATATATATGAATCACCTGATTCTAATCCATCTTTTTTTTAAAAAAAGTACACCTAATTGGCCTAGTTCTCAGGCCAATTCTAACATATAAAAGTTGAAGTACATGTATTAAATCTATGTGCGGTGATTGTCATGTGATAAAAGTGCAGAGCTGCATGTTAGACTTGGTTATTGTGCAATTTCTCCTCAAATAGGAGAATTTCTCCTTGACTGTGCCCACTACTTATTTTGCTAATGAAGATGATACAAACATTTAAATTCTATCAAAGAATTTTGTAAGCTGCATCTTGAAATCAGGAAAACACATTAAAAACTTCCTTTTCTCTGAATATGGAAGTCTCTATATAGTTGGACTTGTTTTTTAGTGCCAGTCATCAACAAATGACAACCAGATAATCTGCTAGTTTTGCTTCTAAATTTCCTGTATCAGCGTTTGGCTTGGCCTGGTTTCAAAACTTACAGAAAATTAATAAAAAATCTCCAAACAAACATTTTAAAAGAGATTTATGAAACATAAGGGCACATTTTTTCTGCCTCTCTATTGTCTGAAGTTGAACTTACAGTAGCTTGGTTACAGGCAACCAAAATACATTGAAATACAAAACTTTAAATGCTAATTCTCTGCTACACTTTCAAAATTACACCAAACATGTTACAAATATGAATAAAAGAAAAGGTTCCTTTGCTACACTTACCTACACTAATTTGGAATTAGACTTCATCTAGCTTTAGTTTAGGCAATTTCTTCAGCTAATGTCAAAGCAGCATGTTTTACCTTGGCACCATGAATTTTGTCTATTAAACAGGTAACAAATGTACTTTAAGCCACTGTATCAGCCTCTTGTCATATTGAAAATTAGCAAAAAAGACATTAATGTGTTAAGCAATAAAAAACAAGAAAACTGGTGTACATGTGGCACACTACATGTATAAATAAAGGAGTATATGCAAAGACAGCAGTCCTCCATCAAAGCTGACAGAACAATATGACATTCACACGAAAACGATGAGGTAACCAACGTTTTTTCATTTGCTTTTATAAAATAGTCTAACCTTTTTTTTTTCTAAAATATCAATAACCCATATTTTATAATACAAACCATATTCTCTTATATGTGTAATTTTTCAAATCAAGACTTTTATTTTAATCTTGTGTATTTGAGTATTAGCAAACATTTAATAAGTGACTTTAAGGTACATAGGCTATATTTTGCATAGTAATTGTCACATCTGTCATCAAGACGCAAAACTATTTTTCTTTTCTTCTACTAGCATAGCAGCTGCAATCTAAACATATTAAACACATACTAAACATATAGTGAAAATTTACCTGATCCACAAATTTTTATTTTTATTCACTTACTTTAGACATCTTGCTCTTGGTGTCTCCTGTTAAAAATGCCAAGTTGTTGATTTCATTCTGAATCACAAAATTTTGTTCTTCTCTTTTGAAATTCTAAAGACAAAAATAAATCACCAGAAGTTTAGTTCATCCACATGTACCACATTTATAAGTATAGATAGGATTAAATGAAAGAAAAAATGTACATCTTATCTTACATGTGATTTACACCACAGGATAAAAACTTCAGCTACCATTCGAAAGAGTTCATCAGAATCCGCATCTGGTTTCTTTAGCCAGTTGGCCCTAATTACAAAAATAAAAGAAATTTAAAATCAGACAGTTTAATATAATAATCTCTATTTAATAGATCAGGTTACATTTGTATAGTTAATCTTGGAATTCAATGAAAATCTCTTTAGATTGTCATGACCGTGCTTAGAGAAGCAATCTTTCATGGCACTTTAACTCATCTCCAGCAAAAATCCTAATTCTTGGCTACTTATTTCTGCCTGCTCTTCCTCCCCATGGTGCCAAGACATGTTTTTGTGCCTGTTCTGTGAACCAGACTAAAAGCCAGACCTTGCTATTGTATTTTCTTTCTTTCTAATAAAACTTTGATATCAAAACTTTTTGTTGATCCAAAAGAGAACACTGTAACAAGGAGAGAAGGAAGACTACAGGGAAATGAATGAGTGGATGGAGCTGTAAGATTCTTCAATTGGAGATGTAAGATTCCTCAGTTGGTTTATTTTTGTAATCCAGGAACTAATACAACTTCAGTCTGGGTGTGTCTGCAGAAGGATGCTCAGAAAATCTGTGCAAATGAACTAAGAGATGCAGCCCTCTTAAATGTCTCTAAATTAAATTGTATTATTATGACCATACATAAAGTGGGCACCTGACAGCAGACATGGAAATAGTTACAAGTTACAGCTTATGCTCATTAACTTTATCTTTCTAGTTGGATTTCTCCACAGCCAAGTTAAATCTGTGTTTTTTAAGATATTTGAACTGTTTCCTTGCCAACAAGATCTGCCATAGTAAAGCCTTGAGTTCATCTAGAAAAAGAAAACAATTCTCAGTGTAAATTTGTTCACAGCCTAAAGGATTATGCATGCAATGAAATGCTTCTAACCAGCTCAATATGTACTAACAGAAAAAAAAACCAAAAAAGATGACAATGACTGTGTACAGAAGAACAATGTTGTTAAGGATAGGATAAGATACTATAGATGCTGAGATACTATAAATACGTCAGACGCTTCTCTGAGGAGCATTGTGTTCTGGGACTAAGGAAAGGGAAAGTACAGGGAAAGTGCAGAATAATCCTTCAGTAAATGGCTGAGGAAAAAAATTCTGGTACAATGTCGTTCAAATAGTTTTTATTTCCATCTTAAAAAGAAACCAGAAAACAAAAAACCCCACAAAAGATTAACAACTATGTGGTATTATCTACAAAGAGAATCATTCAATGGGGGCAAAATAGGTTTTTTGTCCCTTCATTAACAGGTAAGGGTTTTAGCCATTTTTTTAGTTTTTGAAAGGCAATTAGTAATGTCATTGGACTGCAGTAGAATATATCTGGCCAGGATATGTGTTCTCAGTGATATTAGTCCAGTTACAATACAACCAAATAAGCCAAATGCATGTGAGCAAAAGGTGTGAATTCAAGGTACAGCATTGTTTAAGTGAAGAATCTTAAAATACTCAGGATCTGATTCTCAGCATAACATTAAATGGTGTTCTGATTGTCTAATGATAGACTCCAGTAAATTAACTAATATATTTGAGTTCAATTATTTTTTATTTACCTGTTGTTGTCTACATAACGTATCAGCATTGGATAGAAGGCATAAAGGTCTCTACAAAGCACAGCAAATTCATCGAGAATAAGTAGCTCAGCTTCTTGGGTGTCAGATTTACTATCTGCTTTCAGTTGCTCCTCTTCCATCACTATCTTTATAGCTTTCTTCTTCAATTTATCCAGTGTTGGAATAAAGTGAGATCTGAGCAGATCAGGTCTGGCTTTGTTGATGATGGGTTGAGCATAAACTATATGTGAAAATATAGATAATACTATGATTAATGCACTATTGGTGTTTTTCATCATATTAATATGAACTCTGAAGTTCTAGAAATTATAAAGGTTACAGGGCTTCATATATTTCTGCATCATAAAATTCCTAATAAAACCATGAATGTAGCTTTGGAAAAACTATATGTATGGAAAGACTAAAACACTGTGGATTTGGATAAGTATTTCAATTTTATGTAAATTAAACTATCATGGTCTTTGCAAGTCACATGTCTCTGACTAAGAACCTAAGCAAAGTAGAGGTTGAGACACAAAGTCCTCACAAAAATACTTTTAATTTTTTTTTGATTTTTGTGTGTGGGCGGATTTTTTTGGTACCCAATGTCAAAACTGCAACAAACGTTCTCTACAATTAAGCAGCAAACTTCTTAGTAAATTTTAATGGAATTATTATTATTATTAAAGATCTTCCAGAATTTAAAATAATACCAAAGTCCAGTGCCAATGGATACTGGGCATTTAAATTTAGCAGTAAATTATTACCTTTACGTAAGTTTTCTTGAACCACAAATTATTGCATATTACATTTTTACACTGGTTAATATGAATAACTTGGATACAGTAAATATCTTTATCTAGCTAGATACTAAATTCTGTAGGATATTTTGAGAAACCTTTCAGCTTACTTAATAGATCACACATTTATTCAGGCAAATCAACTAATTTTGAACTTGAGTTACTCTTGAGATTATTCTACCATTTACAATTTCTTTGCATTTTGTTCTGATATTTCATGATCAGAATTCACAGGACTTATACCCTCTACTGTAAAACTCAGTTCTTAGGTGTCTTGAAAATCAGTGGAACTCACAACTGCAAAATAAATTCTGAGGCATATAATTCTCTATTCATACAGTGCATAGAGAAGGTAAGATTTTCAAAATCTGTTATGGTATATAGAAAGCTCTCTACTTACAGTGATGCTACACTGCATGTATAAAATGAATAATAAAAAATAAATTGTTACTTATCTTTTTCTATCTTTCATGATGATTTTATCACAATTTATTGCTATTATATCACTGGGTAATAAGGTAAAGTATAAAAAATTAATTAAATATTATTAACAAAATTACTCTTCAAAAAATGTTTACAGTACCTGCAATTCGTTTCATCCAAGATGCTTCATCTATTCCCAGATTGTTGTTAATGATTTTTATAATGTTCCCAAGAACGATGCTCAGATGCTCAGACGTTATCATTGTACAGCAAGGCCCACCACTTTGAGGAACACTCTCAGACCCTCTTTCCCACCAGTAGGATAAATAGTTGCATAGCATGGGTAAGATAACCTCAATGACATGAGGCATTTCAGTATACCTTGCTCCAGACTCTGCTAAATCATTAATTTCCTTTATTAGTCCATCCAGCTGAGGGATCTCTGGACACATCTCTTCTACTGTATCAGGCATACCTAAAACTGCAAGTAAGAGTAGAAAAACAAAAGATTCATTAGCAAAATAAAAGAGGACACATATGTTTAAACCCTAAATACAAGTAACATTGTCATTCAGGTTTTTTCCTTCACCATCGTGGGCAGATATATCTATAGTAAGACTTTGGGGTATGCATGGGTATCTCCTTTCATAAATTATGTCTTTCTGATGATGTGCATATGGCAATGATGTAAACAATAGCTACCATAAAGCCATGGCTTTACCATAAGGTGTCCTGCAACTATCTGGTGAGCAGTCCAGCTAAAAGTGCAGAACAGAAAGATTATATTAATATTCAATCAACTCTGGCCATTATTTCCATAATCATTCACAACTTTTATGCTTATTTGCCAAAGATTAAAGTCACCTCTGGGAAAAGAAAACAACCAGCTTAAAATTATGGGTGGGGTTAAAATCTAACTGTACCTAGTTTATGAACTCTGCACATCTATCTCCCAACAAAAATGCCAGGAAAGAATTCCAGTTGTCAGATGCTTGTATTAAAAACTGAAGGATGCTTGTTCAGCAATTAACAACCCATCATAATCTAATGCCAGTCCCTCAAGCAAAACTCTTCTTCCACCAGTGCCGTTTCTATAAAGCAGAGCTGACAGGAAGGAAGGGTTAGCAGACACTTTTCCATAACTGCTGTTATCTGGAAAAACTTATGAGGCATATGTAATCGGTCTACCTACATTTTTTTTCTTGTTTATCCGTTTGTTTAAAGGTACAGTGATTTGGCAGGTAGAGACTCCTATGTGGATCAACTACGAAAATACTGAAATACTTTAAGATAGGAGTCCATCAAGAGTAAACTGCGAGAGAAGTAAGTGAAGAAAATTAATGTAGAAGGACTCTTGCTTCTTTCAATAGAATCACAGAAAGGGTAAGGCTGGAAGGGACCACAGTGAGGATGTGTATAGACTAGGGAATGAGAGGCACTGCTACAGAAACAGAGTTGGGGTCCAGGTCAATGGCAAGTTGAATATGAGTCAGCAGTGCCCTGGCAGCCAGGAGGGCCAGCCGTGTCCTAGGGAGCATCAGGCAAAGCATCGCCAGCTGGTCGAGGGATGGGATTGTCCCACTCTGCTCTGCACTGGTGCGGCCTCACCTTGAATATATTGTGCAGTTTTGGGCATCACAGTATAAAGAAGGCATTAACCTATTAGAGAGCATCCAAAGGAGGGCCATGAGGATGGTGAAGGGTCTGAAGGTGAAGCCATATGAGTGGTTGAGGTCACTTGGTCTGTTCAGCTGGGAGAAGAGGAGACTGAGGGGAGACCTCATTGCAGTCTACAACTTCCTTGTGAGGGGAAAATGAAGGACAAGTACTGATCTCTTCACTCTCATGACCAGTGACAGGACTCAAGGAAATGGCATGAAGCTGAGTCAGGGGAGGTTTACATTAAACATCAGGAAAAGGTTTTTCACCCAGACGGTGGTTAAGTACTGGAACAGGCTTCCCAGGGAAGTGGTCACAGCACCAGACCTGCTGTCTGAGTTCAAGAAACGTTTGGACAATCCTCTCAAGCACATGGTGTGACTCCTGGGATGCCCAGTGCAAGGCCAGGAGTTGGACTCGATCTTGATTGGTCACTTCCAACTCAGCATATTCTCATCATCATCATGGCTAGGCTTCGCGAACGAAGATTTGTGAAGGACTCTACCCACGCTNTAGAGCACATTGCACAGGATTGAGCTGAGGTGGTTGAATATCCCCGGTGATGGAGACTCCACAACCTCTCTGGGCAATTTGTTCCAGTGTGTGGTCACCTGCACAGTAAAGCAGTTCTTCCTCATATTGAGGTGGAACTTCCTGTGCACGAGTTTCTGCCTGTTGCCTCTTGTCCCATTGCTTGGCACCTCCGAGAAGAGCCTGGCACCATCCTCTTGTCACCCTCCTTTTAGAGACTGGTATACACTGATGAAGTTCCCTCTTAGTCAACTCTTCTTGATGCTGAATAGGTCCAGCTCACTCAGCTTTTCCTCATAAGAGAGATGCTCCAGTCCCTTAATCATCTTCATAGCCCTCTGCTGGATCCACTCCAGGAGCTCCATGTCTCTCTTGTAATGAGGAGCCCAGAATTGGACACAATGCTCCAGGTGAGGCCTCACCAGGGCTGAGTAGAAGGGCAGGATCACCTCCCTCGACCTGCTGGCCATGCTCTTCCTAATGCACCCCAGGATACCATTGGCCTTTTTGGCCACAAGGATACACTCCTGGCTCATTGTTGTCCACCAGCTTGTTGTCCACCAGCACCCCTAGGTCCTTCTCTGCAGAGCTGCTTTCCAGCAGGTACTGATGCATGGGGTTATTCTTCCCCTGGTGCAGGACCCTGCATTTGCTTTTGTTGAACTTCAGACATTTCTTCTCTGCCCATGTCTCCAACCTGTCAAGGTCCCTCTTTGATTAAGGTTTCATTGAATCAAAGTCTTATTCTGCCAGGAGCTCCCTAGACCAAACTGCTTTGGACTACCGGTAAGACCACAAAACCCAGAAATTTGCTACATGTACACAGTTGAATATTTGCCAGAAAATTTTGTAACATATATGTTCTTTAACTAAGATTCAAATATTACAGTATGCACCTTTAGAAAAGTATTCAAACATCACGCTCAGAAAAATATCTAGAAATATTAGGAGAAAGGGAAAAATATTGACACAGTCTCAATAAAATAGAGACGTCTAAAATGGCAAATAATAAAACAGCAATAGTAGATCTTTACTGAGGCATACATTTGGATTATTTTCATTATACAACTTCTGTTACTTAGTCGGAGAGGAATAAACAGCTTTTTTTTTTTTTTTGAGGAACAGTACTTACTTGCTCTTTCTCTCGCACTTTTTGTGTTGAAAACAGACAGTGGGTTGTAATGGTTGAGAGAAGGTTCAAGGAATGCTACTGGAATGGCTGCCGCAAGAGATGCTAAACACTCACCAAGTGCGGGACGCTGCCTGTATTAAAGAGACATTAAAAGTCATCTGAGAAGAAAAGTCTTTCACTAGGCTATCAATGTCTAGCATGAAAAGGAAGTATTAATCCTTATTGATGGTTTATTTTGTCTTTTTAATACATTAGGAACCATGTGACAACTTTGAAAAATTGCATGTCTCGAATGAAAAAAACTACCAGAAATCACAGTGGTATAAGAAACACAACTAAAAAAACCCCCACCTCCACCAGTCCTGGTTCTGGCCAAGACAGGGTTAATTTTTGCAGTAGCCAGGAGGGGGCATGGCTAGGACCTGGAGATTATTCTATATCACCTCATGTCTTTGCTGGGGGATGGAGGAAAGGGTGCCTTCAGGGTCACATAGTGTGGTTGTGAGCAATCAAAAGTGAATCGTTCACCTCTTTCTTGTACACTCTGTAGTTAGTATTGTTGCTCTTACTGAGCAACAATTTCATCGCCTTATCTCATTGCTGTTTCCAGTAAATTGTTCTTATCTCAACCCATGATCTTTACCTTTTGTTCTTACCTCAACCCATGATCTTTACCTTTTTCTCCTCTCCAGCTGCAGCAGGGGAGGGGGAGGGGGAGGGGATGGTCAGAGTGAGCAAGTGGCACATGATTTGGATTGTTTCAGTGGGAACACTAAATGGAGGGATACCATTCCTAAACCACAACATCCCTATTTGGTGCTCAGTGTGAGGCAGGAAAGACTGAGATAACAATAGATCTGACCAGAGCGGGTTGGAAACAAATTTTGTCTAAGCATTTGCTATATTTGGTCCAGAGCACATGGTTGTGGTATCTAACCTTGCATATAATCCCGTATATGCAATATGTGCTCCCTGTGAGGATATTTTTCAGGGCGTGGAGAGGGATCAGGATTGCTTTGTTGCTGTATTGTGTGATATCAGCTTATGATATGATAACATCAAGGACAATGAGAGTCATTTGGGATGTGTCTTCAGTGTGGCTCTCCTGCCCTCACCTCAGGCACTGTCTCTGGGAGTTCATTAATAATCATACCCAGCCTGTGGGAAGAACAGGATGATTTTCCCCAGCTTTTCACCTCCTTTTCCTTCTTCAGGCTTGTTATAACAGTTTTTGAGGATTTTGAATTTCCCTTGGATGTTAAGGAAAGCATATTCTTGTTGCTAGGTCTGCCACATCCCCTTAGCATGGTCCACATTATGTTCAGAGTTACAGAAGAGATTTTTAGGAGCGTCTTTCTGACATCTGCCCTGAGCATGGATAGTCATGAGTGGCATGGAATGTGGGAGAAAATGGGCCAGCTTTTGAAGGATTATTCTGCTCCAGTGGCTTGGAAGTTCACCGCTGAACAACTACAGGACCCTGATAAAGTGGCAGAATATTTGAAAGAAAAATGCTGTGGCAGTTCCAGAGAGGTGTGAAGTTATGCAATATGCTGGGGCCTCGCTAATATTTATTGGACACCGCTCGAACCAGAGGAACAATCTATGCTGGTAGCAGTCACCCCTATAGAGGAGAAGAAATCCAAGACAAAAGCAGTTCACTTAGTGAGGGATGTAGAGGAGGGAGTGCCCTCACAACAGGAGGAAGAGGCAGTGCCAGAGATAATCACCTGATGCTATCCCTGGGTAAGCTATGAGATACAGTTAAGATGATCTTTAAGGTCCTTTTCAACACAAACCAATCTATGATTCTATGAAAGCCTACAATTTTGCAGGATGGAAGTTAGAAAACATAAAAAGAATTTCAGAGCAAATTGTCAGTCAGTGACACAAAAAGCAAATCAAGTAAAATATATCATCAGGGAACTGAGTTGTTCAGTAGAATGAATTGCCAAAAAAAAGCCAAATTAACTCTTTAGATAAAACATGTTAGGAACATAACTAACTGGAAACATTCACACTAAAGAATGAGGAATAACTGTCACAGTCTGATGTGCAAGCCTTGGAGGAAGTGGAAAACACTTGAAATGTAATCAAATCAATCTAGACTTTGAAAAACCAAAACATGACAAAAGACCACCAAGTGAGGGCAGTCATGAAGAAGCATTTTCTATTATACTACTCTTATAAACGCCTGTCTTACGTATTTGGCAGTCTTAATTTTGAGAAGCCTCAAGTAGGTCAATTCAAAGTCTTAATGAACAACCTGGATATGTTATGTATGACTGAATACAACAGTTAATTTTGTAATATTTAACTATATCCATCAAAAAGTTGCTATAAATTCTTAACTCATGCAGAAGTTTATATTTCTTATTATTGTTACAGATACTAAAAATAACTTGGAAATGTGTTTCTATAAACTAACTAATAAAAGACCAAGACATCATAGAGGGACATACAATTTTTGGGTACTGAGCATGAAAACAGAGTTTTCAACCCCAAACCTAGGACCTAAATTTCTGATGCAGGGAACAACAAGAAATGAGTACCAAAACACCTATAGCAATAATACTATACTTGTCAGTAGAGCATTAGGGCTTCAAGCAACGAAAAATTACTGCATTTTGCATCCAGTTCTCAACATTTATGAACCATAGAGACATTTAGAGAAGAAATGTCCACAGAGAAATCAGAAAAATGTCAAACATTCTGAAGAAGAAAAACAATCTTTGTACAAAGGATAAAACACTTGACAGTGGCAGTCTGTCTCAATAGGGCAGCAGTAGCAATCAAACTAAGCGTTATTTCTGAGCCCCAGCAGTCAGAAGTCTCGTAGAATCAGCTGAATTATTTCAGCCATGAAAATTGATATTTATCTATGAAAAGTGAACTGACTCATTCTACAATGAAAGGTAAAACTTCTTAGTGTCCCTTCCAAAATTCACTAGGAGAAAAACCTGCACTTTGATCCTGACTCTGAGCATTGTTTAATTTGAATAACTGTTCAAGTCAGCTCAATCACTCACTTCTAACTTTTGCTGAAACATTGAACAGCATGTTTGAAATCCTACCTCCCACCTAGACACTGATATCTGCCTACAACTGTAATTTAAGAGCTTGAGACTAGTTAAAAACAAACTAAATGAAATCTGCAGTTGAAAACCTCTCACACATACTTAAGGGACTAATTCATTCCATGAATATATCTAATCTGATTGCACTTCCAGTCTAAGAAGACAACTGCAGTAGGCAAAGGTGATGCTGCTAGAATCAATGTAAAAGGTCTAATGCTTATAGCTTTTGCTAATCAAGTGGAGGCCTGTGCTGTAAGCACTTCTTATTAAAGGCAGTTCAAACACAATCACGTTTGATTTCCTGTGAGAAGACGCTGACTGCTGGGTAGATAAGGGGTAAGGCACTTCCTATTTTCCTATCAGATCTATGTAAAGGAATATTCAAGATTTTCAAATCCAGAAAGAAAAGAAAGAGAGTATAGCTTTCTGATTTAGTGATGGATGCATAAATGCCTGAATAAGGACATACGAGTTTGTGCACACATGTGCATGCATGCAGAGTGGGAGGAAAGATCTGTCTACTAGACTGCTCTTGCATTTTGCATGAAAGAATTTTAAATAAACTTTGGAAAGAAGGAATCGGAGACCAGCATTCCTCATACTAGGCAGAGCCTCTCCTAATCAGACTACTTGTGTTTCCTCCAGTTTAATTTCTCTCTCTCTCTGTGGATCTTAAAGTTTTCATCGTAAGAAAGGTCATGAAAATTGCCTAACCTACAACTTTCACAAGCATAAGGATAAGTTATACATATCTTAGTTCCTGTGTTATGATAGGGTTATCTTTTCTGAACTAACAGATATGGACTTGGTCCCTTGATCTAAAATCCAGGGCTTGGAAGATAGCATAGCAGCTAGATACTTAAAGGAATTGCAGACACTAGTCTTTTTTAATGCAACTAACCAATGGTTTAATTTGTAGAGTTAAGTATTGTCAGAAAACTCCACATTTTACGTTCAGGACAACTTTTGAGAACTCTGTATAGACATAGGTGGGAAACACGCAGTCTACTTAGTACTCAGCCTTACACTCCACAGCAACAGGCAGTAGACAAACTCTGGGAACCTTAATTGCAACCTATGGAAAAATTTAGCTTTTCCCATGGGAAAAATAAACTCTCTGCAGATACATATGCAGGATGAGTTATTTGCTTTTATTTAGTTTTGATTTTTTTTAGTGGAACTGAACACTAAAGTATAGGCAACTACTTTCAAGATAAAGTGTTTTTTAAACATTTCTCACTGTTTCAAATTCACCTTTCACCCAAACTGCTTTATTACCTAAGTAACACACTCCTAAAGAAGAGAAAATTTTACATGCTGAATGTTACATGCAATACCTTTCAACATAGATGTTCTTTCCAGTCCCAAGAGAATAGAGGCTACAAAGAATTCTGTAACATGAAACTTGTACATCACCCACTAGGGAAAAATAAGAAGTATATTATCAGTACTTATTCAGCTAAAGATTACTTTTCAAATATCAAACACCTATTTTATGTAATCTGTTAAAAAGTGTCTAAACTTTTAACATATGTATCACTGAACTTTCTGGCTATCAATACTCCACATGGTATTATTTATCTTCAATTTCTCTAATACCTGCTTTGTCATCCACATTTATTCCAAAACCTAACAGATCATCAGACACTCCAAGAGGACAACAGATACTTGCTAAGATAATTGAGGGTCATCACACTCACAAAGTACAATTTTAAGCTAAACCACATCACTCTGTGTGTCTAACCTTTAGGTACGTGATCTAAAGGTTCACGATACTTTTAAAGAAACTATTTTTCATGGTTATCCATCTTTTAATTATGACCCAAATATATACAAAATTTTGGAAGATAATTAGAGACATTAGAACGTAATAAGACCATTCAGCATATTGCTGAATCTCAAGTAGTCATTTCAGTATTTTTAAACTAAATGGTGCTAAAAATAGGGAAAACTTATATTCAAAGACCTACAGTGGAAAACCCTCAAGAAATTAATAGCAAGTTCTCTCCTTTAATCTAATGAAATCAGAATTTTCTACAGAAAACTAGTTTCAGCCTCACAGCTGGTAAGACAGCACTTAAGGGGATATTTTAATTTCTCAATGTTTGGAAGGTATTGTACATAATTAACTTGAAACTTATTGAGTATTATTTTTACACATGCACTGGAAATAAGATAGTATGCAGGTAATTTCAGATTTAACGCTGGAAATGTGCATGTTACTGAAAACAGAACTTCATCCTTTGAATCCATACAGCATTACTAAAAAACGTTTGTACCATTATAACACAATAAACTTTTTTTTAAAAAATAAAATACTTACAAAGTAAATCAATTCCAAACTGATATTGTGAAATATGTTCAAAAATTGATGTCAAGATTGGTAACAATGCTACTGTAGTATAATTGATATTTTGTGAAACACCCTTGATTTGTGTTCGTGAATGAGTAAATTTTCCAAGTTTAAGATTTTCTGAAGTTTTTTCCAAGTCCTCAGCAGCATTTTCAAAAAAGGCACGCAATCCTGCTTTAACAAGTTCAGATCCTGATTTCATAACAGTTCTGAAAAATAATAAGGGAAAAAATATTGCATTGAACTTCAGCAGTTGTATAGAGCTGGATGTATGTTAGTTACATTCTATCAGTCTTTGAAGATACGCACACGGTATCAATGACCTTTACATTATGAACAGAGAAGGGCACTGACATTTGCATAGTGGTATAAGCAACAATTAGCTCTGGCTACTTAATACAAAATAATAACAACAAAGACCTTGATTCCATAGTCTTACCTTTCCAGTTTTTGTGATTTGCTTTCAAACAAGATAGTGCCTTCTCAGTAAACATCATACGTGGTGAGAAAGCTCCTCCATAAAATATGCTCGAAACCCCCCGACTCTTAATCCCTACATTTATGGGAGCCACAGTAACTAGGTATGCAAGCCAAGATACTTCAAAGCACCCTGAATCTAGAAAATGCAACTGCAATACCAACATCACTGTCCTTAATTTTTTTGCACTCTTCTCCAACTCCTTAATGAAGCTTCCAGTGTTGTTAATCACAATGAGTTCATGGTCAGGCTGCTATGTAACATAACCAGGGCAGAGATCAACTCAAATTAGAAAACTATTCTGGCCTCTGTTTTAATCTACATAATCATTTCAATAAACAGTAAAAGTTAGCAAATGTAACTATGCCCTTATTTCAATACACTCTGCATGCTTCTAATGACAAATTTTCCACTATGCACTAAACCGTTTCAATATCTGCAGGTATCAATATTTGCAGTTCCAAAGGCTGTGTCATTTATATCTCCCAAAAAAGTCTTCAAATGTCCTTAGAAATAGTGACAAGAGTTTTCAATATTTTAATGACAGGCATTGAACAGAAAAATATTGTTGAAATACTTCAGACAAAATCTGCTAATATGACGGACAATATCTGAAGTACTGATGCTGCTAATATAATTTATTACAAATAAAGAATAAAAAAAATACAGAAACGACCCAACTGCTTCTGAAAAGCTCTACAACACCTTTGTAGTTTGTAGTTGGTACAAATGTTGCAAACTTACCGTGTGTCAAGAGATTGGGCTAAGATGTGCAGGCAGTTCACCATTGTAGCAGAATCACTACCTGGTTAGAGAGAGATACTGTGAGAACACAATACTAGACCCTGCCACTTCTTGCTGCTTCAACAGTTTACATATTCTGTTGAGTGTTAGCTTAATAGAAGAGTCATGTTCAATGCAGTCACTAATTGCACTACAGGTTTATGCACCATATTATAGAATTTTGCCTATATTTGTTAAAAGCTTCAGGTAAGTTAAAAACAATGGTTATACGTTCTTTATATTTTGAACTTTATCAAGATCTTCCTTAGCAACTTACCAAAAAGTGAGATCCTATGTCTAACAAGAGCAGCTAGCTTGCAGAACAGGCTAAAGAAGAAAAAAACCAGAGAGAGCAAGAGGAGACAAGACAAAGGTTAAAGATTTATTTAGAATATGAGGTAAAGAGTATTAGGAATATGAAAAAGAAATCACAACATAGGAAAACCCTGGAAAGCATATTTTGAGTGATACATGATGGTAACAGTCAACTGCATTAAGCAGAGTAACATTTTTAATCTTCTGAGGTCTCTCATTTTCTAAGCTTCACTACTTCAGAGATGACTTGAAATGTGAAACTTTCTTTTGATTACAGTGGTTTCCAGCAATTGCATACTACAGGGCTGAGTCATTCTTTATGGCTAATATTTCTGAATAAGAAATTTTTTTTTTGTAAGAACAAGAAAAATTGAGAAATATTTTAGTGTTTTACTTGGCATTCTGCAGGAAATAAATGTTAAAAATCTTCATATTATTTAAAATAATTTGCAAAGATATTCTTTCTAAATAAAGAAATGAATCTGTGTTTACCCTCTGATGATGATAAGATGAATCCAGAAATACATACAGACTAGAAGAGTTTCTGGCAAGTATATCAGAAACTTGCATATCTGACCTATCTGTCAAAATAGTAGGATAATTAAGAGAATAAATCAGCAGCTTTCTAAAGATTAAAGGGGCTACTTTAACAAAGACAGCTAGGCAGACTTGTATATCATTTGTGCTATACTTTACAAATGGAATTAGGACATAACAAAATGAAGCATATACCTTAGGAATTGGTATGGTCTCTTACTAACCACAGATTGTTACTGTTATCTTCACAATAGTAAGGAAATACTATACTTCCTATAAGATGAAAATAGCAGATAGTCACTTTTCTCAATGAAGAATGCACAAAGAATTATAAGATATTTCTCAAATTATATTAGCAGATATGTATGCTAGACATCTAACTTATTCATGTTCCTTGGTAAAGTCACTTTGTGTAGCTCTGGTATGCATCCTTCTAGCTTCATTATGCTGACCTGACTGACTTTAAGGAAGTAATAGGAACATTCATAGAGGAAGCATGAAACTTAAATGAAATTAAATGCCACTTCCATTCTCCTGAACCTGAGCTGACTTTCCCAGCTACGGGAGGACTATCTTGCACATTTGTATGTAATATATCTGAGAGCACAGTAAAACATAATTTTAGAGACTTAACACTCACTCTTACAGGCAACTGCTATATAAGGACTATCACCCACATACAAGATGGAAACAAAAGGGTAATAATAATTTAGAGAAATGCAAAAATATGTTGAAAGATAAACTGAAGACTGGAATCTTGGAAGTTGAGTGCTAGACCTGATCTTATGTAACAACACGTAAGTAACCTTTACTTTCAAATTTGATGTCTACTTTCCATTGGAAAAAATAGTCAACTCTGGTCAATGTAGTGAAGGAATGTAAAAGAAATCTGAGAATCTACAGGTAAAGTAAGAAAGCGTGAGAGTAAAACAGTTTTAAATATTACGCTGTAAAATTTCCCAAAGAAAATAACTGGCAGCAAACCTTAAGGGGAAGAAAAAACCCAGTAATGAAAATACTAAGTTACAGTTATAGTTAAAGCCCAACTAAATATTAATTTTTAAGTCTTAGTTGCAGAAACATTAAATTCATATTTTCATATAGGCAACACATTATAAATTAAAATCCAAATATCTCTTTTTAATTGAGTTCTCTAAAATAACTTGGCATCAAATGGCTGACTCGAATCATTTTGGAAACAATACAGATATCTAAAAATTATTAAATTCCAACAATATTTATGCAGGGCAGAAGTAATTTTGTAGAGAATCTGTAATTCCCTCTAGAAAGCTGCATCATGGTATTTTTAACATTTTTCTTAATATATATAAAAATTTAAATAAACACGAGACCATTTAAATGACCCAACAGTGGAAAAAGCTTCAACCAGAAACTGCCACCAACAATGAAACACAAACTCACCAGAAACTAAGTAGTTCCATTGCTCATGGAATAATTTTTTAATATTTTTATGTTATCATCCACAATTACATATTCTAAAATATATACTTGTTATATATACTTAATTCTTTAACTATATATATATGTAAAAGAATACTAAAATGAGGACTTTTATTTACTCACTGCTGTTTTGATAGAGAATAAAATATTCACTTTCCAGCTGAGGAAACTGAGCTTTTGAACTTTCTCTTTAATCTAAGAAAAGTCCTTTAGTTATCTATATAAAACTCTCCTGTGTACTTCTTAATTTTCTACTTACCTTGCAACCATTTCCTTTTCCTTATTTGATGCATATCCACTGCTGCTGAGGGTTTTTGATGGAGAAGACAGGAAGTAGAGGCAGTGATTTGTAAAGTACTGATCAACCAATGGTAAAAGAACCTAAGAAATACAGATACAAAATGTATTTTTTACAGAGCTCAATGATAAATACAGCAGCAATGTTCTGACTAGTCAAAGTTTATTCAAAGAATTTTAGTTCTGTAACAGTTGTATTTTCTCATTTCAGATACAAAATCATCTAAATTAAAACCTCAAGTCTTACAATTTTATTAAAAGTTACATAAATAATAAAGTTACACAGAGATATCTGTTTTGGATCTAATACTACATAGGAATATTTCTTACTGATAATTAGATGATGTCATGCACTTCAGTGATACCTTGCAGTAAAAAAATTCAGAAATAATTTATATATTCTGTGAGAGTATTTAATTTCATGTAAAAAATAAACTGCCTTTTAATTTCTAAGTTCCTTCTCAAACACAAGTAGATATATTGAAGTATTTTTAAATATTTGAATCCAGCAAATATACAGAAATATTTTTGAAGATATTTAAAAATGTTTGATAACTATTTGATTACTTACCACAAAAAAATGGAAAATATATATTACTATTATGTGAAAAGCAGTCTAACATTACAAATTTCCATATTCCGTATAATGGAATGTATATGAACGTTACTTGAAATACTAAATCACTCACTTTAGCAAAGAATTTTATTTCTTGGTCATGTGGAGATTTTTCAGTTTTTCCACTGGTTACAATGGCTTCTGCAAGGATACAATCAAGGCAGACACACAAATAAGAAGCTGCTAATAATAAATAACACAACAGCTCTTTCAAATAGCCTTGCAAACTTAGTTTTACTGAAACAAAAATAAAACAGTAGAAACTGTTTATCTTGTTACAAATGTACAAGAATTTAATCTGCAAATTAAAAGACAGGATTCAAGTTTCTTAAATGCAATAAAAATAGTGTGCGCTACAAATGTAAACATATCAATCCAAATATTTAAATATCAACAATTCTAACTGTTTTCAGAAGAAAATATGCAACTTACCCAAATGTGCAATAAACTCTTGAGCAGAATCTACATATTTTAAAATTTTCTTCAGAAACTTAAAGGCAAACCTCTTTTCCATGGATGAAGCATCCAACTCCATGTCATTCAGGCCCCTGTTTCAGAAAGGATTAAGATAGATAGCATTCATGATGAGAGTAGTACAAATGAAAACAGTATCATGAAGCATTCCATGCCTTATTATCTTTTTATTATGGCAATTTTTTATAAGGAGAAATTGACTTTCCATAGCAACTCTTAGTTATCAACTATCTAGCAAGAAACAGAAACATGAGCTGATTTTCATAAGAGGTATAATAGCCCGTGATTTAAGTATCCATAATATATATACTTTAGGATAAGAACTTCAGAGTGCTATCTTATTGCATAAATAAAACCATGGTACATCTGAATCTAACAAAGTAATACACTGGTCACTTGATTTCTACTGCTGGCACTATAAAGTGCCAAATGTTCAAGAAGTCAGCAGTTGCATCTTTACAAAATAAGACTAAGTACTACCCTTCAATGGACTATTCACTGTTAAACTTCTTTTTTCCCTTGAATTTTATCAAAGATTGAAGTCAAAATTACTTCAGCTACTAAATGAAAACTTAAATGTAAGTAACAAACTACTGTACTGCTAAAGTATTTGAAGTATTTCAACAGTATACAATAATTTCTAAAGAGGTATGTATTATTTATTCTTTAAGATAAACTCATGACCTAAATCCTGACTGGTACATGCAAGACATTAAAGAGGAATAAAAATATGTAGTTGTCTGCGCCTAGATTGAAAATACTAGATTTTATTTTAACTGCAAACGAAACCTAAGTGACTGAAATTCTAAAATTCTTTAGGATCACAGAAAAATTAAGGTTGGGAGGAACCTCTGAAAGTCATCTGATCCAAGTCCCATCTCAAAGCAAAGCCAACAGATCAGGTTGCTCAGAACCTTGTCCAAATGCACTGAGTACCTTCAAGGATTGAAATCTCATGATGACTCTGAAGACCCTACTGAAATTTTTGACCACCCTCTCTGTGAACAAATAATGGTGAAATATTTTCATATATACAACTGGTATTTTCCTTGTAAGAACTTTTGAGGAGACAGTGTTTTACCTCATTGTCTCTATAACCTTGCAATAAGTACTTGAAGACAGCAGTAAATCCCACTGTATCCTTCTATTTTAAAACTGAAAAAAAAATCTTATCTTTCCTCAGAGTCTTTCCTGGCATGACATGCATGATAATCCCCAAAGCATCTCAGTGGCCTCCCACTTGAGCAACTCTTTTCTCAATGGCTTCCTTAGCATTAGTGAGCCAAAAATGGGACAACGTACTCCTGATACAATCTCACGATCACAAAATGGAAGGGGAAAAAAAATCACCTCCATCAACCTGCAGACCACACTTACTAATAAAGCCTAGTACACAGTCAGCCTTTGTCATCACAAGGACACATTCCTGATTTATGTTCAACTTGCACAATTCAATGTGCTCTTCTGCACAGATGTTCTCAGGCTCAGTTCCCCTATTCCTGGGTTTATTCCATCCTATGTATAGGAATTTGCATTTACATTTGCTCACCCTCACAAGAGTTCTGCCAGCCCATTTCTCCAGCCCATCAAAATACCTCTGAAGGGTAGCCAAACTCTCCAATTCATTGCTAAGGGTTCATTCCACAAAACTGCTAATGATGCATTCTGTCTTGGCATCCAGGACAAGCACAGGACTTTTTTTTCTCTTTTTCCCTTTGAAGTCACATAACTATATAGGGCTTTTCATTTATTCTGTTTTCAAACATGTTTGCTTTTACAAGTTGTTATTCCTTTCCTCTTTGTTTCCTTGAGGTTTTCATGTACATTTGTTTAGTCTGCAACTTCTTCATAGTCTCTTTATTCCAACATTAAAAGGACTGTAAACTGTACTTCAGATTTTCTGTTGATAGATGGTGTTTAACATCTGGGACATCTAACTGCCTTGCCGAGTGAGGAAGCAACTGAGTAACATTAAGGGAAAACTCTGTTTACCAATAATGGCAACTTTGTTTGCTTCTATACAGACTCTTCAATTAGTAGCAGATAGGAAGAGCTGGCCTTTATCAATTAGAGAAAATGACTGGACTAAAGGAGATGCAGAAGGGCAGTGTACTGAACAACGTGTCAGAAGTAGGGAAAAAGGGAGGAACTGGTAGTTTGTGGTACTGAAGCAAAAAGAACGGAACAAGAAAGCAGGGAAGATGCTGGACTCGTTGTAGTATGGAAAAAATGATCATTCGTGCTAAGATTTCTTAGCACTGATGTGGGACTTAATTAGGGAGAACAAATGAAGATTAGAATAACATTTGTAAAACAGCTACGAGATTAATCCAAAGAAAAGAAGTAATTCTGTGGGAGAAGGTTGATGCAGCAGAAATTTTGACAACAAAAGTATCTCATAATAAAAAGGATGTTCTTGACCATGTCAGAACAAGGTTAAGAGGAAAGGAACAGTTATAGTCTGGGGATACAGAATCAGAGAACTAAGGAATCCCTTCCAAAATTGCTTTAAATGTTTAGAAGGACTCTAATCTCCCATTTTACAGTTTCATTGGAAAAAAAAATCCCATTTGAAGAGTTCTAGTTTAAATACTTTTATGAACTCCTATTAATTTATATATCACCTGTGTAATCAAATTATTTGGTATGTATTAACAGCTATGTATGGTTGAGAGGCATCTCCCGCTGCCTCACTCCCACAAAGGAGACTAAGTATTTATCTGTATTTTCAGTGAGATCACTGTACCTATTCTCCTTTAGAGTTTATAAGAAGTCACAGCTCCTAAGGGATAACATGTACTTTCCTAAATATTGAAAGACATTGGTGGGTTTGTTAAATAACAAAACCAGCAGCAAAGGAACTTATAGAAATTTAAAGATGCTTAACAAAATACCATGTTGTTTCTAATGTGTACTTGAGTAAACCCTGAGAGATTTATCTGTATATCATAAACACACAGTGCTTCAAAAGTGTTCTCAACAAAGAAAGAAGAGAAAAAAAACCCCAACAACAAAACACCAGAGGCAGATGGTATATGTAAGGTACACAGGCTGTTCCACCTATACATTTCCAATTATAAACAATTTCTGTTTTATTGCTTAGTCCAATGTTACTAAGAATGACATTCTGGAAATGTGATAATTGCAATCAGTACTTCAAAAGATTTTATATATATATGCGCACATATTCATCTAAAGGAAACACTGAGAAGAGAATAATTATGCTTAATCCTTACACAGACAATTGCTGCAAACTCTTCACCCACACCAATAGTTTGAACGTGCTTTTTGAAGTTGACTTGTCCCGTAAGTTAACACTGAAAACACTGCCCTCCTGACACAGACACAGCTGCCAAATTTGAGCAATTCCATTGGTGTTTCAAAAGATCATTCATTTTCAGGAACTAATCTTATTCAATGGCTATTAATTGTTGAAGCCAACAAAGTTACCTTTTGCAGGTCCTAATAATTGATTTGTATAAATTTCTGAGTATACTTTCAACAAGGATGCAGACTTGAAAAGTAGAAATAAATGAAAATATGAAATGAAGAACATGTATAGAAAAATTTGTTCGTGAATACAGTTTAGTTTACAAAAATATTTAATGCCAGCAAAATTGCAGTTTCCTGCGTGCTTAGGTGTTTCACATACATTCCATCATATACAGCCAGAAAATACAGCTTAAGTCATTTTAATATCACTGACAGAGTAATGCCCTATAGGCCAGCTTACTTTGAGACACAGCAATTTAAGTTAGAGTACAACTAATGAAGTCTATGCTTTTACTTGAGCAGAAGCTACAGATGAAATGCCCACAAAATAGCCACTTTGTCTTACGCATGCACAGAACTTGAACCAGTATTTTTTCAAAAACTGGATTAAAACCCAGGTTTACATAGATGTGTTTCAGTATCAGACCTCATATTTATTTTTCTATGATCCTTACTGACACTGCTAGCTGCTAATAGAGATGCTTAAATTCTCTGCTTTTTTAATTACATTACTGTTGCATTTTGTGTTTAGTATGATCACATACTTATTAAAAATAATACCTGTCTATACTATTTCAGAAGGGTCTTTCTGAACGTAAAAATAACAAAGACTATGATTTATAGAAGATATGCCAAATGGTAATTATGTTAATAACTACTACACTGCAGTGAGATAAAAACATCATGCAGGTTTGTGCACTGAATGTAAAAAAGCATATCAAAAAAATGTGCAACTTACCGAGATATGATTATACCATTGACTTGAAGGAATTTAAACAGCTCTTGTGCCTTTTCACGGTCTCGTGATTTCTCCTTGGCTGTCAGTGTATCATAAGGTACCAATAAAGGATGACTACCTCCACCTTTAGTAAGTTGAAAAGCTGTTAGTTTTTCCATTCTAAGATTTATTTTAATTCATGTATGAAAGGAACTATTCAATTTTGATTGTCTTACACTGTCTTCTTTCGGATTGTTTCTTCTCCCTCATTTTCCTTGTTTTTTTTTTTTTTTTTTGTGTAGTTCACAGGATTCTGGCTTACCTTTGCTTTCCAATTCCATTTTCTTCTTCTTGGCCCATATATTATGGTAGTTTTCTGCCATTACCTCAACCATTCCCTATGTTACCACCAGAAAAAAGATGCAAAATTAGAAGATGACAACTAAAAATTCTGTAATTCTACATAATTTTACTGTCTTGGGTAAAGTCTACATTCTGTGGTAAAAAAACATGACAGTTAAGTGTCAGGTCTATGTTCAGGTGTTCTTTGAAGTCAGCACAAGAACAGGATACACATATATCACATACTATTATCAGCTCCTTCCTTAGCTTCATGATAACTGTTTCTGGGAACTCAGAAAGCACCAATGGCATGGACAGCACAATTTCTGTATGTTTCGTTTTTCCAGTGTGTAAATAGTATGGCATCCACCTTTCTACAACAGCATATCACAACCACAGTCACAGATACAGTCGTAAAGCCTAACAAAATTCAGCTTATTAATAATAATGAAACCAAATCTATTCATTCTTTTCAGCACAATATATGCAAAACACAAATACAAACCTGAAGCTCCCTAGAAAGTGCTACATTAGAGAGATCAAGTGGTGCTGGGACATACCCATTTCCCTGCAGGAAAATAAAAAGATAATTATTTTCAGATAAAAGAATTAAGTATTCAACTACAACATTGCTTTTGTTGACCTGATTAGAGTAACATCATTCACGATTTTAAACTTTCTTGTAGGAACTGTGAGCAGCTATTGTTTTGCAATGTACTGAAGGGTACACAGGATGATTAAGAGAATACATCTGCTGAAGTGGAAGTAGGAAAGTTGTACAGATACTTAGATCTCTCTATTTGTGAGAGATGGCGAGTTGCTAAGAACTATGCTTTTAGCCTAAGAGAGGAGACCAATCATACATACATACACACAAGACATGCCTTCAAAACATGACAGAACAATGTGGGAACAGCCTGGACTAACCCTATACTAAAGATAACATGACAAAAAGATAAAATAGGTTATTGTCTTGAGGAATTTACAGACTAAGAAAAAGGAGGAGCATGATATATTTACAGTCTTCAATTGTTTAAAGTGATAAACCTATTAGATACATGTTAAATGTGAATGGTTACATATAAGTCAGTGATTTCAAACGTGTACTGAAACTAAGCATGTGCTGAAATACTCTACTCAATAATGTCTTCATCATGCATTTTCTTGGGCAACAAGGCCTGACTGCAAAACAAGTTCAAATGGCTGGAAGCAGAAATGCCAGAGACAGCAGCATTCCCTGTAAGGCAGTGAAGTTTGCTGAAGAGGTAAGAAATGCTGAAGTACTGTCTTGTAACAGAGTGCTCAGGGACCACTTTTAGTAAGTAAAAACCGGCCCTGAGAAATGAACCCAACACAGGCTTAAGGTGCCAGATAATGACACTCACAGGATCAGCGCTGGTGCAAGTGTACATGAGGAGTTACCTTGTGACATATCTTTGCACTCTCCTTGTCAGACTGCTTATGGTAGCAGGACTGTGCCCAATGCATTGCTTATTAACTCTCATTATATTAAAGTACAAATGTATGTTTAATTCTACTCAAGGGGTACAATAACAATTCCCAAACACTTGTCATAGTTTTAAACAGCTTTCCCCATCCAAGACACAGACATGTTGACCAACAGTCAACATGTGATTACAAAAAACTACAAATGAAAAAAAAAAAATCTATTCTCACATCAAAATGTTAGGTAATATATATAACCTGAAAATATTACCTGTAGATTAAAAATAAAAATGTGTCAAATGTGGACTCTCATTTGTCAATCATAATTAGAGTCTTGAAAAAAGCCCATTTTAGGCTCCTCTGTTTGACCAAAACCAGAAAATTGCTAGATTTGCTGATTAAAAAATAAAATACTTTAAATACTATGCTATGTATTGCTTGAATGACCATGTTAAAACTCTCTTCAGTTTTTCTGAGAAAATGAAAAGTGACGGCTCTCTGATATGGTCTCTGACAGCCTTACTATCTTAAAAGCTGCTACCTTTTTGGAATCCACTCCTCAGTGTTATTTCACAGTGTTTATTATAGTGACATGACTTTCAGTCTCAGAACTCTAACATTAAAAGTTTCTTTCCATTAAAAGTATATAAAACTGATTGTGTAAAATTTTATGGTAAATTAGTGAACAGGTCTTTTGCTTTCTAAATTTAAACAATTCTACAGTACCTGACTAGACTGAGATATGCTGCGAAGCTTTTCATTTTCACGCTGATGTATTATAGTTTCTCCTCCTTCTTTGGTCCTTTCCAGGCTCCATCCCAAGGCCAACATGGTTTTCAATGATTCTCTGGCAGGCCAACGATAAATTTCCTTTTCCTTTGAAGAAAAATGCAAAACGTCTTTGTATTTAGTAAGTAGTGAAAACTCAACAAAAATATTCTGTCCTTCTGTATAAATTGCCACATACCACAAAAGTATATAAAATTTGTATATTATACGAGAACACAAAATATAATCATTTTTTTCATGAAATAGAAGCTTTGAAATATCTTTTTTTTAATTCAGTTCTTAGTGGCATTTATTGCTGGGATATGTGTTAGAAACTAACAGCACTGCAAGGAGCTCTGGAGCAATAATGTTGATTAGATCTGGAAACTTATACATTGATTCCTCCAGCACAAAATAATAAAAAATTGATGGTACTAACAGTGCTATGAACTTATTTAAGCAAGTATGAACATTTGAATACATCAGCACTCAAGGCCTTTTTTTAGTCTTTCTATATTTATATGCATTCACAGATACAGAACATTACTGAACTATACACCTCTTCATATAAACACAGCTATCAATAAAAAATTAGAGAATAGTCTGTATTCCAACACCCCTTTGAAAAGTAAAGGTGTTAGAGAAATTCTGAACAGTTGCGGCAAAGAAAATTCAGAGTATGCCATACTAAGACTTTTCAAATCAATTTTAATAAAAGTATTTCAGTTCGTGCCGTAAATCAGAATTTTCCTGACAGTTACTTAACATGACAGCTTTTATGGATAGGCCTGATTTTTAGGTTCAAAAAAGTTCTAATTTGGGACAATTTAGAAAATTCTCTTTGAACTGCTTAAATAACAACTCAACCAACAATGCTTTGGCTCCTCTCCAAAGATTCAAAAGCAATTTACAAACCTTTTGATTTTTGTCATCTCCATTTTCTGAACAGGAACAATTTGGTAAAGAGGGACAAATTTAATTGATTTATTTTTGTCTCCCAGTGAATCATTGCAAAAATAAGTAACAGAATTCAAATTCAGTTCAGTGTTCTGACAACTAGAAGACATTCGTGTCTAGTCAAGAAATTCAAATAAAAATGCATTCAAAATAATTTAAATGTTTTTCTACATTTTCAACTGAATCATCTCCTACGCGTTCTTTACATTTTTCTACCATCTTTCTTGAAGACAAAATCGCCTTCAGATATGTTAAATTACACTTTCATCTAAAACCCAGGAGTTGCTGCCAGTCATTCGTCATTCATGGAAGCCTGAAAAAACTGTGCTACTCATATATTGAATATAAATTGGCCCAGGCCTATGAAGAAACGATGAATATTATGCCTACTGTAAGCAAATTATACAAGATTCAATGTAAGATTAACTAAAGAATCACTTCCTCATATAGATGTACCCATTTGTCCTTCTTCCTTTTATATCATATTGAAATAGATTTTAAAAAGCAAAAAAATCAATCTACTTTGTGTTAATGCAGCTGAAATTTCCTCTATTACCTTTTCAGCTAGAGTTTTGAAAGGTCTTATTAATGGGTGAGTCTTCATATTTTCATCCAGTGAAACACCATATTTCCATCCACTGTTTGTCTGAAAAAAAGACAACCAACCAAAAAAACACTGAAATAAGCCGAGAACAATGTAGATGAGTGACAGCAAATTAGTCAGTTTACTCTGTCATATTAAACTGTTAATCTGCTCCCATAGCTGCTCAGTGCCACAAAAAGAGTATGCAACCATATGTGGATACACAGGAACAAATCATGCCCTGGACAGAATAGATGCCATCTGTGAGTAGTAGGTCTTGTGACACCAGTTCTGAGCCTAATATACATTGGCTCCTTTCAAGTGGACTCATGCATTGAGAAAGTATTGACTGAGGCAAAAAGGATCGCCTCAATTCTCTGAGAGACTAAAGTGAAAAACACAGAGAAGAATATGTAACGTTAACAGATCAAGCACCAAATCCATAACTGTAATGAATCCTTTACCTTAAACAATATTAACTGACATTTATTACTTGAAATTAATCTGTGTATATTTACATAGCCATATATATGTGTAATTTTCTCTACAAATTTGCATACATAGCCCCCAAACAATAGAAGTGTTATTTTATATGTGTTCCATAAAATTGCTATCCATTTGTTATTGTTACAATAAATTATTTAAGAATTTATTGTCTTGTCTTAGAGCTGCGTAGAACTAATGAAACAGAAACATGACACAGTGACAGAGCGTTTGGGAAACTATAGATAAAAATTAATACATAACAGCCTTCTTAAAGCTAAGAAAGAAAAGCTATAACTATGTTTTCTGAAATAAAAAATGACAGTAGACTGTACTTTCTTAGATCATGGAGCTGCTAAAGTAAAATTGAATCTCTGACTCCTAGTCAAAACCCACCATTACTGGGTAAAATGAAGTCAAGAACTATATATTCTTTCTTTAAAAAAAAAAAAAAAAAAA
>VZRE01014451.1:0-62025 GCA_013396775.1 Cephalopterus ornatus | reverse complement strand
TTTTAAAGTAAAACTCCTGGCTGAGCCCACGAGCCTGCAGCTTCCAGGGCTGAAGTGCTAAAAAAGGGTAAAGAGTCTGAATGAAATCTGTCTGCTGCCTGAATGACTCAGGAAACGCTGACAAATCAGCTTTTCCACATAGTTGAGTGTCAAAAGGCCAAAGTATGTGCAATGGCTCACGACAGCTTCATTCTAAAGAAGTGCTTCATGACTTTGCAGATGTAAGGCTCAAAAGTGCAGCTGATGATATGCAAGGCATGTTTTATGTAATGAAGTTCCCTTACATTCAGGTCATGACATTTTCTGATGTTTTCTTTCCTATAAGTGAGACACTTATGTGTCATACAAAACTTATTTAATTTATTCCTGTGCCTTAGCAATGAACTATGGGATTTGAAAAGTTCCAAAAGAATCTTATGTTTCTACCTGATAGCACATATATGTCATTTATATGTTCCTGTGTGTATCAGGAAGGTTATAAGTCAAGACTTCTCTTGAGAAATTGCAGTGGAACTTGCCAAGGCCACAAAGATCACCGCTATGGCAAGACGTTAATGCTGTATTAGGAGAATATATCCGGATTCTTTCATTGCATTGCTGATAGTTTCGGTTTGACCCATCTTGCCCTTTGGCTGTACAAATCTTTTTACTACAAATATTTCATTTCCATCCTCCTTCCACTTAAGGCCAGTGTTTATTTATTCATCTTTTATGCTGTCTGCCTTAAAGATAAATGTTCCAAAGGAACTTGAAATTCTCTATAAGCATTTCAGCAAAGAGTAATTTTTCTGTCAGTGTATAGCTCAACACTTTTGTATTGGAATCCATTTTATAAAATACAGTTAAGTTATTTATTTAAGTGTGATGGAAGAAGGTATCCCAGGAAAAATATATCAATTACATAAATTTTAAGTATATTGTCAGTTGCCTTTTATTAGTACTGTCAATCCATTTCACACAGTCATTAAAGTTTCTAACCCCAGTAGCCCTAACCCACAGAACTACACAGTTACTTACATTTACTTAAATTTATTACGTTATTAAAATTTGGGGGTATTTTCCTGCTTATAGTTCCTCGAGTTATTTTCTTATCCTATTCTTTTTCAATGTGGAGTTTGGAAATTTGAAGAGAACTGAAGACACTCTTACAAAAAGTCAGCTTGCACGTAGGGTTGTGATGCTTTCTGATACTTTAATAGACCCAGCAGTCTGCAAGAGTTCCTGGATGGTAGATAGGTATTGTCTCCATTGAAGAAATATATATATATATATATATAAATTATAAATATGTCTGAATATCTCATTACTTATAGTTTTTATAAAGCCCAGGTATAGAAGGCTCTTTTGAAGGATCTATAATATTCAAGCACAACACCATGTGAAATAGGGTATTAAATCTGGTAACATTTTTACTACATCCTAAAACCTATCAAGGCATGGATTATGCAAATGTACCTAAATGTAAATGTCTTATAATAGACATGGTTTCCTTTCCAAGTTAATATTTTTACTCTAACACTAATTTTTTTAACTCAAAATAAATTCAGGGACTTTGTTGGGTTTTTTACAATTCCTTAGAAAGAATTACAAAGTAAAACTTCTGAAGAGATATTAAACATTGATAAATGAACAAGGACACAATAATCAGGTTCCATTTTGTTACCAATTTGATAAAAATAAAAACATTTAAAATAATGTCATTAGGAAACATTAGTACTACATAAATTGCATAACGTCTCTAGAAAATAAACTATTTCAAGATAGGAAAAAATGTTTTATCACATAAGGGTAAGAATAATGGAGATTTTTCAAAGCTTTCTTTTGAAAAGCTCAATACATTTGTTTTAAGTAAGAAACAATGGACTACTACCTGTTAACAAACAGTTTGATTTCATGATAATTTCAGAAGTGGGTAATCTATATGGTTGTAAATTGAAGACTTTTTTGAACATAAAAAAGAGAGACATTGAGACAAACAGTCCCAAAACCAACTCTTGAATTAAAAATGTTTAAATATAATGTCCATCTTAATCTTTTAAAGTCTTCCTCTGGGAGATTATCTCACATTTAAAAGATTCTAGCTCTAACTGTGCAATCCAGTCAGATAATCCTTTAGTCATTAGCCTAGGTTTCTCCTTAGGTTTCCATCTCTTTGATAATTTCAAAATCTGAATCTTTTGTCTTTGTTCTCTGTTCTTTGTTATTTTCTACTTCTGATTATTCTTGCTGACCTTCCTCATCTCTTTTCACTTGTTAGTGCAAGGCTCTAGAGGGAAGCAGGGGACCAGACTTCTGTGCAGTACCCTTTGTGTTGGAGGAAGCATGACGGGTTTCTGCAATGGTAAAACTTTGTATGTATGCTTGTCCTCTATTTAGCTCCTAGAAATTGCTAATGCACAGTTATTCTTTTTTGACCACTTCCAAGCACTGCAACAGTGCTTTGATGGAACTGCTTTATGTCTAGTATCTCTTTTGTTATAAATACTCTGGGACTTCTACCTAGTATTCAAAGACAGGTTTTTTTATTCATGTACACCATTGGCAATTGTTGGCACTGAATTTAATTTGATTTTATCTTTATAAATGTGAATTGGATAGTTAGTTTGGCAAATATTGTTATGACTTTTCACTTATTATGACTTTGTTAGTATTTGCAACAGCAAGTCTTAGAACAGGTCCCTGTAGATCTCCACTGGTGACCTCAATACACTGTGAAAACTGCCTAATTATTCCTATCCTTGATTTGCTATCTTCTAACCAGTCATTAACTTACAAGACTGATGGTTTTTCCGCCTTTATGCTTTTTTATTTTTCTAAAACCTTTAATTGAGAATGTTGTCAAGTACCCTTGAGAAAGTTAATTGGACTTTTTTGACCCTCTCTCTCTTGTCCTTTTTAACTCCTTTAGAAATGATTCATGTTCAGACTTTCTTTTATAAGAACCATGCTGATTTTTACATAATGTTATGTATCCTCAGGACTACAAATCTCATTATTTTATTTTTTATTACTTTGTCTTTCTGGTTAGCATTTCATTAGGTCCTCCTTAACGTATTTTGAAAAAGAAAATAAAAAATCACCCTTCTCCTCTCCTCCAAAGAAATCAGAAAAAACACATATGTTACTTTTCATTCTATGGTATTAGGGCAGTTATAAATGAAAAGTTATTACTATATTCAGTTTTGACAGTTTAGCTATTTCATACTCAGCTTCCTTTACAATTCTTGAGGGAATACCACTAGTTGTATCAATTTGTTACAGTTCATTTTGTTGAGTTGTGCTGAAACCTATTCTGTTCACATTTCAATTTCAGATACATTTTCTGATGAGATTTCTGTGAGGAAGGGTTCTGGTGTGAGAATGCCAAAGATCTCCAGCAACAGACACAGATGTGGAAGAATAAGCTACCTTTACTTCTACTCCTAAATTAGTAGGCACTTCCTTCGCTCTTTCATGGTTTATTGACCGCACAGATTCCCTGGCAGACATCTTTCTTTTGGATTCTTTTGCTTTAACAAGTTGTTCAGATGCTCCTCACTTTTCTTTTTTTTTTTTCAGTAGTGGAGGGAGTTGTGGAAAAGTACTGAGAGACAAAGCTCAGCAAGGAGAAGTTTCCATGTTGGCAATAATTCAACAGAAACAAACTGTCTGCACACCTTAGAAGCAGGGGTACACAGGGAAATTGTTTTAGTTCCCTGAGAGAGTTATGGAACAAAGGATGGAATAGCATGGAGGTGTTCATGTCACCTCTGTTTAAAACAATGCTGCTAATGGGAGCCACAAACAGTGACTGAAAGCTGAACTTTCTCAGCCCATCTTCATAGGAGAAGTGCTCCAGTCCTCTTATCAACTTCATGGCCCTCCTCTAAACTTGTTACAACAGTTCCACGTCCTTCTTATGTTAGGGCAGCAGAACTGCATGCAGTGGACCAGGTGGGGAAAGGAAAAGATTGTTCAGAATGTGTGCATGTGGTAGGAGGGAGGGAGGGAGAAAGGGGAGAAATGCAGACATCTTTGAAATGCTGCAATGAGATTAATAGCATTAAGGGCAGGAGCTGAATCGAATATGTGGTAGACCAACATTAGTAACATTCATTTATACATTAGCAATTAATGAAGGTGAATTGGGGCAGTGAGAATTTAGTGGCATTTTTACTTCACTTCTGCAGCTTTGAGGTTGTTGGATATGAATTCTATAATTTCCATAACAGCAACTCTACCTATTTGCATGCTAAAAACTGGTGAGATTGATGACGATGAAGGCTGTTGAAGATACAACAAAATTGCCTTCATGCTAAATAGCAGAAGTGTTTTATTCTTATTTTTTGATAGAATAAATAAGTTCTAATACAACCTATGGTCCCTTCAGAAAGGTTCAATAGGAGATAGAAAATTGATCAAAAATAATGTCCAGTCATGTTTATAAGTACAGCAATTGTTCCTTGCAATTATTTAAACCGGGACAAGCATAAGCTATTCAATCATAAACTTGTCCGTTATAAATCACCCTCTGCAAATGAAAAGCAAAGAACATACAAGTGACCCTTCAAGCCTCATGAAGACTGACACTGATCTCCTGGGCAATATCATATATGAAAGAACCATCAGCTGATACTATTTCCTACCTGTGGATCTATAAATGAGGAACTAGAAAGACATAGATTTCAATTTTCAATTAAGAGCTTCATGGTCAGATCAAAAATCACAAAGACTTCCCAAGGAGGAAGCTGAATAAACAACACTACAAAGAAATTATGGGATGTCATCTTAATTCTGGCTCTGTTGCAAGCTTTCTTCCTCTGAACTGTGACATAGGCTGGATCTATAAGGTCTGTAGGAGAAGGAGATGGAATAGAAGTTGTGCTTCTTGACCCTGGTTTGTGTTTCATGCTATTGACAAAATGGCATGTCCAGTTCATTTAGAGTTTAAATTATTTTTTCTTATGGGAAGGCACCGTAACCTCCCTCGTGAACACCTTTCTTCAGATATTATTTCACTGTGCAAAGAGAGACTTTGCAAACAGCAGATGTACAGTCAACAATACACACAGGTATCTAGGACCAGCACATTACTAATTTACCTGTTCATATGCTCATTATCATCCTCCCTTGCCTTAAACAGGCTTTAAGCAGTCATGATGAGTTGTCACCTTCTGTTTGTGAGAGCTTTTAAGGGATGTACAGCTTTTTATGAAGTATTTTCTTCATGAAATTCTTGAATCATTATTACCATCTCAACATCTCTCTATACTAACTTTTCTCATCTTGGAGAAAATACCAGTGTAAGGTTAAATACCCTTACACTGCTCAACAGCATTTTTCCTGTAAGAATGAGTGAGGGTAACACAGCTAGGATGCACAAAAGTAAACTGTAGGTCACAAACACGTGGCCACTCATGCCATGGTTTACTTTAGAGCCACTCCATAAACAAAGTCGCCCACCTTCTCCAGCTAGCCTCAACAGTGTGGGATATACCCAGCCAGCCCACAGTGGCAGTGAGCACGCTCTTGGGCTTTTTCCTTTGCCATGATACAGAATTTAGGCATAGGTTTTTCCTTGTAAAGATTTTGTATCAAACCCTGAGGTATTGAATATGTGATACAAAAATAAATCTGAGCCTTTGCAGCGAACATTATATTTTGCCCATAATCTTAATCTTCATTAATTCCTAGTTTATAATTTGGAAGGAATAATTTTTATCCAATTTACTTTGATGTTTTAAAAATATTTTCTTTGGTATGTCTGAAGAGCTTCAGTTTCATGAAGCTCAAGTTCTTAGAAGAATCTAGTTAAATTTCAGCTTTATTGCTAGTCAATTAATACCATGAATGGTGGGGGGAGATGTAACCTTTATTTAAACAGTACAGAAATAGCTGTACTCCTGTTTTATTGATCATCACACTGTACTTAAACCTTTGGAAAAGTATTTCAGTTATGCTTTGAGACAAAAGAAGTGCCAATACCAGATGAGATCTGTTCCTTCCAAGTCATAGAAGCACAGTTACTTTCTTTAAAAGTTCCATGGTTGATATAAACATTTTGACAGAAAATATTTGGTGTTGAATGCAGTGTAAAACTATCTGAGAATAAATGTACTGTGACTTGGAACAGAGCTTTCTTTGCATAGAGGCAAAATAAAGCGATGACAGAGTTCACAAAACCTATTCTCCTCCTAAAATCGCAATTTGACCTTGCTTTTCAAGTAGAGTCTTTCAAAAAGTTAAACTTCACTGGGTTTTTTTCAGCCTTTCACAGACTTTTGTCCCTAAACTGTCAATTGCAATACAACGCCCAAATTCTTTCTTAGTGTCCTGTACATCAGGATGCTAAAAAGAGACTCCTAGGCCACCATGCCATGATAGTCATTTGCAACATAAAATTGTACATTTTAAGTTAATGGCTATAGGAATCCAGATTTTCCACTTAGTATACAAAGTATTGTACTGAAAGACCATAAATCTCCCTTTTGGGGCTACAGAACTATTAATTATTTATTGTAAAAGAAATGTTTTCCCCAGGAGAGTGATAGGGCAAAACCATGATGGTTTGGACACTTCCCTGGGAAAGTATAGGGTCTCCTTGAACAAAATGAGTAAATAAATTCACTTTCCTATGGATATGGATTTCTCTCAAGTCCGGGAAGACTGTTGAAAACTTTCAGAAGATAGATGTATGAAAGTCACTGTCACCTCTACCTGTTAACTAGGATAATGAAATAACACCAGTTTAAAGGCTCCAAATATTTTAAAAAACAGGATTTAAATACTTTTTCTTGGAGGAGACAGAACACTATGAGTGCTGAATAGAGAGAGTGAGACATTTCAGCACAGGAAAGAAATAAGATTTAAGTTATCTTTTTTTTTATACTGCCTTATGTATTGTCTGCCTCACACAGCTTCTTGTCAAAAATGCAAATCCATTAGGAACAGTTTAATGTGTTTCATTCATTATACAGAATGTCTAGCTGTCTATTTCAGGGCAGGTTCTTTTCTTGAGTTACAAGTAGATCTTTATTTTGTCTTGTCTCAGGAATTGTTGAAAAGTTTGGTTTCAATTGTCAGGCCTTCCATATACCATGTGCTCTGGCAGCTGTAATGGCATCACTGTTTTGGGTGGTGGGGGGAGTCTATGATGCTTTGGTCACAGCTCTGAGTCATTCCTTACAGGAAAATCCTTTCAAGCAAACTTCCTCATCAGGAAGCTTCTCTTCTTTCCTCCACTGTAGCCCTACACAACAGTCTTATTCCCAGTCACCTAGATCAATCAGTTCACATTTTGAGGGATGTTTCAAGAAATGCCTTTTGCATACTTTTATCAACATAGAAAGAAGGCTGATGCACAGCCAGTGCAAAGAGCAGTCCTCAGCACAGGGCATCTGCAGACAGCACTCCAGACCTCTCTGCACCAGCATAAGAAGTTTGAACATCAGCTGGGGCTTTTGAAAATGCATCCATGTTAGCCAAACTCTATCCACATGGAAAATGATACTAAAACCTCTTACACTGATTTAAATGGTTAAAGAGGTAGGTCACTGCTATTCACTTTTCAGAATGTCTTCCTATCATTTTAAGCCTTCTGTTCGTATGGCTGGCAAAATGAACCACACAAAATGTGTGCTGGCTTTGGTTGAGGCAGAGTAAATTTTATTCACTGTGGCTGTTCTTTGGATTTGTGCTGTAAACAGTGTTGATAACACAGGAATGTCTTCATTACTGCTGAGCAGTGTTTATACACAGTCAATACCTTTTTGGCTCCTCCCCCATTCCACCAGTGAGGAGGCTGAGGGTGCACAAAGGGTTAGGAGGGGACACAGCCAGGACAGCTGACACCGCCAGGACAGCTGACACCAACTGACCAAAGAGATACCCAGACCATGTGGCTCAGCGCACAGACCATATCATGCTCAGCATATAGAGCTGGAGGAAGAAGAAGGAAGAGGGGGACATTCCAAGAGATGGTGTTGGTCTTTGCAAGTCACCATTACATGTGATGGAGCCCTGCTTTCCCGAGGGTGGCTGACCAGCTGCTGCCCATGGGAAGTGGTGAACAAATTCCTTGTTTTGCTTTGCTTGGCTTTAGCTTTGGCTGCTAAACTGTCTTCATCTCAATCCACAAGTTTTTCTCACTCTTCCAACTCTCTCCCCCATCCCACTGTGAGGGGAGTAAATGAATGGCTGTGCAGGGCTTGGTTGCTGGCTGGTGTTAAACATCACCTTGGTATCAGGGAACTCCCACTGTTCATGTGAGTTCCTTGTAAAATGAACTGCGAATAAATATGGACCTGGGATATTACAAGTATGTTTAACCTCTGTAGTGCAACAGAATATCAAAGCAATATAAATAAAAGGCTGTGTTTCCATACATTTCTAAGAGCTGCTCGTGTCGCTTAGATTGTATTCACACAGAGCAAGAACTTAGCATTGTAAATGAAATCACTGAAATATTGCATATTAATGCACTTACATCTCTCAGCAAGGTCATTCCATATACTCTGTAGCAGCCTCAAGAAATAATGAGTAGGCCGAATAGTTTGCATTATAAACTGAACTGTGCTTAAATTAAATTATAGAACTCAAGCTCTGGTAATCAAGCAGAATACTACAGTCTAACAGAAGGTAAAAAATCTTTTCTAAAATCTAAAAAATAGAATTGTGGACATATGTCTACCTCCACCTCAGAATGCCAAACGTTATATAAAATATATGGAGGTAAATTATCACTTGATGTTAATTGGTGTGATTCCTTGAACTGAATGGATCTATCCCAACTCAGTCCAGTCAAGTACATCCACATGTATAAAATAATTTCACTTCCTGTAAGGAGAGCATTGAAATACTTGAACCTCATAAAAGATAAGAGAAAAAAAAGAAAATACACTCAGGAAATTATCAAGCCCTGGCAAGGAAATAAAAGTGGAAATAAAAGCTTAACACAAAACACAAAAACAAACAAAAAAAAAAAAAAAAAGAGAGGCCTAAATTATCTATTTCAAGATTCCAAAAGGTTAAGTGGGCAAAGGCACATATTGTACTCAGGCTAGTAGATTTTAATGTATTAATTAAGGATCTGTAAAAGGTCACGCTGGGGTGACAGCCCCTTGATGGTACATTTAATTAGTTGAGTCTAGTATGTAGTGAGGTTATGAGAAATTCTAAAGCCACAGAACAACGGCACAAAAAGTCTCATAATTTCAAAGTAAGGCAAATTGGATAGATTATTGAACTACTCAAGCAAGCCTAGGGAAGCCTCTGTAATTGTAAACCCTCTGTTAATTTCCTGAAGTAATTTAGAAAAAGTTAACAAAATAAAGAATGAATAACGTTTTGCAGCAAAACAAAAATTACCATCAGCTAAAAAAAAAAAAAAAAAAACAAAAAAAACCCAAAAACTAAAAAAAAAAAAAAACCACAAAAAACCCCGAAAGCTGATAATCAAAGCTCTCTGAAAAATGTTTTCTCCAGCATCCTAAGGTAGCATAGTTCATCCCTATGTTCCCCAGTGCACTGTTTCAGTAAGTGCCATATATTAGAACAGTCTGCTCTTGGCTATATTTTAAGACCCCATCTGTGGCCATTCCTATCCTCATCCCAAATATTGATTCTCCATGTCCAAAACTGGTCTTCTGAATTGCTCAATGAGTGCTGTTTTTCACAAGTTATAATACTACAGGAGAGGGAGGTGAAGGGATTTTAATTTATAGTTAATAAGCAAAGGCATAGTTTCATACGTTATGGTGCCATTGATTTTTAAAAAAACATCATGCATCAATGAGTGAGGATGCTAACTGGATGTGTCACTGATAATGTTACCACTGTAGTTGTGCCTACAGATCTATCCTCCATAGCTTCATGTTAGGACTTTTTAAAATGTGTGAAAGTCTTTTGATTCCATTTCTATTGTCCCTTCACTCTTTTGCATGTATCAATATTCAAATTGGGTAACTATAACAGGTAGGTATTAGCTGTCCCGTACAGCAGCCTACTTCAGGAGACACTGAAACATCCGCCAGTCTGCAGCCATAGCAGCATCCAGTTTTATACAGAGATGGATTGTTCCCACATTTTTGGTCCAGATGTTGCCTGATTTTCACTGTTTATTTGCAAACAAGATAAATTGTGTCTTCAATGTTCTTTTTCGCGTTTTGATTTTTTAAAAAATTCTTTCTGATTTAAAAAAAAAAAATAAAAACAGCCAAAGAGATGTTTTAGAGAGTTGGGGCAAGGTAGACTTTGCAGGTTTACTGTTTTGATTTGTTCTTTAATATACTCTAGGCTGGAACCCTATATGCCAAGGTTTATCTTGGAGCAATATTTTCTTAAATGGTTGAGTTATAAACTCCCACAGGAAGGGTTATAATAGAAACACTTACGGGCATTTAACTATAACAGTAGTAGCAGGGTTGTTATAATAATTGGATTTAGAGTGGAATGCAAAGCTAAATTTACAGATTCTTTCTGCCTTGGGGGAGCCATTCATTTCTGTCTGAAACAGCTAAGGCAAAACTTAACATCAGCATAGGAAAAAGACACTAGAAAAAAATGAATGGTTCTATCTCTATTAGCTCCAAGAAAACAATCGTTACTTGATAGATTTAGTGATGCATGAAATATCAGAGTCTACATCTGGGAATCATCACAAAAAGAATAAATTGATTTATATTGACTGCCTTAAATTGTTGGTTTAAGTTAAAATGTAGACGTTCATATTTGACATGTTGGGTTTTTTTTCATTGGATAGTTCACTGGAGTATTAAATTAAACAAAAACACACAAACAAAACTGAAGAAATAAAGGTGGAGGCAATTAAGAACTCATCCTGCAGATCTTTCTTCCAAGTGTCATATGGTTTAATCGAAATTAACAAAAAAATACACGGTCTTTTTTTTTTTTTTGGTATTGCCAAGTTTTTCATCTCTTGATATCGTCTTAATATTTATGCAAGTGAATGAAATTGCTTCCTTCTATCAGATAAATAAATAAGATAAAGTCATCAACAAATTACACGCAGTAGCAGTAACAGAGAAACCTTGTAGAAGGCCCTTCACATCTGAGAATGTTTTAGTGTTATACTCTTGTCAAGCCTCTAGTGCTTGTATGTAGTCCAATGTCTTTTAAAAATACCCATTACGCTGACTCGTTAATAACTGTTCTTTAACTGATGAAGTTTAATTTGTACTTGAAGTAGAAAGGTATGCCGGGTCATATCTGGAATTCAATTCAGTAGAGTTAGTTGCTCTAGATATGTGAGCAGCTTGCACTATGACTTCTATCAAAAAACAATTTTGATCAGTTGATAGGGGAGAACTTTATTTTTTTCAGAAATTCATACTTAACATGACCTAGATTATGATGTTATCTGGACCCAACCACAGCACTTTTTTTAAGATATAATCAAGCATTTTTAAAACCCGGTTTAAGCAGCAGAACTTGTTCAGATAAAATCCAAAGTAGAATTTATATTTAGAAATTTAATTTAGAAATAAACTTTGTTTAGAAATTATATTTAAGGATGCCTGCATCAGAAAGTGTTTGTAATAACTGCATTTTTAAGGTATGTTTAAGCTGAAGAAAGGTTGTAATGATGTTCAGTGACTAACATGAGATCTGTCCTCTCTCTCTGGACTGCAGTGGCATCTTGCATTCCTTTCATTAGATCACCAAGTAAAATGAAAGTCCTGGTAGGCAGAATGAACCCATTGTTATACTATTCGGAAAAGTGCTTTCAATAATAATTGAAAATGAGTATATATGGGTCAATTTCAGCTCTACTCCAAGTTTCCAAGAGCAAAGCACTGAACAGGCACTGGATTACACTTTTCTTTTTTAGTTCTCTGACAAGAGGAGAGAAACTCCTGACTCTGTTCAGTTATTTTGGTGCCCTACATGTGCTGACTGCCTACACTGCTGCTGCCTGTCATACACCCAAAGACAGATGTGAGACTTAGCAAGGGGCTTCCTCCCACTCCTGGACAAGGAACTGGGGCAAAGACAGAAGGGAATCTTCCCTGAGGTTGATCTCACCAATATATCACAGGAGTCTGCATTGTTTTATAAGAAACTTAATTCAAGTATAGTAAATGGAATTGTTGTGATCTGAAATTTTACACCTGGTAAGTCATGAAGGCACAATGCCCTTTTCAATGAATTAAGAAGTAAACTAAAAGTTTTAGCTTTGGGATTATTTTTTAAGATCAGCTATAAAGATGCCTGTTGGAGCAGTGTAATCTGCCCTTGTATTAGTTCTGTAAAACCTTGTTTTCTAAAGCAGTCTCTTTCTTTGAAATGTTTTGGACTTCTTTTCCTTGCATCCTAAGGATATATTCAGTCTAATGACAGTGTAGTTATCTGTTAGCATCCTCACAGTGCTCTTTATAAGTGAATACTGCTTTCCATTTTGGGACTGAATCACTGCAGCTGAGCACAATAATTAATTAGACAAAGGTTGCTACAGGAAAACCAACAAAGAATTTGTTATATGGCACTTTCTAGCAGCAAACTGCTAACATAGTTGGTTAACCAAAAAGGTATCCGAAGTTATGTTTATAACCTACACAGATATCGAATACAAGGAAAAAAAAATAGAAAATTGCCAAGAGTTGAACTGTCTGCCTCTTCATTTAATAATGAAAATGGAAATAGATGTAAAAAATCTTTCTGATAATTCCTTATTAATTTTTCCACGCAGTTTTTATTGTCTTTTCCAGGGCAAGTAGCTTACAGTGCCATAAAGTTTTCTGTTAGGAAGTCTTCCAATATGTTTATATATTTAATTTCTTTCATTTTATAAAGTTCTCAGTATTTGTCATGACTCTTTCTTGTCTCATCTATGTAATGTCTCTTAATTTCTAATGTTTCTGTGATTTTCATGCTTGGCTCTCATTTATCCACAGGCTTAACTCCTATTACAGCTGCTTTAATTGTTGTCAGAAATTAGGGATCAGGACCTGTAGGCACTTTTATTTCATTGGTTGTTTTGTTTGTTTGTTTGATTGTTTTTTGTTTCTTTGTTTGTTCTTGTGAAATAGTAATACTCAACTCTTCATCTATAGCACTGTTTACTATTAACCTGGCCTTCTCACTTGGGATCCTGCAGCAAGAACATTTGTACATGAGGAATGTATTGGTCTACAAGAAGAACACTGATCACTTTTATACAATTGTTTATGTTCCATCACTTGACTTGCAAAAATAGTTCTGTTCCAGAGCAATTTCACAGTGGTTTCTTGCCTTTTTGAATTGCACCTTTCAGTTTATTTCAGAATTAAATTCTCTATAGATGGACAGAATATGGAAAGTCATTGCATACTTATTTGTATTCCAAAATATTAGGTAAATTTCCTGCATGTTCCTCAGCTTCTTAGCATCCTTTAGCTAAATGCAAATTACACTGGGTGGAAGAGTTTGAAGGAGAGAAGGGGGAAGTTTTAGAGAGAGGAGGTATTTGTCATTAATAGTTTCCATCCCATTTTGTTAATTTGCTTGTTTGATGGACTGGTAGGCTTGACTATACAGTTTAATGACATACTTAATAGAAAGTGACAGTGTCTCAAACCTTCTCTTTGGCTAATTGGGTTTCATTAGCTTAATCTCACCATATAGAAGGTTTTCCTTCTATGAAAGAAACAGTATTTTAATTAGATATTTTTTTGCTTACAGTATGCTGTGCTGGTAGCAAATGTTCTCACAGAGATTTAAAGAGTTAAAATGCCTTCCCCCCCCCATTAGAAATCTTTAACTAATGTCATATTATGATGTTTGTTTTTACTATATTTCAAGGTTTTTTTAAGCTTCTCTTCCAACCTTTGAGTATCACTTGGTTATGAAGGTGCATTGTCCCTTATAAACTCTTTTTTCCATTGTGCCTTTGTTAAGGTGCTTTAATACTCCTTTCCTTATTACTAAATTGTGTAGTTTCTTATTGCATTCTATTCGCAATTTTCTTTCACTTCCAAATCACAGTGTCTTGATTTTTGATGCTGTGACATTGTCACTTCCTAGAAACACATTTACTACCAGCAAACCCCAAATCACTCAGGACTGCTGAAATTTTCATGTAAGTCTCAAGATCCAATGTTTCCCTGTGTGAAATCTGCACTTTCAGGATGAGAAATTAGCCAGTAGGTATGTAAGAACATACAAATAGTTGTGCATGTTAAACTGAAGGTCTGTCAAGACCAGTAACAAAGAGAGGATGTGAATAAGAATAAGGATGGACTGACACCGTCTCTGCTATGTATTCACATGGTAAGTTCTGTGGAAGAGATACCTGTTTAGAGAGTAAGCCTTAGAGGAAAAAAAAAGGAGCGGTTCATTCCTGAGCATATCCTTGGTTATGCAGGTAGTACTCGTACTGAGCACTTAACTTTGACACTTGCACTTTTTCTTTCATAATAGAGGAAGCAAGTCCTCTTCAGAGAGGGATCATGTCTTAAATTTTCTCTAGACTGGTCTTGAAGAGTACTTCAGAGATGATGGCATGCCTTCTAATGACATTATTCCTAAATTAGGCACCTCAGGTAAGTGCTTAAAACACAGCCAGATAGATAGCTTTCTCCTTGGGCGATTAGATAATCATCCTGGTAAGAGGGTCTGTGGTGCTCATGGCTTGCTAAGAGCCCAAGGTTCTGAAAATTCAATTTCCTCTGTGTTTTGTTGCTAAAAGGAAAGGGAGAGCAAATCTTCTGTAAAATAAGAAGCTGAAATTCTCAGAGCAAAGCTCCTGTGGATTGAGTTTACCTGTCCACTGAGTTCATATGCTGGAGTGGCTCTAGAAGAAACTGTTTGGTATAGTCTTTTTACACAATATTGTTTTCTCTCATCTTGAACATGACATTTAATGATTCAGTATACAAGAGTACTCTTAGGAAGCTAGTTTATCTCTTGAGTCTGGGCATGTATATCTGATTTGAACAAAGATAAATGATCTCATTTTATTACAGGAACTTGTCATTAATAACACCAGATATTTCATGTACATTATAACAGGTTCATTGCATTTGGTCCTTTTGGCATTTTATGAAGCAATGGTAATGAAAGTTGGAAACTGCTATATAGCTTTGTGTAAAAGAAAACAACACTTCAGATTATTTACTAAAGTCTGTTAAAAATGTTAGATAAAAATTTTTTTTATTTTTGCAAGAAGTTACAAATTCCATTAAGGAACTGAGAAGAAACCTTTTTAAAACTATGTAGTATTTCATATAACAGTATAACTTCTGCAAATTATTCATACTAAAAATTTTATTGTTCTACAATAAAGACATTCATTGCAATTATCAGTAGGTAATATTAGTAATCTGGACTTTATAAAATCCTTAGGAAAGATCATACATTTTGCTTTAGAGTGTTTTTATATTTTCTCGTCGTATGAAAGCAAAATTTCATAAATAATGTGCAAGTAGTGAAAGAATGAGGAAAAGAATATATTTAACATAAATTTAGGAGGTAGGAGTCTAGTTTTTTACACAGCTCTCCAGCTGACTGAAGGATGACACTGGAAATTGTAGTATAACATTTATCTATAAGATAAGGAACATAATACCAGTCTATCAATCATGTCTGCTATAATGATTTGTTATTTAATATCTGTAAATTTCTGTTAAATATTAGCGAAGAATTTTCTGTCTTATGACAAAGCTCGATAGCTCATTCCATAAAAGAAGTGTGATAAGGTATTGGCATGGCAATGGCTGCAACATCAGAGATTGTGGATTAATTGTGCTTTCCACTTCAACCAAATGAGAATAACTGGCTGGCAGGAGAGAAAATCTTTGCTTAAATCCTAACAGCAGAAAGAAGCTATTAGCAAAATGTAGACGTGGAAATACATACATTCGGTAAAGTAACTATATTTCAGTTAAATTATGATATGTGGATTTGAAAAGTCTTCTCAGTCAGAAAATCTCCACTTAGACTGAAGAGCAGCAGTAAGGGTTTGCAGAAACGTCTCTAATGGTAACTGATATTTGAAAGCAAAGGCTAGTGGGACTGATTACTTTTCTCATTAGGCAGCACCTCTAACAAAATAAATCTGATGTTGCCATATAACATTTCACAGAATCTGTCAAACCAAAGGATATAAACTGGAAATATACCATGAAATTAGCATAGATCCATGCAGAATTGGAATCAACAAGAATTTTCATCTCATACTAATTGACAAAAAGCAGTGCCACTGCAGCACACAATTTAATGTGCAATTATTATTAGAGGGACAAGTGAAAACATTCTGAACTACAATTTTCCCCTCATGTTTTGATGTCAAGTGCTACCCAAACCAATGTCTCCAGTAAGCAGAGTTTTCTCTTTTTAATGCTGTGCAGTATATCCTTTAGCAGCATCTTCCCCTTTTCAAAGCAAAAGGTTAAATGAGATCCTTTCCCTGCATAGCTCTGGGCAGCTGTGCTGAAAAGGAGTACAAATGTTTCTCAGGAGGCAGTCTGGCTGGGTTCAGTGCCACAGAGCAAGGTAGTGACAGAGGACTCATGGCCCTGAGGCCAAAGCCGGTTGCTCCAGGCTCTCTCTGCTGGTAGTGGGGAAAGACATCCTCTTCCAGAGATGACTGAGGGCTCCTGATCAGAGGCTGCTCTGAAGAGGTTCTGTTCTTAACAAGTAACGAAATACTCAAAGGCAGGGAGAAGCAGAGGGAGAGGAAGCAGGGCTGTGCATGGGGCTGCCTGTAGCCAAAATGAACATTTAATGTTGTCAAGTAGACCAGCCTTCCTTTAACTGGCAAGATGAAGAGAGTCCCCATGATAAGTTATTTTTTAGCACTCCGGGCACTTTTGGAGAGAAGACCAGAGTCCAAATCACTTTTTTAAGTCAAGAAAAGGAGGAAATCATGCTGTCTCTTTTATATTTGTTTTGAATACTCAACAAAGGGATTTCTGTTTATGTGTGTGACACCATCAATGTGGCTATCTGGGAATTTATGTGGCTACCTCACTGGCACTAGCTCTTCTGTTCTCAGCAAGGTACTGAACATTCAGAAACTCTGGACAAATGAACAAATATCTCTTTGTTATGTGCCATTTTTTATGTGCTTGCCAAAAAACAAAAGAAGTATATATCTGGGAAAACAGAAATATAACAGTTCTTTTTAAATGTCCTCTTGAGTCCCTTCAGCCTCACCTCTCCTTTAGTATCTCCAGGTTTGGTACAAAACATTGATAGTTGAAGCCAGGGCTAGTAATCAAGTTATGGTTCATGGGTGATATTTGACAGATTTTTGACAGTTACCATTAATCGGGCTAGCACATTTTGTGCAGATGTACCTTCAGCAAAGCTCCTAGCTCTAGCTGAGCTTTGTGCAAGCTTCCTGGGAGAGTACCTCTTTTGTTTGGTTGGTTGGGTTTTTGTTTATATTTTATTCCCTTTGTTATGTGAAGCATACCTTTCTTGCTAAATTAATATAAACAGACAATACACTTCATTATCAGGTTTTCCAATGAAGCATGACATTCAGTTTCCTTGCAATTTCTATTTTTAGCATAATTCATACTGAATAGTCACTAATCTTTAAACATTTATAACATTATCCAGCTTTCCCCTATTTCTGCTAATATATCCACTTTCTGTAGCAGAGAATGGTAAAATTTAACATGTAATACCCAAGGAACCATCTCTTGCATTTTGCTAGGAAATTGGACTTCTTTGTTTTATTGCTTTTTAATGTCCTTGTTGAGAAAAATGAAAAAGTGCTAAGGCAAAACATCCTCCTCAATAACCACCTGAAGCACATGTGGGTTGCTTTTATAGAAGCTGTCACATAAGTGACTACGTCAATAGGTAAGGGAAGGGTTACAGATGTCATTTATCTTCTGTAAAGCCTTTGACATATTCCTCCACAACATCCTTCTCTCTAAATTTGAGAGAGATAGACTCAATGGGTAAACTGTTAGATGGATTAGAAGTTGGCTGGACAGTCACATCCAGAGGGTATGGTCAGTGGCTCAGAGTCCTGATGGACATCAGTGAAAAGTTGCGTCCTTCAGGGGCCCATATTGGGACCACTGTTATTTAATATCTTTGTTAATGGCATAGATGGAGGGATCGAGTGCACCCTCAGCAAATTTGCAGATGACATCAAGCTGAGCGGTGCAGTTGACACACCTGAAAGACAGGCTGTCATCCAGAGGGACCTGGACAAGCTTGAGAAGTGGGCCCAAGAGAAGCTCATTAGACAAAACAAGGCCAAGTGCAAGATGCTGCACCTGGATCTGGGAAACCCCTGCTATCAATAAAGGGATGAGCAGACTGAGATTAGCCCTGTGGAGAAGGACTTGGAGGTGCTGGTGGATGATAGCCTGGATATAAGCCAACAATGTGCACTCACAGCCCAGAAAGCCAAATGTATCCTGGGCTACATCAAAAGCAGTGTGGGCAGCAGGTCGAGGGAGGGGATTCTGCCCCTCTGCTCTGCTCTGGTGAGACCTCACCTGGAGAACTGTGCACAGGAAAGACATGGACTTGTTGGAGTGTGTCCAGAGGATGGCCACCAAGATGATTAGAGGGATGGAGCATCTCTCTTACAAGGAAAGGCTAAGATAATTGGGATTTTTCAGGCTGGAGAAGAGAAGGCTTCAGGGAGATCTAATTGCAGCCTTCAAGTACCTGAAAGGAGCCTACAAGGAGACTGGAGAGAAACTTTTACAAGGGCGGGTAGTGACAGGACAAGAGCAAATGGCTTCAAACTGAGAGTAGGTTTAGATTAGACATTAGAAAGAAATTCTTTAATGTGAGGGTGATGAGGAACTGGAACAGGTTGCCCAGGTAAGTTATAGATGCCTCTTCCCTGAAAGTGTTCAAGGCCAGGTTGGATGGGGCTCTGAGCAACCTGATCTAGTGAAAAGTGTCCCTGCCCATGGCAGGGCTTGTAACTAAATGATCTTTAGGGTCCCTTCCAACCCAGCCCATTCTGTGATTATATGATCTTTTATTCACTGGAAAGGGACTGAGTGGATAATGAAAGGTCAATCCCAACTGCTTCACATACCAAGATGCTGTGTAATGCATGCAAAGAAATAATGAAAGGGAAAGTAATTATCAGGGTAACATTTCAGATTATAACAGTTCTCATAAAATAATTAAAGACTCTTTTTACCCTAATCAGTTATTGTGCTGGTGGTATTCTACTATGACAAAATCGGTGGTTTCAAAGAAAAGATTTTCTAATGTACGAAACATTGGTTCAAGTTGTACTGCAGTTCAAAACCAATGTGTGTTCTCCTGTGTAAAGGAAAAAGATGCAGGATAGTAGCTACATATATTAGCACTAGCAGGGAAACAGGATAATTAAAAGATAACTAGGAAGATAATTAAATGAAAGCAGAGACTAACCTGATGTGCTTTAGGCTAAGTGCAATAATTAATCTTGATAGATGGTATATAATAAGGGCTTTCCAATATAGTCCCCTACACTAGCTTGCTATTATGAAATCGTAGTTCTTTGTGCAGAAAATAATTGGACTAAAGTGAAATATTCCTGTTAGAGTAGCAGAGTTAGATCTTCTGTGCAAGGTGCATTTTAGAGAGCAGGCAGGAAGAACTGAACAACTCAATTATCTATGGAATGTCTGAGGCTTGCAAATACATAGAAATCCTCTACCCTTCCCCACTCCTGGTTTTCAAAGACTTTATTGAAAGATGCTGAGGTGGTTGTTCTGGAGACTACAGATTCTCTGTAGAGGAAAAGGTTCATCAAACAGAGGGTGGTTGGGCACTGGAGCAGGCTCCCCAGGGAAGTGGCCACAGCACCAAGTCTGCCAGAGTTCAAGGAGCATTTGGACAAAGCTCTCAGGCAAATAGTGTGATTTATGAGATGGTCCTGTGCAGGGCCAGGAGTTGGGCTCGATGATCCTTCTAGGTCCAGATATTCTATGATTCTATGAACTGCAAGGTTACTTTAATCCTATTCTAGAAGGGAACACTTCTTGGGAGGAACACTTCTTTCTGTTTCAAAATATCTAAGTATGGGCCTATGGAGCATTTTGCAATTTGGTTGTTTATTTAAACAGATTTTAATATTCATAATCAGAATACCTAGACAGAATTAACTGAGTGAAATTCTGCCAGTTTGTACCAATAGAGGATGCAGCTTGTCTTGCCTGGCCTCATGCAAATTACTGACTATTTTGCAGTTGCAGTGACCCACGTGTGCCACTTTGCCATCTATGCTGCAGTTATGTATATCATGGAAATTATATTTTTTCTCTTGTTCAACTGAAAGCAAGAAACTGCAGAAATCTCCTGAAAAGCTTGATTTGTAGTCCTCCAGTTTAAATTAATAAGCTCGATAAGGGTTTGAATAAAATCTTGAGGCCCTTTGTCATTATCTTATTGCTAAGATTTCAAGGAGATGATTTGTACAGGGTTTCTTTTTTTGGGTGGGAGTGTTTATTGGGAGGGGTTTGTTTTGTTTTGTTTTTTTCAGGATTCAGTATGAGTATTTTTGAGAAAATTCTGCATGTTTGCAAATCCTGTCACACTGAGTGAAAGATGAAGCTGTCTGACAATTCTGAGGAAAGACAAAGTTACCACGATCCTGCTACCCATCACATGACTAGTTGGAGCAGTATTTTAATAGGAAATAAAAGCTTCAAACTATGCCAACAAACAACTGAGGGGGTGGCAAGCTAATGGAAGAAGAATTAATTAACAATGCCTATGCGGCTATTAAGCTTTCATGATGATCCAGTGATTATCGAACAAATGGAAATATATCACTTGAGGTTGACTCTCGCTGTTTTGCAATAGACCTGTAACCTGGCTCTCTTGATAATGTATTCATCACTGTGTTTTATACAATACATTTTATTAATTTAAAAATATGTGAAGCTGGATTACTTTACTGAGAATTGTTCCTCTGGCTGTGAGCTTTTCTTCTTTACCTATTCCGTAAGACAAACTGCCTTTCACCTGGCACTCAATAACATTCCCTCTGCCATGGCTATTACAGCTTACTAAGAAGTGCATCTAAATTCTTCTAGTTTGTCTAAATAAATATTGCAAAAGGTTTTTTTTCAAAGTTAATTTATTGGTGGATGCTTCAGCCCTGGAACAGTTCAAAGGACATACCACCAATAGCTATTTGAGCTCTCTTTTGCAGCAGTACATAACAGGTACCTGTACACATCCTGCTACGAAAATTCCTTCACACTAGAAGGAATAGCCTAAATCAGACTCCTAAGGTAGTATCATACATTTTTGTTTTGAAGGACTGAATGTTGCCTAGCAAACCACTTCTCCCAAGATTACATCTCCATCATCATCATGGCTAGGCTTCGCGAACGAAGATTTGTGAAGGACTCTACCCACGCTTGCTACAAGCGCGCTGATGGCTAAAAAGGCCAATGCGAGATAGACACGTCCAGTTGCAAAAGGCACAGCAGAATGGCTTCCCAGGTGGTACTGAAAGGACACGGTTCTTTCTGCGTTGCCTTTTCTCCTCGAGAGTGATCCTGCGTGTATTTTCAAAAGATATTGCAGCATTGTGGATAGTGTGTCTCCAGGCCTCCCGATTGGAGGCCAGAGCAGACCAGTGATGGTGATCAATATGGCCAAGGCTGAGATGTTGTTTCAGGGAGTCCTTATATCTCTTCTTCGGGGCTCCTCTCTTGCGGCAGCCAGTGGCAAGTTCACCATAGAGCACAATCTTAGGGAGGCGGTAGTCCATCCTGGAGACGTGCCCTGCCCAACGCAGCTGCATTCGCAGTAACATGGCCTCAAAACTAAACTAGCCAAAAATTACACAGTTGTTATTTGGGGTTTTTTTTAGAGTGGAAAACATTACAACTGTGATTTTCAAGGCCACAGGTGAAGTTCTAAGTTCTAATGTTGTCATAAAAGAACAGAAAAGCCTGACTAAGTCAACATAAATGTTCTCCTGCACCTGATGGGCCAAAATAAGAAGGAGATGGAAGAAGACCATGGCACCTGGAAAGGCTCCTAACACTCACTCTTACAGAATATGTCATCCAAGAGTCAATTACCAGAAGTATGTATCACTTACCACAAGTCTCCATCAGAAACACCCTTACGTGTTTTGAGAATGATTTTCACTTCCTAGGGTAGGTGCCCTCATTGACCACTTTTTATTCACCTCAAAGATCCAGGCAGTCTACACTCGTGGAAGAGGAAGCATCCTGCCTCTGTAAGGCTGAAATGCCCATCAAAATATTGTAAGTAACTGCCATGAAGCACAAACTGTACTTGAGATATACAATGAAAGCCCATTGGAGCAGATATTGATATATTTCTTTAAAGACACAGTAATTTTTATTAGATGGAAGAGAAAGCCAGTTAATTACATGAATTGCTTTGCATTTTTGGTTTCAGTATGCTTCAGTGCCATCCTGCAGGTGATGAACTGATATTTATTCAGGTCAAAAAGATAAATGTGGGGATAAATACAGCAGTTGTGAGTTTTATATGCAATGGTATTTATTGCTTGCATTACTGTGTCATGAAGGAGCATGGAAGGATCCATCAGCTGGAAAAATAGAGCAACCAGATATAGTAGGAACCTTTCAACATTTTTAGACATTATAGTTTCACTTGACTTTAAAATACTCTGAAACAATTTCCTGTTTCTTTATTTGCAATTTTCCTTCAAAAAATTAACAAAGAATTCATTCAGACTGATTTGTGATAAAATAAAAATGATGAAATCTTAATTAATAAACTATTAAATGCAGCCTTAATGACTGATTTGCAGATTTGTAGCTCTGTATATTTGTTAATTAATTAACAGTTTTTTTATGTTCTGAACATGACAAACACCATGAAAGCACTAAGCAGAATTAGTCACCCTTTTGCAGACTTCAGTTAAAAGAATTAGCTCAGCTGGATTAGAGGGAAAATAATCTAAGTAGATGGATTTAGAAGATGACAGTTGTATTTCATTAGTGTAGCAATAAGAGGCAATTCCTGCTGTTAAAAGTGGGTTTATGGATGCCAGAGAAAAAATGAGGGACAGTGTTAAGGACACTGTCTGTGTGTGTAGCATTGCCTTTGGCTTCTACAAATGGGCCATCTACTGTATTGGTTTTACATGGCAAAGGTTTGGTTGTGAGGGCAAAGGGGGCTGCAGGGATGGCTCCCCTGAGAACCTGCCGGAAGCTTCCTGCATGTCCAGAGCCAATGCCAGCTGGCTCCAAGACAGACATGCCACTGGCCAAGGCTGAGCCCATCCATCAGTGATGGTGGTAACACCTCGAGGATACCACAGTAAAGAAGAAGGGGTGAAAACGCTGAGCAATGGTAGCCGAAGCTGGAGAGAGGAGTGAGAATATGTGAGAGCAACAATCCTGAAGACTCCAAGGTCAGTGCAGAAGGAGGGGGAGAAGGTGCTCCAGGTGTCAGAGCAGAGATTCCCCTGCAGCCCACGGTGCAGCCCATGGTGAGGCAGCTGTGTCTCTGCAGCCCATGGAGGTCCACAGGGGAGCAGAGATCCACCTGCAGCCTGGGGAGGATCCCACACCAGACCAGGTGAACTCCAGAAAGAGGCTGTGACCTCTTGGGAAACCTGTGCTGGAGCAGGCTGCTGACAGGACCTGTGGACACATGGAGAGAGGAGCCCACACTGGAGCAGGTTTGCTGGCAGAACTTGTGTCGCCATGGGTCACCAGCACTGGAGCAGCCTTTTCCTGAAGGACTGCACCCCATGGAAAGGGATCCACAGTGGAGTAGTTCATGAAATGCAGCCCATGATGCATTGGAGAAGTTCATGGAGGACCGTTTCCCACAGGTGCAACCCATGCTGTAGCAGGGGAAGAGTGTGAGGAGTCCTTTCCCTGAGGAAGGAGCAGCAGAGACAACGTGTGATGAACTGACTGCAGACCCCATTTCCTGTTCCTCTGTGCCACTGGGGGAGAGAAGCAAGAGAATTTGGGAGTGAAGTTGAACCTGTGAAGAAGGGAGGGGTGAAGGGAAGGTGTTTTAAGATTTGGTTTTATTTCTTATTATCCTACTCTGGTTTGACTGGTAATAATTTTTTTCTCCAAGTGGTGCCCATTTTGCCTGTGATGGTCACTGGTGAGTGATCTCTTTCCTTTACCTCAGCCCATGAGCATTTTGTTACATTTTCTCTTCCCTGCCCTGCCAAGGAGGGGAGTGATGGGGCAGCTTCAGTGGGCATCTGGAGCCCAGACAGTGTCAACACCAACATTTCCTTATGTGACATGACAACAGCAATGTGGTTGTGCAGCTATTTGACTGTGCCTTCACATATCACATCAGCAATTTCTTTCACTAGTCCTGTAATCTCTGTTCTTTCATTGGTCATGCTTCCATGGGTTTTGATCCCTAGCTCTGTTTATTCACCAATTCAGAATAATCAATGGCATTTGATATATCTAAGAATAAAATCCAGGACCCTTGAGTTTAACCTCCTGCATCCTACAAGCCAGAGTGTTTCCCATGACTTTTGCTGCACTCACACATGTTATAGTTGAACTGGATTTTCTTCTTCCTTTCTGAAGATGTGATAAAGAAGATGTCTCTATCCTGTCCTATTCTCAACAGAATACTTCCCTAATTTTATCAATCTTGTCTAAAAAAAAAAGTTAAAAAAAACTTAGATTGCAATTATTTTATCCTGTTGCCAAGTAAAATAATAAATAAATGTATTTTCCTGTGTGTTAATGTGGAGTTTCTCCAAAATCATTGTGAAAAGAATGTGAGAGGAATGGCATGCTCTGGATGTTACCCAAGGTAGATAGTGTTATAGCAGAGAACAAAATCTGAAGCTGTATCTTTATTTAAGTGTAAACCATTCGTCTTTGTTAGAGAGAAAAGAAATAGGCATGTATAAAGAATTGAAGAGTAAAAGGCAAACATCCCAAATACCCAAGACAACAACTGTGATTTTGGTTTATTTCCTTGCTTACTGAAACTGACTTATTAATGTTTAAAATGGCCCTGATAATGTCTGCAAGCAGTTCACTAGAGTTTTAAATAATGTATCTTGGTATTTGGCTAGAGCCATATCCCATATTTCTATTTGATCAATCTAGATTGTATTTTCTTCATAGTGAGGCCATGGTTGAAAGTACTATATTGATTGACCAGAAAAAAAGGGAATTAAATATAGCTCACCATCCTAAAGAATGTGAAATTATTGAATAGTGTCTTGGATCTTGCTACTCCCAGGTGATGGGATTCGGTACTTTCACATAAGTTTTAATCATCCTTTCTAAAATTAGAAATTTATTCCCTTTTAGGGAAAAACTTTGAATCAATACTTCAAAACATTCACTCTTCTGGGCAGCCCCTAGGAGTCACTGTACTCTAAATGCTGCATTAGATATGGTATCAAACAGCAAATCTTTTTCAAGATCAAATACAAATCCATCCAGTTCTTTTACTGGACTCTGGTACATGATGTTGATAATCTGATTATTGTCTGGTTATTCTAAAACAGGACAAACGGGTTGTCCCATAAGATCATCCCACCATGCGCAAAGATTATCACAGCTAATTAAAACATTTTTAAGTGCCACTTTATATTTGAAAATTAGAATTATTTGAGAGTTAAGTAGGTACTTCTAAACTATCAAGCACCAATGATTAGGAGGATTTTGTATTAAGTGCTTCTGAGTGGGTGCTGAGCCATGGGAAAAAAAATATAGTACCATCTGCTTGGATTATTTTTGCAAACTTGTAAATAAATACTTTGATTTAAACAGTTGTTTCTCTTGACTTTGTTTCTTCTAGCAAAGGTTGCATCATGGGTTGACATATTACTGACATGTCTCTAACTTAGCATCAGTCCTGCTTTTATCCAGCACAGACAGCTGTCCTTCCCTTTTCTCAGCACAGCCTGGTCATTTCAAAATGTCTGTCTAGAGACTAAGTTGATAGTGGGAGGCAGTCTCAATTAACTGAAATCACCTTATAGTAATAAAACTATCACACCAAAACAACCCTTGGAGTTGTCTCAGGTTTAAGAATCTTTTATTTGTTTTATTAATCTTTGTCAGAATAAACAGAAAATATCTGGCAACAAATATCTTGCCCGTTAAACTAAGTTGTTCTGATGTATCTCACATTCAATTGCTGTAACCTCAGATCATGCAAACAATATATGTCAGTGACTGCCAGTAACTGCTGCAGGACAGGTTTCACAAAAAAAAATGAGATATGTTCTTATGAAACAGTAGAAGCTGATAATTTACTGCTGCTTTCAGTGGGTGGCAGTGGCACAAAGCAAACAAGGAAAACAGGAGAACCGAAAAAAATTATTATTATTTATTTACTAGAGCCAGTTCTACTCCCAGGTACTCATGCTAATGTTACAATTTATTTCCCTTGCTGTAGTTAGTATTTTCTGTCCCACAGGTTGACTTATGTGTGACTTTGCGTAGTCATGTACACAGCGCTTTACGGGTAGAAAATTCTGCCTTTTCTGATGCTGTAGCATAATTTACAATGATTGTACTACAGCGTTGTACTGTTCTACAGTGTAGTGGCTATCAAGTAAAACTGATCCTTTTTCCCTTTTCTTGAAAGTCTGTTATACCTGAACAGATTGCACAAGGGTCAGCTGATACTTTAGGAGGGCTCTTGGAGACAGCTTGATTGACATAGCTGATGTATACATATCTGAATAGATACTTGGCATAAAATTGTGAATTACTGGTTAGTTCATAAGAGAATAAGATGAATATTTCAGATAAGAATAAAACTGAAAGAAATTTGTATTTTTTTCTGTGTTTTGGGGGGAGCTTGCTTTATTCATGTAAGAATCTTCTCATTTCTAAATATACTTTAAAAAATTAATATTTTAAAAGCACACAAAACCCTCCAAAAGTGGCTCAAAATATATAATAATAGGTGGATGTAGTACTCAAATGGAAAGATTTTTGCTCATTGTTTTAAATTCAGAAAAAGAACTCCTACAAGAGAAAGAAGTAGCATATAACAATTATAATCAAAATGGTAAATCCTATTCCAACATCAGATCAGATAGATGTGGCACTTAGAGACATGGGTTAGTGGTTGACTTGGCAGTGATAGGTTAGCAGTTGGACACAATGATCTCAAANTCAAAATGGTAAATCCTATTCCAACATCAGATCAGATAGATGTGGCACTTAGAGACATGGGTTAGTGGTTGACTTGGCAGTGATAGGTTAGCAGTTGGACACAATGATCTCAAAGGTATTTTCCAGCCTAAATGGTTCTATGATTTTATTAAAAATAAAATGTTTCCTCCCTCTGTGATTTTCTGGTTCAGAACTAGAGCTAATGGGATGCTTTACATGCTCAGTTTGCAGTATTAATGCAGTGTAGCAGCTGTAATATGTGAGGTGGTCTGGGACTGCACCTGTCACCTGCAGCGAGACAAGAAACACATTTTGAAACAAACAAAAGTTAGCTAAAGCTAACTGCTACAACTGCACTGGAGAGTAGTGACCCAGACACACGAGGACCTTTGCATATAAGTACAGAAAGATCTGGCAAGTTATAAAGAACTACTCTTTCTTAGAATTATGATTTGAGAGAAAAGACCATGCTGAATTTGGAAGATGATGAAAAATGAAAGGGAAAATTCACTCAACAGGGAAAAGGGGAAGTAAGGCAAAACAAACTGGAGAGCAGTTGAGATGTCCAGAATCAATTCTTTGCCTCACAGCTCCCTATTCTCTCTTTTCAGAGTTGCCAGCCAAGCAATGGAGTCCAAATTCCTGGATCCTGAATAATGTCCAGCTGAGAACAGGGACAGCCCATCTGACAAAACAGCATTTTAGGAGTGCCAGAGAAAAAGCTGGATGACAGCTCGAGCAGCCTGGAGAGCTGGTCACATGCTGACCAACCTCAGTTGGTATAAAGCAATTCAGCTCTGCAGTGCTTTATCTTGCCTGACACCTCACAGAACTATACCATAACCTGTAAAGAAGAAACAGGAGATGATCCATCTAAAGGGAACGAGACCAAAATATGTGTTGCCACCAGAGATTCTTAATGCTGGAAGTGCACTTTGGCTCACTATTCTGGACTGCACAGCAGTAGTTCAGTGCCAAGAATGTAGTTGCAATGACAGGAATGAAGGTGCATCTGCACTACTGTGAATAGGGGTAAGGTCATACCAGATAACCATCAGATATACCTTTCAACCTATATAGGATCTGATAACAGGAGTGTCTGGGCAGCTACTAAGATACTCCAACCTGAAAGTGATCCAAAAGGAGGCAGGACTGCTCTTTGGCCAATCAGAATGAGTATGCAGAAAAAAATAGACTTTTCTAGAGTAAAGGTGAAAGGATGACCAATGTTGACAGATAAAATTATGTCCGATTTGAACATCTAATGAAAATGCTACCAAAAACTGATAGAAGATATGAAACACAGCTTGAAGGATGATGGCTCGTTAAGCTAAAAGATGAGAAAAGGAGAGTGATGGCCACCATCTCTTTTTAAAAGAACACAGGTGGCTCATATACTGTGTGATAACTTTCTCCCGTGCTCACGTATTTAAACTAATTAACTTTGTAGGATATAGAAATCACATTCTTATATTGTCAACTAATCAATACACTGATTAGGAAGAAGAAAGTAAAAAAAAAAGTAGTCCTTCAACTGGAGGAGCTTACATTCTCAAAGCTGACCAGATGGAAAGCCATGATAACGCATGGATAAGATAACTGTAGGAAACAAGGTTTAGCCTTCCAGTTAAAGAACCAAAGGAGTAGCAAGCATCTGGAGATGTATTGTTCCTATACCAGACATAGTCTTATAAAGGAATCTGTTATTTCCCAAGGCTATGGAACAGAATGAAGATCCAGAGACAACACAGATGGAAAAGCAGATTGCTCAGGGTTGACAAAAGACATTATACCCTTGCAGCATACAGAGAATCTGCCTGCAGAAGGGTAAGACCCTGGAGAAAATGTATATTAAACTATCCCTTTGACGGAGTTCATAGTCCATTAATCTGTGATTTGGTTGCATCTTATTTGAGGTCATGGGAGGAAAACATGAGCAGAAGCTCATTGTGTTGGGAGATACAAATACAGACAATTCCCTGTTACAGGAAGCAGGAGTACTGATGCAGGAGTACTGTAAATTGAGGTTGAACACATTCTGTGGCTAGCAAAAGACAGACAGAAAGTTTTACGGCAGAGAGACTGTGAAAAGAAGAGCCTTTATCAAGACATTAAGAATACCTTTGCAAATCCTTCATTACTGATTAGTGAAGGAACTATGTGTTGACTGTTTCAGAATTGATTTATTTCTCTAGGAAAAATTATCAGGAATTACTAGGAAAAACTAGTCCCACAGATGTGAAGGAAGCTCTACATACAAGCTTACTATTGTTTGTCGTTATTAGAATTGATATGATGAGCTATTTTTACTTGATTTTACATTTCAATTAATAAATATAACTTGCTAAAAAGAAACATTAACATCTGAAATTTTACCAGGACCAGATTTTGTAAGATTTTGATCTTGGCATGTTTTTAAAAGATGTCCTAAAGGAGTTCTTGTGCATTTTGGATAGGCATCAGATATTCAAGGTTTGTGAGAGACTAATAAGAAAAACTTTTACTCTTAAAAGGTCTGATCAGACCGAAGACTAATGTAACATTTTATAAGTCAAAATATTATGTTAAAGGTCCTTTGAAATCATTAGAGAAGCCAAAATTATTCTGCACTGGTCAGCAAAGAAAAGGAGCACTTCATTTTTACGGAACTAGCAGAGGTAGTTCAGATGGTCCCCATACCCTAAACAAAAGTTTTATATTTGAAACTCCTCAGGTTTCTTCATACTTTTTTTTTTTCCAAATAACACCATAGCAAATGAAGCTCGGGTCAACGAGCTATCTACTTGCCTTCTTTGAGTGTTAATAGTCTTCCAACCTCCTTGACTTTTTCAGTGTTTCAAGATTTAATAAAAATGAGCATTAGATGGCCAGAAAACTCCACATTTAGCTCATTTAGTAATACTGTTTGCAATTTAGCCAAACCTGCTGTTTTAAAAATGTTTATACCTAATAGATGTTGTTTAATACCTTCCACAGTTACTAATGGTTTGGAAAGTGCTTCATCTTGCTTGTATGCTATAATCAATCATCCTATTATTTCTTAAATACTGGAAAAAAGTATATTTGTTGAACACTTGTGGCTTTTCTGCTTTATTTTTAGCAATCTATGTTCATCTCCTAATGGACTCATAATTTTTTTAATTTAATAAACAAACAACAACAATTCTTGTCATTACCTCTATTAGCCATTTCTTTCTTTGTTTACTTGTCTTCCTGTACCAAAATATTAAAATCCTTAACTTCGAATTTATATACATTGTTGAACACGTCTTTCTATTCCTTTCATTAAATACTATGATTTCTTATTGTTGCTTTTGCTTAATGATAATTTATTAATGTCATACTCTCTCGATTATGTAATTTTAGCTGTGAAGACGTGCAAAGACCTTTTCTTAAAAAATGCAAATTTGTAATTTTTCTATCTTCTTGTTTGAATTATCTCAAGCTCTAGGAAGTTTTCCATTTACAAGCAGTGGACACATACTTACAGGTGATCTGGATGTTTCTTTTTTTGCCCATTTTAAACACAGGTAGGTCAGGATCATTTGTTTTTAGGCAATATTGAACTGACCTGTCAAACTATTAATGTACCTTGACTTCTTATAATGAGATCCTAAGGAGATATCTGGTGGCAGAACTAGCCAACTAAGGCATATATCAGTTCCCAATCAATATGGAAAAAAACATACAGTACTAAATCAAACCTGCAGCCAGCCTACTCTTGTCTGTACATCTGCAGACTTCCTTGGCAGAAAAAAGTAATGTATTACAACAGAAAAGTAAATTCTTTTAATTTTACCTTTTGTTATGTTTTTTCTCAAGAAAAGTGAAAAATATTCTGTATTGAGTTGTTAAGAATTTTTATTATTAAGTACACATATAACCATATAAACATAACTGCAAAAAGAGTGTTCTCATTAAAAGTTCCATCTTTTATGAATGGAAAATATGTCAGACATAAAGTCATAATAATGATGATTTAAAGTATATAGTCTTGAGGTAACTTCATCATGGATTGCCTGATAACTCTTGGCAGACTACAGAGGTTATTAAAGTTTATTTGGATTATAATGTGTTATGAATTACATCAGACTACTTCAGATATTTTATATATATATAAAAATACATATATAAAAATAGTATCTGTCAGTTCAGTGCATAACACCTCAAAAACCTTCCTAGATACTGAGAACATGTGGCACAATCTCCCTGTGCTTCATTTCCTCCACTGCAATGATTTCCTTTTGCACTTGGAGTTGCCTATGTAGATGGAAAACTCTTCAGGGCAGAGGCTGTCTCCTGTGTTTGTGTATTCCCAAGTATAATGGACCTTCATTTTCTGTACCTCTGGGCCCTTTGGTAATACTAATAATTAACTGATTCATTTGATTTACAATAAGAATGGTTTTGAGCTACATAACATGGTGTCTGTTTTAATTAGTTTCTTGTACTGAAACAACCATCAGAACATCTTACTTATTTCCTATCTGCCAAAGTTTGGGATAGTTATATGCCAAGTTTTCAGCAAAACTAAGACCTGATTGTTACAAAAGACTAATTGCAGGGACACGATATATTAGAAGTATTCTAAGTCAAGTCTTGTTTATTTTACAAATAACCTCACAATATTTGGTAAAGCTTTTTAAGTCAAGCTATTACGCTTTCCTTATATTAGTAAGTCATTGCCAAGTATTTGTGTACAAAAGTTGGTTTTTAAATTCCATTTAGTAACTAGGATGCCTTTTTAATATAAAGTGTAAATTTGAAGTGCAAAGGATTATCATATTTTCCAGTTTATTAGTCATTGTTTTCTTTCTTTTAAGATATGGAAAGTAATGACTTCTCAGAAAAAGAGCTGGACCTTTGATTTAAGAATGATACTTGAAAATCTCAGAACAATTCTCAGATAAAGTGCAAACTCTTAATGGTGTAATAATGTATTCCCTTGGCCTGGCACACACTTTCTTGCACGGGCTCTGAAGCTTAATAGAGTCCTACTTTGTTACTCTGTTGGGCATACTTTCCTCTAGGCATAATAAAGAACTTAAACCATGAGTAAAGCTCCAAATATGAAAAGTTTTCTCTTGCTTATAGTTACTTAGGCATATGAATATACATGTCAACAGCAACAGAACTTTTGCCAGGGTAAGTGTGGATCAGCATATGTAATTGTTGATACATGTGTTAAATGTTGGCTCAGAACTACACTGCAAGTTGGTGAGATTGTTCAACTGCAAATGACTAAAAATATATTTTTACAGAACATCTGACTATACCACTTTGTCCAATTGTAAATTTCCAGAAAAGATTTTTGGTTATATTGTGTCATTAACAGACTATGAATTCTGACAAGCTTTACTGCAAGGTCTGTTTGGTGATAACACAGAACTCTAACAACAGTTCCAGACACCTGATTGACAGAGCCCTTTATTGTGCTGCTGATTTCAGGGTGTGAAAGGAAAGATGCTACAGAAATGATACCAGCTGGCTCTGTTTTTTTCCTACTGAATATTATTAAAGGTAGCATAAATATTTCTTTTAATATTATGTTCCCAGCTAAGTAATTGTTGTAATTTCCTTTAGGCAGTGATAAGAACAAGACAGAGCAGATGGGTTCAGGGAACAATCTCCCTTTTAAAATATGACCCTCCCCATTGATGATCTGTCTTTGCAGTATAGATGGAGAAATACATAGCTGTAAAGTGTGAAATACTTTAGCAGTCACACAGAAGGCTCACCTACCAACTGGTTTGTACAGTTTCAAGGATATTATTATAGCTAGTCACCTCATTACAAAGTTAATTACTTCAACAGAAATCTTATCTTTTTTGTCTTTTCCAAGAGGTATACAGCTCCTGCAACATCTGCACAAACAATAATGTATTAGCAAGTGCTCATGCATTTTGAGCAAGGCTTGATTAAAGCTGCTGGAATAATAGATGCTTCTAAAATTCAGTCTAAATCCTAGCTTATGAAGTCCTGTGGCAATGTAATATCTGCCAGTATGGGGAATGCCACAGCTGGAGATGAATCAGCAACAGCCTGCAGCATGTATACAGGCGTCCCTCATAGACAAAAGACAAGATGCAGTAAAAAACCAACCCAAAATGTTTTAAGGGGAGATAATGCAACATCCATATATGAAGTTTTGCTCAAGGATCTCGAGGAATGATATATACTATCCTGACAGAAATCCTCCAGGTGATGCAGTATGCCCCCTGCACATGACTGAGAACAAGAACTGCTTTAATAAATCTCTGGACTAAAAATCTGAGTTTGAAGACCCAGATTCCTGTGAAAGTTTGGAAGGGGTGAAAAAGCAGCATGAATTATTCTGTGCAGGAAATGTTACACTTCTAAGCAGATGGCAAAAGACTCTTTGTGAGCTGTGACATGAATGTGTCACTGTCCGTGAATCCACCAAACCTCACAACAGGATGTGTGAAATCAGTATGAGAATGTATATTTCTTGATACTGTCTGCCTTGAAGTCATTTATGAAAAGAACAATGTCCCAGAACAGCAGCAGCGAGCAAAGTGCTTTGTGCTTTTTTGCTCTCCTCCTCTCTCTTCTGGTGTCTGTGCTCTCCGACTACTCTAAGCACTGTACATCAGCAAATTCTGGGCTTTGTCTGAAGCCAAATTAGGTTATTTAAATCTTTAATGGTTTAACTGGACACACACTGTAAATGCAGATGGGACCTGGTCCTTCTTGATTAATAGTCTTGACACATTTTCCTAATTTCTCCCTTTCTTTCTCTTTCTGACTGTGTTTCTAGGTAGAGCTCCTGCTCTTTCCCCTCTGTGTACTGTATAGGTCAATTTTGTATAGTTACTAAGTTCCTAATTAACATCTTAGTCTGTGCTGAACTAATTGATGCATTTTATTAGCTGTTATTTTTCAGAGTTATTTAACAGAAGAATAGCAAAAAAAAAGAATAAGTGCTCTTAAAAGCCAAATTCAAACACAGCCTTTCTCAGTCAATTTTATCCTATATCTTCACCCCCACTTAGTCTTCTACCCCTTTGCACCCTCACTGACCAAATGATCCTATTCTAGACTACAACCAGCTGCAGGGATTTCAATAAGCAATTTTCTCTAAGTGCTTTCTCCTGTGGCTCCTGCACCTTTCCTATATAGCTTTCAATCTTTCATTTTGAAACAGGTGGTTTGCAATTGTTTTGGCTAACAAAAGCACAAATGACAAATCAGACCTCATTTTGACAGCGTTCTTGCTGTGGGAGCTTCACGTACTCAGAGAAAGCTCTGCACAAGTTCTTATTTCATCCTTATTTGGAAATATCTTCCCTGTATAAAATCACAACTGAACTAAGGCACATGTATATTCAAAACAAATCTCTTTAATAGAGGACTTTACAAGGATAATGTCTCTGTAAATCTGCTCATCTCTGCTGACTGCAGCATACCTATGACAAGCCAGAGTGGCAGAGAATTTCCATTGTGGGGCAGGGTTTTTTTTCCAGATTCTGAAGTGCTTGTGGCAGTGGTATGGTAGTTTTGACCATATTATATACAAAGACAAAAACTCAAAGAAATATCAACCTGGACTATTTTGTAATAGTCTTAGAATACTACTAATAAAAGGCAAAATTGTGCATTTAAAATACACTGACATTATTACTGGCAACAACTGCATTTCCATTATAAGAATCTATAGTATTGTCTAAGTATTAGTAAGAAAGGTAAACCAAAACATTTGTTTTCAAGTCCAACAGATGTTCACAGTTTTATCTTAATCTTTCATTCAAATACAGGGTTTGCTTTATGTGAAATTTTAATGTTTACAATTGTCAATATTATTTAAAATGTTCTATATTTGGAAATTCAGTCCATAAAGTGTGGATCCTGCACTTTCCTCACTAGAATTATTCCACTAAATTTCTTCTTTCTGTGTTACTATTTCTATAGTCACCTGCACTATTGAAAATAAGGCTAAGGCAATTCATGTGAAACAAAATCACAGAATGGATAAGGGGTCCAACCCGGTCCAACTTCAAGCAGGGTCATCCCAGAGCACATTGCACAAGATTGCATACAGACAATTCTTGACATCTCCAGTGAAGGAGATTTCACAGTCTCTTTGGGCAATCTGTTCCAGTGCTTGGTCACCTTCACAGTAAAGAAATGACACTTCCTGTGCATCAGTTTCTGCCTATTGCCTCTTGTCCTATTGCTTGGCAGCACTGAGAAGAGTCTGGCTCCAACCTCTGACACTCTCCCTTCATATACTAACAGACATTGATGAGGTCCATCTCAGTTGTCTCTTCTCGAGGCTAAACAGGCCCAGCTCCCTCAGTCTTTCCTCATAAAAGAGACACTCCAGTCCCTTAATCATCTTCATAGCCTTCCACTGGACCCGCTCCAGCAGCTCCATGTCTCTCTTGTACTGCGGAGCCCAGAACTAGGCACAGCACTCCAGATGTGCCTCACCAGGGCTGGTAGAGGGGCAGGATCACCTCCCCGGACCTGCTGGCAACACTCTTCCTAATACACCCCACGACACCATTGGCCTTCTTGGCCACAAGGGCACTGCTGTCTCATGGACAGCTTGTCCAGCAGGATCCCTGGGTCCTTCTCTATAGAGCTGTTTTCCAGCAGGTCAACCTCAGCCTGTCCAAGTGCAGGGGGTTATTGCTCCCCAGGTGCAGGACCCTGCATTTACTTTTGTTAAATTTCAGATGGTTCTTCTCTGCCCATCTCCAACCTGTCAAGGTCCTTCTGAAGGGCTGCACAGCACTCTGGGGTATTGGCCACTCCTCCCAGCTCTGTGTCATCAATGAACTTGCTGAGGAGGCATCTGTCCCTACATCCAAGCCATTGATGAATAAGTTAAACGATGCTGGGACCAGTATTGGACCTTGGGGCACACCATTAGTGACAAGGCCTCCAAGTAGACCCTGTGCCACTGATTACAGCTCTCTGAGATCTGTTGTTCAGCCAGTTCTCAATCCACCTCACTCTCCACTCATCCAGTCCACACTTCCTGATTTTCCCTGTGAGAATGTTGTGAGAAACAGTGACAGAAGTCTTGCTGAAGTTGAGGTAGACAATATTCACTTCTCACTCCTCGTCCGTCCAGGTAGTTGTTTCATTGTGGGTGGTAATCATGTTGGTCAGGCATGATTTACCTTTAGTGAATCTGTGCTGACTACTCCTGATCACCTTCTTTTCATTCATGGGCATAGAGATGGCCTCCAGATTTATCACATTCATAACTGATATTAAGAATCTGGATTCTTCTTCAAATATTGGATATAAATTGACAGGTATAAATGATTAATGACTGATGGGAATGACATTAGGATAATTTTTCAAACATACTATATTATTCTATATTATTTTGTGCAAATTTTAAGGCTGCAACACTGGTGAAAAGCAGATTAGAACCCAAGGTAATTTTCTTATTTTATACTTTAATATTCTGGTTCTTCCCAAAGGCATTTTCCCTCTGAAAGAGACACAATAGATAGCAATAGTTGGCTTCACTTATAGTTTTCAAATTGCTGTGAAACTGGTTTTTTTATTGGAATTATTTGAATCTAAAAGTATTTAAGCACATAATTCTGCAGACGCAGATTTACTGGAGACAGGGGAGAAAGAGGTGCACATGACAGGAGAACTGACCTCCCCTACCAAGACCAGCTGATCCAAGCTCTGTTGCCATGTCACCATGCATTGCATGCCCATCCCTACTGTTGTGAAAGTCATTAGTAGTTGGCCAATAGGCAGGCACACAAATCAAAAGAGTTCATGCTATTACACACTCACATGATTCCTGTGGGAACTCACAAGTTCCCAATTCAGCAACAAACTAAGCAAAACAAGCTTGTGGGAATGTGGGAGGCTAGAAATCAATGAACCTTGTGTATGGGTCATAATTTTTTTTTTGGTAGTTAATATAATAGTGCCTTGCAATAAAGCACTAGGCTGTGGTATTTTTTACTCTACCATCATATGCTGCCACCTGCCAGATGTCACCACATTTATCCTAACCAGCTGGACATTTCTGAAGCTGGTGAACACAGACCTGCTTTTCAAGTCAAGGGCTGCTTCCTTTTGCAGGTGCAGTGACAAAACTGAGAAATCTTAGAGGATGCAGAAAAAGGATTTTTGCAGGTTACTGCTCTTTGAATAGGCAACAACACAGGCTTTTTCCTCAAGTGTGTTGAAAAAGCCAGTGTCAAGTCAGAAACTAAGTCAGATTCTCTTGAGTGTAGCTGCATTATTTTTATATAATGATGCATTTACAGTCTTAGTTTTACATACCTCTTCTTTGAATCTAGGAAGGCAGGGTCTTTAAGGTGGAAAACTGTGTGGGGATCATTTTGAATCTTATTGTGATTTTTATTCCTTTCATTCTCTTCCTCTCTTCATCAGTGAAGAAAGAACAAAAAAATGTGATGACCAAACAGAGAAAGGGACAGTTACATTTTGAATACATACAGCCCAATATTTCCAGACACTTATTTGCCTTCTGAGAAAGCTTCATGACAGTTATGAAGTAAAACTTGCGGTCACTATTCCCTTTTTCATGCCTTTCCTTCCTTGTGTTCCATGGGAAGAAGGAAAAGGGAAGTCTTGTGCAAGTTTCTTTAATGTGCTGAATTCTGATGAGATGGCAATTATGACCATTCTTGAGAGCTTTCCTAAAGTGCTGTCTTCAACATTAAACCACTAGCCAATTTTTGTTCACTTGAGGACTGAAATCCTGAAATATCCAGTAACATCCTTGTCTGCATCCTCTCGCTTGAGATAGACAAGGATTTTTTTTTAATTCCAGGATTTTGAAATGTTTAAAACTATATAAAACTATACAAAACTATACTATTAAATAATCACAAACTAGTAAGAGTGTCTATGGGGATATATGCTTAGGTAATTCATAATATTCTACCTGAAAAAAAAATCACAGAAATTTGTATCCATTGTATGGTGTTCCAATAATTGGTGATTTTCCTTTCTGTCGCCAATTATCCAACAAAAAAAAAAACTTGCCTATTTCTATAGGGAATTTTTTATAGGAAAAATTTAGTGCACTGCTTAAGGCTTGTACTATCTGGATCAAGCTTTTTTTGCTAAGAGTGTCTTAAGCTAGAAACTTGTAGTTTCAGCTTAGGTGATTAAGCTGAGCCACTGCAACTCACTAGGCCAGAAAAAAACATGGCATTATCTGTCATTTACAGTTTAGGTCATTGAAAGACTTCAAGCCTAGTCCTTGATGCCAGGATTAGTTTTTTGGCAATAGATTAGATAAGGTGAAAACCAGAAGCAATATGGGATCCAGGGGCTGCACTATGGCTTCCTGCATATTCTAGAGCCAATTTCTGGGCCAGCACAGATACCTGTTTGCATTCTGATACTTTCCGCATGTGTACTCATTTTTCTTTTAAAAATTTCCCTGCCTAGATGAAGAATACCTTGATTTTGTTCTGTGTACTGATTTTGGCTGGATAGAATTAATTTTCTTCATACTATCCACTATGGGGCTATGCTTTGGATTTGTGCTGAAAACAGTGTTGATGCATATGGATGTTTTTGTTACTGCTGAGCAGTGCTCACACAGTGTTAAGGCCTTTTCTGCTCCTCACCTCACCAGTGAGGAGGCTGGTGGTGCACAAGGAGTCAGGAGGGGACACAGCTGGGACAGCTGGCCCCAGCTGACACAAGGGATATCGCACGCCATAGGGCATCATGCTCAACACATAAAGCTGGGGAAAGAAGAAGGAATTGGAGGATGTTCCGAGTGACGACATTTGTCTTTCCAAGTCATCATGCTCATGATGGAGTCCTGCTTTCCTGGGGATAGCTGAACACCAGCGTGACCATGGGAAGTAGCAAATTAATTCCTTGTTTTTCTTTGCTTGCGGGTGCAGCTTTTGTTTCACCAATAAAATTTCTTTATCTCAAATCATGAGATTTTTCACTTTCACTCTTCTTATTCTCTCCCCCAAGGGAGAAATGAGCAAGGAAGAGCGAGCAAATGACTGCATGATGCTTGTTTAGCTTCTGCGATTAAACCATGACAGCCCTTTTTAGCACTCAACATGGTGCTTGAAGGTCTCGAGATAGAGACAAATTTGATTGGAATGTGCCAGTTTGAATTTCTAGCTGTATGTGCTGTTTAGTTAGCAGTTGTCAAGCTCTTGTGCTTGCCATGGGGCTTGCTTGCCCCACTGTATATTAGAGTCTAGCGCTCTTAGTGAGTGCTTTTTGCTTTCACAGCTCGCTGTAGTGCTGCCGGTCACCTTACTGTGCTGTGCCTGGGAATATTTTGGTAACAGCCATGGTGATGCACCTGAGCTGGCAAATGTCCAGGACATCACTGCTGCTTCCGTCCTGCTGTACTGGACATTTCCCAACACTTGTTGGCATATATACATATCCCTATCCAGTCTCTGAGGGGCTTCAGCAGGGGTCTCTGCTAGTCAACTATGTCTGGAGCCCCCAAAGTCCTAAATGACTGCGTTATGAACTTTAATACAATACACTGATTATAGAGTAACTTGGTGTTGCTTGGCTGGCTGCCTCAGTTCCCTTTACTGTTTCGCTTTGCTTGCTTAGTCCCTTTAAATCACTTGGCTCAGCTCTGTTTAGTTTCTATGGTACATTTCACTGCAAAAACCATTGGTTCTTGTTACATCTCAAAACTCAGATATCACTATACCTCGGAAGGGACCTAAGGATAAGTCCACTCTGGAGAAGGTACACCTTGAAATACCAACAGATTCATAATGCAGCAGGTACACCTTGAAGCATCAGGGTCCATGCATGAGGTCATGCTGGAGCACATCAAAGCAGGTACACCCTTGGAGGGACTGCAGCCAGGGCTGAGGCCATGTTGGAGCTGGGTCACTTCTGAGGGGACTGTAACTGTGGGTAAGGCCACACCTGATCAGGTCTATCTCTGAAGGCATTGTGGCCCGTGGAGAAGGTCCCATTGGAACAGGTGCACCTCAAAGCGACTGTGGCTGTGGATAAGACTAGCTTGGGGAAGGGATAACCCTGGAGAGTCTGTGGCTTGTAGATTAAGATCCACTTAGAGCAGGTAAAACCCTAGGGGACCTAAGGGCCAGAGCAGGGGCAAGGGGAGAAGTTTGTTGCAATGTTAAACGTGACAGTCTGGTCCAAAGAGACCAGGGCTGGAGATTGTAATGGACATACCTTTAAATTGTTGTAATCGATGATTTGAGTTGTGTGCTATGGGAATTACTACAGCACAAACCACCTGAACCAACAAGCCTTACAAGAAGCAGTGCAAGTGCAGCAGAAATGCTACCTGAGATGGCTTTGGTAAAAAATTAGGCATTCTTTTCTCTTCAGGCATAGAAATAGACATAAAGATGTCTACATGATACCTCCCAGATGCTCAGATATTACACATGGGCTTAGTGATTCCCAGACCAGAGTTCTCAGCATGTTTTCCTTTGATATGCCACAGTCTCAATGAACTATGTGCCCAATAACTTTGAGAAAAACAGCATTTTGTCATGGTTTTGGACACTGGACAAAAAGACAACCTTGCTGAACTGAATTTTCAACTGTATGTGCTTGCTTATTTCTGGTTAGCATTGGATAGGAGCTATACTTCAAAGGCAAAATTTACCATTAAAGCTACTCAGTATTCTCCCACTTACCTGAACCTCAATGATGACAGAAAATCTTTGTGTCACCTTCTGCTGTTATACTCTGGTACTTCTAATATAGTCATCGTAACCTCTGCCACTCTCTCGTATCTGAAGTTGACAAACTCACAACAGGCCAATTCAGAATAGCAGGATGAGCTGAAGTCTCTGTTGTTTATCCCTGAAGCTACTGTGGTTCTGTGAGAGTTTGCTGACATCTGTGAGACCAGAGGGAGCCTTTTCCAAACTCAGCTGACCCAGCACCCTGCAGCACGTAATAGTCCTCCATAGTATCCATTGTGAAACATGTCTTTTAGGGAGAAAATTACCATTGCAAAATTGCTGGCAATTTGGAGACCTTGAAGTGGAACACCAACTCACACAAGGCTGAATTTCAGTCTTTGGAGCATTACTATAGTTCAGGTTACATAGAGCACTATTGGATTCCTTGCTTGGTGTCATTTATTGGAGTGATGTCTCTTCCTTGGGGAAGCTCATTTATTACTTTGGCTGAATCTGCTTTATTGTTATAAAATTGTATTTACTTAATGTGAACACGGCAAAGAGAACCACAGCTTCTATAATATTAAAAAGTAGGAATTAGAGCCTAAGGGATTAATTCTAGCAAAATTCTGTACCGAGAGATAAAACTTTCGTCTTGGACACCATACATGACCCATTCATTACAGGGAGTGAGTCATGGAATGATATATTTTCCTCGCACTTGTAACAGAAGAGCAAAGTTTTCTGAACTTTCTCCAAAAGTTAGAAAAGATTTTATGCATCTTCAAGAAAGTTAAAAATTGAAGCATTAAGAAAAGATTATCTCTTCACCCGTGACTAAATGGCTAGTTCCATTTGCTGTAAAGTTCATTAGAAGTCATGAGTCAGGCCTACCCATCTGGTTTGTATTGTATTCCTGACATAAAACATCTGCAAATCTGACTAAACTGACAGTATTTCATGAATTATTGTTGATTAATTCAACTAGTGTTACCAACAGCACTGGTTGGCTGTTGACAAAACTATTTCCTCCTCACTGATTAGTAAGAGAGATATATTCTTTACTTAGCCCTTCATAAATAAAAAAAAAAAAGCTTCCTTATGTTTCTATAACCTGAATTTACCTCATTCCACAGACACTTATAAAAAGAAAATAGTGTGAATTTCTGATTAATTCCAGTACAAAGCCTCATTCATGGTGTCTTAATCAGCGTAACAAAACTATCATTATATGTGATTGTTAATTATTTTCTGCTCTTATATTTAAGACTGTTCTCCTCTCTCATTTGCATATGATTAAAAGAAGAATGTCTTTTATTATTTTTTATTCTCCCTTTAAAGAGTTTCATGAGAAGAATGCCAATATTATCACAATTAAAATGAAATGTTCAAACAGAGCTACTGCCTTCCACATCTCTCAGTGAAACTATGTAGAGACAGTTGCTTTAACTGATCTAATGAATTCAGCCTTCAGTATCCTATGCAGATATTCTTTTACTTCAGCAGCTATGTTAAAGGTTTCTATCAAAAATCACATTAAATTAGGAAATTTATTTGTCTGCATATTCTGAAATGTGCACAGTGATTTCTCCAATGAAGTGACTGACTTTGTATTACGCTTTGTATTATTTACAGGAACATGCACAAGGTGTTGAAAATCATAAGGATTTCTAGTCTTTGGTTAGAGAAAGCAGTGTTCTTGCAGGTAAAAGAATCTCTTTATTCTTTGCACTGAGTTTTATTGTTTTCTTTGCATACGCTACTGGTGTTGCACTAAACACCACTTTGCTGGTAAGGTTCACAGAATGTCCGAGGGCTGAGGGCAGATTCAGCTGCTATTAAAGCTGACATGATTTGGACTGTGGCTGAGATGATTGGAGTTTGATATAACTCATTTTTTAGTCAGCCCTACCCTTAAGGTCCAATTCAACTGTACACTGAATTCCATCAAAAGACAGACATTGTCTTCACCTGGGTTGGACTGGGCCCTCACAGGCACACTAAGAATGTTTACACCACAGGGAGAGCAGCCATATATTTTTTTTTTTCTTTGAAAAAATAGAGGACTTCAACTTTCAGAAGAGGCAGCTAAGACTGATATTCAATACTGCCATAATAAAAAAAAAATGTGAAATACTGTTCTCTGAATAAAGCTGGAATCTACTTGTACTAGTTTTGGGGTTTCTTTCAGATAAGCTTTTTATAGAGATAACCACATAATTTATATTTATAAATGGAGCTGTTTAATTTGGTTCATAAGTTGAAGGAAAGAAATGGCAAAAATCGTGCAAAACTTCGCACGTGCAAGTTTGTGAGGGTTTTTTTTTAATGTAAATAGTAAACACCCGTTAATTCAGAGGAAGGTGAATTCATTATAGCGTAATATATCTAGCTGACATGATGCTACACAGGGATTTTATTCTATTTTACATTATTTTATATTATTCAGTATTCTGTGCTGCCTAGAGGCTAAAAAATAATGTAAAAAACTACATTTACCAGGAACAATACAACAAATATCAGGAACCACAAGGCAATAGAAAATCCTTGAATTAAGGAGAATCCAGTTTACAGGAAAGGAAACTTTTTTTTTTCTGATTTGTGGAGTGCATAAATTTCTGCTGTGATGTATGGGAATTAATTACACCAAAATTACTTAATTCATAGTCTTAAAATAGAATCATAGAAAGGTCTTGTTGCATTTCTTCACCACTGTGTAGAAGTATATCCATCCCCCACAGATCTACCTAATTCTTTCCATATATAAAGACAGAGGGATACCTTACATATTGAGTTAGGTATCTGAAGAAGGTATTCTAAACTTGGTTTAACACCAGTCATGCAGAAAAAAGTTTTTAATTCAATGTGATTCACAATATAACTTGAACACTTTTCTTAAAATAAAAAAAAGTTATTTATTAAGGAGTGTGAAAGGAAAGAAAGAGAACTATGTTAAAGCTCGGAAAATTAAAAATTCAAGTATTAATCCAGGTTTATTATAATATCTAGTATGTGTTCCTGAATTACTTTTTTTCAATCTGATTGAATATAATTTATATTATAACCTCTTCTCATTTTGTAATATGTGGGTTTATGTTTAACTGCTTTTCTTAAAACAATGCTATACATTTTGTCCCATCCCCCCTATTAGTGCCCAGAACTATTTCTGTCTTTTTCACATAAAAGTGTGAATTAATTTCCAAAAGAGCTTGTAAAACTGAGTATTATCCTCACTATAATGCATAAGGTTTATTGCCCTTGATTGATTAAATTCAAGAGTTTCTAGAAATTCTCAGTATCCAGTATAAGAAATGCAGGATCTGATTTTGCAGCATGTTTATATTGCACTTTTTACATTCAAAGCACAATCTCTATTGACTGCATTTGCATTTCTATAAATCAGGCCCTACAGTCTGAAGTTAGACATCCAGAAAATGAGAAATTTGTAGTTGGTACTCTTCTCTGAGTTTCACTGACTTAACTACAATCAGAGAATTATATTCCCATGCGAGTACTCTGCTGTCTGGGTCACCAAGTAAGTGCTTTAACTAGAAGATTCTTCCTTTTTATCCAGTCTTTTAAAGGTGGAAAATTCAGGTCTACTCTGTGGATCATATAAAGTAATACAAAATAACTAGTGGCACCTGTGAGTTGTCATACATTGTGAAAATTAGTATGCTAGACGAATCTGACAGATACACCCTTACTTAATGGATTTCACAGGTATTTGCTTACAGGGGAAAGCAATCTCTGTCCTAAAGATGGCCAAAACCTCTGTGGAATTATGCAGAGATCTAAGGACAATTCTGAGCAAACTGAATCGTTTTAAAATTTTAGCAGATTTTCATGGGGAATTAAAGAGCTTTCATCACTTCAGTTTCTCAATCAAAACAGGATTTGTTTAAAAAGAAAAAGAAGCATGTTAGTAGAATTACATAATCGTTTCATGGCTTTAGTCTTTGAAATAGCTGCATTCCTAAGGCTACCTGTTGGGAGAGGAGGGCTTCTTGCTTGGTTTTGGTAGACTGGGATAACATTCATTGCAAAGGTTGATTAGATTATTTCTTTGTTAAACTATAACAAACTTCAAATACTTGGAGATCTAAATTTTTGTTGTACCCTCATGACAAGGTATTGCTAATGTGCCCCTGCCATGTTGTATGATTCTCAGAATCAAATTAGGAGAGATGACTGGCAATGCACAGCTTTCAGGCACCATGGTAGGCAGTTTTCAGCTCATTCTTGAAGTTATTGGGAACAGTTTGATTGCAGCTCCAAGTGGCAGCTTATCAAGTTTCTGTTTCTGTCATTTCTGGTGTTTTCCTGGGTAGTATGTATGGAGTGGAGAAAGAAGGCAATATAGTTCTTTCCTAAAAGTTAAAGGAAACTGCAAAAGAAAACCTAGGACAGTGGAATGATGTCACATGGGTATTGATTTTATTTTAGTTTATGTCTTCTTACCAGTCTAGATATCCCATCAAAGGAATCAAATCTATGTATGGAAGCTTATTCTGCATTCATTGTCGAATTTAAGGGAAAAAATACTTCTGACTGAGCTCTTCTTCATATTTTAATTAATAATAGAAGGTGACAGCTCGTATGAGAGATTTTCAATGTACAAATAAAAAATGATGGTAATTCAGCCACTGAAAACATCTGGGGAAATAATTTGCAGCAAACTTTAAGTATCAGGTGGCTCCCAGCTTTTGTTTAGTTGAAGCAAAATCAGGAAAAATAAATATCATTTTATTTCTTTTGAATTTTATGCACTGAAAACACAAGTATTCTTCGTTTGAGATGCATTTTGTCAGAATGCAATGTTGAACTAGAGTCTAATAAGACTATGCTACTTTAGGAGAAAAAATAAATAGGATATTACTGTTAGTTTCTATTTGTTGCCATTTTATTGTTGGACTAGGGAGATGTTATTTGGAGTAGATCTCTGACAACAGTCAATATCAAACTGCAACTTTCTTGTCTAGAAATGGCTTTTTTAATGTAGTGCCTTAATACATTAGGATCTTTAGCTTGATTTAAACATTGTGGTGTAATGTGGTATAAATATTTCCTAATAATAGCCACTACTTACTGAAGTAAGTGTGGTGGAATGCTTTTCTTGTGGCTTCTGGGAAAAATCAGAAGTAGGTATTCAGATCTGAAAAACAGAAGAAATAGAAATATTTCAGGCAAACTGTAGTGAAAATATCTTTAATGAAAAAGATGTCATTACTTGCCAAAGCTTCACAATTAGACACAGTCTTAATATTAAAAGATATCTTCTTTTCAATATTCTGGAATAAGTTAAGATCATCATCTCTCCTACATTTTTTTACTGTAATTGGATGCAGAACAAAAATCTTTGTCAATCCTGTTGACACCTCTACTAAATTCTTTTCTGTCTTTGAATTTTCTTTCAGAATAATAATGATGATTTTTATAGCCTTGCATACTCTGAGATTTGAATTTCTAAGAGCTTACTGTCATTCTTCTTGCTCTCTGTTATTAAGCTGCAAGGTTTGGACTATCCTGGACTTAAATACTTGTGTAGCTTTAATATGTTGATAATTCTAGAATTATCTCTTATTAATTACCCATCTAGTATAGTCACATGTGTGTGTGTATATATATATATCTATATATATATACACTATATCTGTGCGCATATATATATATACACACACTATGTCTGTGCCATTCAAATAAAAGCAACAACAAAGAAGACATGCAAAGACAGTAATGCTGAAAATAAACCCAAAAAAACCCATTTTTTGATAGAGCATCTTTCACTTGGGACAGCAATATAAACTGTCAGTTCAAGAGCTGTTATCCTGCTATAAGCTCTCTCCATTTAGACTTTGTTGGTACAGTCACGCTGTCAACCCGTTCCTTATCTAGACAGTCTTTCTTAGCTCTGGAATCTGACAACCTGGGTAGATTATGTGTTAATAAGTGAGTGTGACTCTATTCAAATTAAAAAATTCATTTACCCACATCTTGGCTCCCAATATTCAGTGGTAAGGTCTTGATTTAGAGAGAGCCTTGTGACCTAAAGATTTACTTACATTGTCAGATTTCATGTGCTGCACTACAGCTCAGGTGTTCAGTGGTTTGTCTGCTTTATTTTTTCCTATGGTCCCACTACTTCTCTGTAATAAAACAAAAAAAGTGTAAGAGCAAGTTTACATTCCTGTATTTATCAGCCCTATCTTTGTGTATTCTACCTGATCCTCTCTGTGTTCTCTGTACTTGTTATGATGAATGCCTTATGCAAATCTGGAATTTCTAATTTCTTTACTTCACCTTGAAAGAGCAAAGAGACACTTCAGGATTCTCATAATTAGTACTTTCAAACTTCATAAATGGGTACATTTCTATTTTTACACAAAATATACTTAGCTTTCTGGAATTTGCCCACCCACAGGATGTTGCTGAGGCTAAGTGCTGCCTATGTCTATCCAGTCAGCCACTCACTTTTGCATAGGTAACCTAAATACTCACAATGATTTTAATACATCTTTGTAAAAGAAAGGTTGTGGGAAAATTCTCGTTTTCACTCTCTTCATTACTGTGGATCAAGAAAAAGTTTTCCATGCCATCCTGATGCAGTCTCTTGAACTTTCTGTTCTACATCTGCCGTGAATCCATCACCAGCAGGACACCGCAGTAGTGAGACAGGGTGAGAATACTGGTACATGCTGACTTCAGAATGCTGGCAGAGCTGTGGTAGTGAGCACACAGCTGCCCTGGCTGTGAGCATAGAGGCTGTGCACAGTAGAGGAGGATGTTTTTTGCATGGGTTTGGAAGTCAATATAGTGTGGGAGATGGCAGGATGTTCTATGAATGAAGATGAGGCTATCAATGAGGCAAGAAAGCACACTGTAGGGGTGGTTAAGCTGGAAGGATGCAGAAGCTGAAGCTCAGAAAAATGGCAGTACAGCAAAGAGGTGGCTTCCATTAAGAGCACAGTCCATATAAAAAAGCAGGAAAGATTAGTGCTACCTACGCTGTCGAAAAAATCAACAAGAGGAAGAACAAAGCATTGTCCACTGCCAAGAGGTGGCTTACATATACCACTTGAAGGACTCAGTACTGTGTGCCCTGTGTCCAGGAAGGGAGCAGGAGCAACATCTACTGATGATCAGTGGAGCAGATTTAGAGAGTTGTCTTTCTCTTCTTTGCCCTAGGGATGTGCCTCAATGAAAGCTTGTTTTTTCTATTCATATTTACATTGCTTAATAGAAATCTGGATAAGCATAGTTTTCTTCTGATAGTAATTGGAGCTGTGACTAACTATTCTACTGAACACAGATTACATGACAGATTTTACTCACTTTTTTGCACTTATTTCTATGAATAAACTGGAATTATCTTAACCTTAATGTAGTATAAGTCCATATGAAGTAACTGTCCTTTCGCAGCTGTTCTGAGAAGAGTCAGAACTGGTCTAATAAGACCCTAGAAACCTGACTTAGGATCATACCAGCAGCTACATATGGTATAATATTTTTTTTTTAAATTTGCATCAGTGCATTTCTAGAATTAACATCCTCCTTAGCAGAATATAGTCTGCTGCTAGATATAACTATAATCTTATATAACACAGAGCTGCTTAAGTAAGGAAGCACCCCGTTAATGGAGCATACCCGTTGCCCTCAGAAGTTGAATGGATCGTGCTTTATTTGAGACAGGAGTTTGGGTGATGCTGGCTGGCCTACATTTTCGAACAAAAAACAGTAAAAGACTAACCTACTAATTTTTCTAAGGGCTACATAAACCTAATTATAAATGTTTAGTCTCACAAGGGCACAAAACTGTAGCTAGAAACAGCTATTTAAATATTCATTTCTACCCCTAAAAAAAGGAAAGAAAGAAAACATCTAATTCTGTCAAAGCTTTCACATCTGTGAAAAAAAGATGATCACAAAATTATTAATGACTGGTCTGTGATTGCTTCACTATATCCTGCAAAGTTAAACTCAGCCTCACAATAGTATTGAATTCATACTCAATGAATGTGAGTGCAATGAGTGAAGTAATGAATGTGCTTTACTGTGAGACTGAGTTTTACTTTGTGAATTACATACAATTTAAACAGTACATTAAGAAGGAGAGATATTGTCACTTTAATTATTGTAGGGGTTGTTTTTCCTTCTGTGTAATAACAACTTTGATATGTAATAATTGCTGTCCATAAATTACTGAATCTTGTCTTCATTTAAATTATTTCTTACAGGTGTTAAAATAATTGTGCCTAGTTTTCCTTTTTCTTCTTTTCAATTTCTCTTTTGTGATGCAGGCTGAACTGAGAAACTGGAGAAAAAGTACCTTTCTAATCCTTTTCTATTATTTGCCAACAGCAAGCTCTTTTTTTGTTGATATTAAGAAATAATACAGAAAAGCATGTTATTTGATACTGAATACTGTCAGGCAAAATTGAGTAGCAGCTGCCAGATTTATGTCTTGTACTAGTTAGAGAAATCATACTGTATAATTCAGCTGCTAGAGTTAAAAATGCAGGTAGCACTAATCTTGTTTTTGGTTTAATAGTTCAATGACTGCATTCTCAGCATTTAATAAAACTCACTATTAAATCATTCACTATCATCAGCCTATTTTCTTCCTTCTTTCTTTTCCTTCCATGGTATTTACTCTTTCTGTAATAACAAGAGTAAAAGGTAAGATGTCTCTCCGTTTCTCTTTCTGGAATAATTCCAAGGCAATCTGAATCATGTTCTAGCTCAGGAGGTTTGTCTCTCAATTCTCAGTTCAAATTTGACCTCAGGCTTAATGGAGCTCATACAACTGTGGGAACACTGACCATAGGAGGTAAACAGTTTTTAATGATATTGTTCACATTGCTGGTACCATTAGGGCCACCATCCTCAGATTGCACTAATGCAAGTGGCTTTCTTAAATGCTACATTTTTCATAGGTCATACCATCCAAATGAGGAGCAAAAGGATTTTCTTTTGGTCAACATTTTACTGTTGTATGTCAAAACCTAAAAGACAGTCAGATCTGTCGTTTGGAGTTGCTTTTTTAATGCACTGTAGTTATTTCACCTTGGTGCTGGCCTTTTATCTGCAACATCCCAGAGATACAAAGAAGCTTTCTACATGATTAAGTTTTCTTTTGTTATTATTTTCTTCTCCGTCATCATCATCAATTTTGGTTTGCAGTTGTTAGAGATCTCTTTTGTAAAAATCATTGTCCTTTAAGTGGTCTTTCTTTCCTATCATTACATGTATTGCTTTTCATTTGGATTGACTGGATTTAGAAAGGCTTAGACATGCTTCCAGTTTGTGCATAATAGCGAAGTCTCAAAATTTGTTGAAATCGCTTATTGACATTTTCCTTTGTGTTTCTGGCCCAGCTGCTAGCTGAATTAAAATTGCAGGATTACACACACTTACATCAGAACACACTTGAAATTACTGTGTATATTTTGAGAGTTTTTTTGAGCAAGCTACTTTCTTCCAAGTGAATTCTTTCCTTCCATGGAGATCTTTACGTTTTCTTTTCAGAGAGAGTCCTAAGAAGGAGCAGGCTACAACCTCACTAGTAGCCTGAGCAATGCCAGGGCACTGGTGCGAGTCTGGGAACTGGGCTGTCTGTAGGTGTTTACTCTCATTTTGGCTTAGGTCAGACAGCACTTTAACTAATAGTTCCATGCCCAGGTCAGGACTTCAGACAGGTCAAGTAATTTTCCAGCTTGTGATTTAAATGCTAGCACTTTCTTTCAGAGGTGAAATACCTTTTAGATAGGCCACACATCCAAGCATCCTTCAGTTTACCACTAAAGCTATAACCCTTTTTGTATCAGAAGCATGAAAGTAATGCAAAGTTTTTTCCAACCCTTTCAGGCATAGAAACTGGCTACTGATTTATTTGCAATTTGCAAATGTCAACCGTACCTCATACAATGATATGCTCTAAAATGGCCCCAGTCTATCAACTATGCTCTGAAAACATAGTTGTCTATTTTCTGCTCCTATATCCACACGTTTTAAGGAAAGCTGAGTTGTTCTCAAACACCCTGGGTAAGCCTAAACTACCTATTCTCTGAGTACCTCTGCTCAAGCCCAAAGGGCACCTACTTTGTTGTGTATTGTAAATTGCTGCATGAACCAGAATTCATCCTCCACTGCCTGGCTCTTATTAAAGCACCAAAGGAACTCGGCATGATCACAGGAAAGAGCTTTAACTAGAAGAATTAGCACAATTACAGGTGTGCATGGATTTACTGAAATCTTGATCTCTTAATAACTGAAAAATTGCTAGCTCCTTTATTTTTTTTTCCCCTCCTGCTCTCAACAGTGAATTCACGATTGTCAGTCAGTGTTCAGTTCGAAAATAGAGGAATGATTAGTGCTATTAGCAACAAGAATAATGAGAACATGATGTTGAATACAGCAGAGTTTTTTTGTGTGCAGCACCTTGGATAAACCAGCCATAAAACAGGGCTCTTAATACTGTGGCAACTATTTGAAGAAAAAAGTTCCCCCTGCTGAATTATTTTTTGGCTTTAACCATAGCACTAACCTGGCATATTCAGCAGAATTTGCCTTTCAAAGACATGCTTTCTGCTTCCAGAAAATAATGCACTGAAGGTTTCTCATGGACTTGGCAATCAATTAGAAGAACACATTCCCAGGGAATATTTATGTACAAAAGCTACCAAGTTGCTCCTTTGCTGCTCCTTTAGAAGAATGTTTCATTGATTACACTCTGTTTCAGATAGTATAAGCTGCATTTTCCTGCTTTTCAGTGGATCTACTTTTTTATATCCTTTACTTGCTTGTGGTGCTCAAGGAGAATGCCATTGTAAAAGAGTACTTTTTCAAATAAGAACTTGGGTCATTAGATTATGCAGAGAATTCCACACCACAGAACTTCAGTGTAATGAGAACCACTTGACTTGCAGACATTTGGTGGTAATGTTCATAGCTAGAGATGGACAGCAAATTAGGCCTGCTGTGTTACATGCTTTGTCCTGCTAGTGTGAGGCATATTAACTGAATTCAACTCTGCAGTCAATAGATTTCTTTCCTCTTCTTAAATGTATAACTCACTGGTGGGCAACAGAGACAGCAGGAAGCAGAAGGGCAAATGGAGAAAGAATCTAATCATTATGCACAACACATTTTGAATGCTTGTTGTCTATGATCATCTGGTCATTCTGAATTTTAGAACTCAACAGTGAATTTTGTAGTTTTGTAGTAGAAAAAAAGTTTAGAGTTATACTTAAAAGATACATGTATTAATTATGATATTCAGAAAAATGTCAGTAGTCATATCCACTTAAAAATATTGCCATTAATGGGAGAACTAAATAACGATGTTAAAATAATATTAAAGCAACAAAACATTTCACTAAATGTCAGAACATTATTATTTGCTTTTCACAATGAACTTAGAGAAGAAATAAATTAAAATCAGACTTTTCTTGTTCAATTACATTTAGCAACAAATGAAATTACATCTCAAAAGTTTCTAAAATAATAACTTGGTCATAGATTTTCAAAATAATATATTTTAAATGTTTATAAATTTGTTAGGTTTGAGTAAATTTTCATGGCAGAGAAAAACTCACATTCCTTATATCAAAATGCAGTGAGTCTCCTGTTTCAAAAGTTGTGTCTTTTCACTAAGAATACACAGCTTGCTGTTTCTCATTGCTGCTACTTCAGTAGTCTCAAACCAGTTCCACAAAATCTCAGATGGTGACTTGGACAGTGTCATCCTATATTTATCACTGGGCAAAGCTGCAAGCAGACAAAAAAGAGATATTTATTAGGGAAAGAGACAGGAAGCTTAGCTATAAGAGACAGGTTTTAAGACTGCTCTGCAAAAGCCCACTGTGAAGTTTATACCAGCTTCTATCCTAAGAAGATTATCCTACTAATGGTTCTTTCACACTCCATTTACCCATCCCTCTGATAGTTAAATATCCTGTAAACCAGAGTGCAAACCCTTTGGGATTCGGGGCTACCCCATGAGTTTGTATGCTGCTCAGCATACTGGGACCCAAGCCTGGTTGGGACTTTGGGCTGGTCCAGCGGTAGCTGTCAGCACATTTTGAAAAATCACACATTAAGGATTATTTGGTTAGAACATTACAGACAGGAACTGTGTTATGCTGTACTTTTGAGGTCAGTTTTCCCACATAACAGTTCTCCTAAACAAGGTTTCCTCTTTCATCAGTGCTTTTTCCCTTTCTATCAATATGTTTCCTGTAGCAAGACCCACAGCCTACCTGCCTTCCTTCTCAGAGGAGATTCAGTAACTGACAGCTGCTTTAACAAATATTCAGAAATTAGTTATCTCATTCATTTCATGTATCTGGTTGCTTTTCAGTGAACAAGTAAACACAAATAATTTTCAAGCCTGGATACTTATACTATAAAACTAGATTTTAAGGTAGTGCAATTTGTATAACATCCCCAGAATGATAAATATTCATCTTACAAAAAAGCCTGGTATAGGCATACTTTTTAAAGAGATATATTTTCCACTTATCAGATTATGGAGAGCTATTTACAGCCACAGATAAAAAAGCAAGATGTTTATTAGTCTGATTTCTTTCATGAGTGTTATTTTACAGCATTTAATTATTTAAGTAGTTAAGGATCCTTTCACCAGTCAGTTTACAGAATGAATGGCTGTCTCAGAAAGATTTAAGGAGAAGGGAAAGCACAGCTATTGGTCAATTTACTGTAGAAATTGAGTAAAATTTGATTGTCATTCAACAGAAATTGCATAATATTGTTGATTGGTAGGCAAATGCCACTAAATTTAGGATATTATTCATCAGATAATTTGAGATATTAAGTATAAAATCTATTCTGCTAGCATGTCTTTCAGAATGTTAGCTTGCTCAGGACACACAGTCATTTGCATGGTCACTTTGGCTCCTGAAGAGCTTTGAGCTCTCCTCTATCAAAGTGAATACCTTATGGTGTTCCATCAGCAAATGGGGGAGGATGATTCATGATGTACTCTTAAAAAATAGGGGTTTGCTAGCCTCTTTTTCATTTAGCTTCATCTTTTGTGAAATGTAGATACTTCTATCTGACTTCTCATATTAATATAAACCTGCTTCATAAATATACTTGAAGTACAGATCTGTCAAGGGAATATATTACTTCAACTCTCACAGTATAAACTATAAATAGTATGGAATTTCAGCATATGAAACACGACATTGCACAAAGACTATTAATATTGACCTTAAATCTTATTGTTTGTTTCAGTTTTCTTAAGGTATGATTTTGAGGTTCTTGTTGTCACTATTACTCTAGTGATTTAACTAAAATTGTGGAAATAAATATACTTATGAGCTACAACTGCTATTTCCAGCTTAGCATGGCAGTGTCATTTTTCTTCCAAAGCCAATGGTTGTTTGTCTACAATTTTGTTGAGGCTCTAGAGACAATTATAATGAATGAAAACACGTATGTGCTCAGTCTGTCTTTTAAAAGTGATTGTAGTGGGGCCCTCCAGCAGATGACACGCTGAGATAATTTGCTCTATATTAGGTTTTAGTGGCTTAAGAGCATGGCAAAGCACCTGATGGCAGGATCAGCAAGTAGCACTAACAGTAATTATGTGACTGAGCTAATTATTTTATCAGCTCAATGTGAGCAGTTTTTTCTCATCTTGTCTTTCCATGACAGGAAAACTAAGTTGAGCTTAAATCCCACCTGTGTTCACGTTATGCACTTCCTCCAAAATTTCCTGTTGAGTATGATGACTTACTTCAAAGTGTCCAGAAATTAAATAAGTTAGATACATCCCAGACTTAGAAATAAAGAAATGAGCTGCTTTTACATCAAATACAAATTACACAGATTTTCTAGGTTAACAGTTGGACTCAATGGTCTTAGAGGTCTTTTCCAACCTAAATGGTTCTATGGTTCATAAAATAAGGTGTTTTTCTAAGGTGAAGCTAAAAAGTCATTAACAGCCCTTCTTCTTTAAAATCAGCCACACTTCTGCAGCATCAGAGCATACTAAATCACCCTGCTGTGATCTAAATACTAGCATCTCTCAAGTGCAAAGAAAGAAAAAACAATTTCTACTATGGCTTATGATTTAAACAAGTAGCATGGACAAGGGAAGTATTATCATCCTTCCTTCCTATACATTTTATTAATGAGGGATGGAAATAGAGGAAGTATGTCCAGACCAAGAACAGCAATCCAGCTCTATCAGCATGATGTGTACACTGAAATATTAATCTAGAAGGAGGGCCACACAAATGTCAATAAATTGCTGGGCACTTGCACTGTCATCCCTTATGCACATACCACCAGATTAATCAGTGTGAGGGACTACTCACTGCCAGAGCAATCCTTAACTGTTTCTGCCTCAGGTCAAGTTTCCCAAACAACTCATAGGCACAGAGACAGACTTAAAGACAGCTTCAGAGACAGAAAATGGGCTCTCACACTGTTTATTTTACTATTATAGATATGTTTGAAGAAACCTGGTTAATAATATACTGAGTACTCATGAGAATAAAATGCGATGGAGTCCCTCTTCTTCTAATTCTGGGAGTACTTCTTTAGCCATAAAACTGGGCAAACCAATTTTCTTCCTTCTGGCTGTTATCTTTTAATGTCATCTGTCAAAAAAGGAGAGTTTGAATACCAACAATCACAGACATTGCTGTAGTTGCAAATTCTTTCCTGTTAGGTTACAAAAACTGTCATTTAAAAGTGCTTTGAAGAGACTCATGTTATTGAGGTATATCAAGAAAATAACCTTACCAGTGTTGTCAGGGCTTGACATTGGATGTGAAACCAAATGAGGTCAGGAAGTCAGAACTCAATTCACTGGGCTGTAAACAAGTTCATTTCAACCACTTTGACACAGTGTGGTGGGTCTAGAGATAGATCTGTTCTTGAAAGCTTTTCAACCTGTGCATTTTAATGCCTCATACATGCAGTCAGACTCACTGGAGAAGAAATTCTTACCTTTCTTATGAAGTGAACCACAGAGGACTGAACCATCATGGGCTAACAAATGGCACAAGAGTTACTGAAAGTCTCGGTATTTTTCTTTCTCTTCTAACTTATCTGAATCCTGGCTAAACTAGATATGAATTCCAGCCTTTCATCTCTACCCAAGGGCTTGTCCTTCATAATTCTTAGATATATTAAAGCTCCTAGGGCACTTTTCTCTCTGGTTTCATCCCAAAATTTACTTGTGACCAACCTGCTTTAGTAACCCCTTTTGTTAACAGTGATCGCAGATGTAAAGATTTTTTTTTTACCACAAGGAAAGAAAAATTGAAAAGGTAGTCATACATTCCCATAGAGACGTACATAAAACTAAAGTAATATTAAATGAAACAGCAAACTCAAATACTTTTGTTTACCCTTTTAAAAGTGAAATTAAAGTAAATTGATGGGAACAGGTTTGCAACTGATGTCAAGACACCTGTTTTTCACAGTGGAAATCTGTTTAACTGGTAGAAGTCATTGCCATAATACATCACTTAGTTCTAGAGCTTGGTAAGCTTTAAAACAACTAACCATTTACATGGATAATGGGAACACCCACTGTTATAGTAGATAGAAAATAATGATTTTGTTCAGAATGGTAATAAATCTTCATATTTTTACACTGAAACATATCATTAGCTGTCAAGCAGTGAGAAATAATTTCCATACAGCCCAGTTATTTTAAAAGAAATGTTTATATAATTAGGATTTTGGTTTTTTAGTGAATAAAATATCCCACAAAACAACAGAAGGCCCACGTATATCTGCAATGAGTCAAACAGGGAAAACAATTAAATGATTGGTGAAATGTGGTGTGTATTAAACAGAACCTCCAGGTTTATTTGCAATAATATTTGAAATTAAATGGATTGCTTGAGAATATTTAAAGTAAAATAATTTAAAAAACAGTATAAATCAACTTTTGAAGACTGTCTCTGAGACTGACTGCTGAGGATTCTCAAGGGCAGGTTGCTGGGTTCCTTCCCAAGACCAAGGCTGGCTGTTATCACATGTGTCCCTCCAGTGGCACACAAGATCTCCAGGGCTGATGCACCTACAAAACCTCCCAAGAGGTAGTTGAGGAATGAGTAGTGGGATCAGTCCTGACTACCTGCAGAAGCTACTTTTACACCGCAGGTCATCATTTATGTCATTGCAAATTAAACACCTTAAGCAGATCAGTGGGACATACCCTAAATATCTGCATCATTTATAGAACTTAAATAGGGCTAATTTAAAAAGGCATACAGTGCTACTACATGGCAGTGAACCTACACATTCCCTTTGTAACGTCAGATGTCTATTTTCCTCACTGCTAAATAACCATTATTTACTTTGGCACTAGTCTGGTTTTGTTTTAATAAGGTATCTTCAACCTCCATCATGCATTCCCCACAGCTTTGTCTGCATGAGAAGGGTGCAATGTATAACATTGTTTTAATGCAATTATAGAATCTTCTGTTAAATGAGTTATGGAACAATAAATGAGTTTAAGTCAGTTCAGTTGATACAATTTTTGGAGATGATATTCTGCCTGACTATAATCTGACTGCTCACCTGTAACCAGCATCCACCAGCAGAAAGTTTTTTCCTGATTCTTTAATTTTCTGTACGTGCCCTGGAAAACCAGTGTATAAGCATAGGACCAGGGTTAAGACATATGAGCATAATATTTGTCTTTAAGAACCCAGGAATAGCGTCATATTGTTGCTAAAGATTATGAACTAAAACCAACCCAAAAGTATTAAAGAATTAAATGTTAAATAATTTCTTCAGATGTGGATGTATTTTTGGATGATTCTTATTTTAATTGTTTCTTTCTTTCCTTTCTTTTCAGTCATCTCAGAAACTACATGATTCAAGAGAAAGGATATTTATTAATCTCTCCATAGGAACATAAACCTGCAAAGGAGCAAGCTTGCTCTCCTGGTGTCTCTCTGAACCTTCTCCAGTTTGACATTCACATTTAATCATAGCCATCAAGTAAATTAAATGGTGGTGGTAGTAGTAGTAGTGCTAGTGTTATTATTATTATTATTATTATTATTATTATTATTATTTTAATATCAAGCAAAGCAAATTCTACATTGTTTGCTCTAACATATTTTTAGAGAAACTATATTGAACTTCAAAAGTATGAGAAATGTATATCCATCCATTATTAGGTTGTTCCTCAAAATGCAGCTCAATTTTCTTTAAAAAGTTGAACAAACCAAGTTATTAGCATTTTGATGGAATTAAGAGGAAAGGTCTAAGAACCTGATTGTGTTCTGATACAAAATAGTAATACTGAAGGAAAAAAAGAGTGTTAGAAGAAAAATTAGAACGGTTTCAGAAACTCAAAAGTTGCACTGGAAAGGATCTCTGCTTCATTAGGCATAATGTACTAGATATCTTTTTGATAAACTGTTTTATAATTGTGTTTTAGACTTGGAGTTGGAATAATTTAAAAAAAACCAAAAACAAAACAAAAAACCCCCCCACAAAACCAAAAAACTAACAAACAAAAATAAATAAATACAAAACCCCACAAAAAACTAAACAAAAAAAACTCAAACCTCTACAGTTATTAAATATCTCACTTTTGAAATAAAGTTTTGCAATATATTTTTTTAAATCAAAACTGCTTCTAATAGACTCCAGTGCAGCAAAGACTATATGCATTGTCTCAATCAAACATTTAGGAAATCACATGGTAAGAAATCTTTACATTTCATTATATTCAAAGAGAAAAAATAGTGTGCATAGGGTTTATTTGTTTATCTGTTGAATCTTAAGGTGGTTTAGTTTCCTAGGTGACCTAAAATGTAAAACAAAACATTACGAGTCATCCACTTTTCTTTTAAACATTTTTCTGAAAAAGAAAGAAATAAGGAAAGTTCTATGAATGTATGGCCACTTCAAAACTTGGAAATTCATTGTTTCTTTTGCCACAAAGATAATTTTCAGCCCACTGGTTAAGAAATTTTTCAGAGATGTCCAGAAGAAGGCAATACTTTCCTTAGCTTTTACAAATCATGCTTCACCTGCTCATGGTTGTAGCCTGAGTTGGCTTGTTTCAGGTTTCCAAACATTATTCTTTCTTTTAACTCAGCTTAAATTCAATATTAACTTCAGGCAACCTAAAGATACATTTGTTTTAGAAAACAGACATTGCAAAATATTTGTTCAGACACAATGCTGAGCCCTCGGGGTTCAAAAAGAGCTGAAGAAAATGCAAGAAATATAGACAACATTAGTAACTCTCTCTGCTGAGTTAGAGAAACATCCAAATATATATGAATGGTTAGTATGGAGATCTACTCTAAATGACCTGACTGGCCTGATATAATTTATTCTCATTAAAGGCAAAAGAAACTTTTCAATCTACTCTTTTCAAAGTGGTATTTTAGAACTCCCCCTTTTGAAATGAAAATCTAGATGTATAAGCCAGCTGACTTGACTTAGCTGACATAAAGGTGAGACACGGGAGAAAGCTGAGCTTCTTGAACAATTGGCTTCAGACTCAAAAAATTCTTTTTTTCTCCTGCACTGAAGCAAGTAGTTTGGGCTCTTAAATGGCAGCTAGAGAAAACTGGCAGTCTAGGCAGTCAGAAGTTCTGATTTATTTCAGCCTGTTCCCTTTAACTGTGCCACTTGTCTAGAAATAATTTTCAAAACATTCTCCTTCCACTTTTTTTTTTTTAATTTAAATCTTTTAAGCAAAGATTGTCAGTTTTCATATTCAAAGAAATCTGACCTGACTGAAGATTTATATGCTGATATCAAGACACACACATTGACAAACTTACCTGTTCTGCAGTAATTATAAATATAACTAACAAAGCAATCTGGACACGGCTTATTCATGTTCCCCTGGAAAAAAAATAATTTGCAAGATTTAGTTGGTTCAAAATTCGTATATACAAAATAACGTTTACAATAAAAATAGGAAAAATAATGACCACTCCTTCAGGATACCGGAAGCAAAATCCACAGAATGAAATATAAAGAAGAAAAAATAGCTTCTGAAGGTGTGTAATGAAATGTTACAAATAGGGAATTGCAGCTAAAAGCTAACGGATATAAATCTAGTAGGAATCAATTCTCCTTTCCAGTCATATTCAACCTTAATAAGAGAGCTTTAATAGGCTCATACCTTTCTGCCGATTTCAGAAAAGACTTCTACTGATCAATAGCGTTTATTTTAAAGAAAAGAGCAAAGCTAGGGGGAAATTCTGGTAACTGGAAACACATTTCTTCTCAGAAGACAGCTGAATAATGGTATAAAGCTGCGTGAAACACAGAGGCAATATACCAGACAATCATCACTCCTGTCCATCACTCATAAAGCTTTAATTTCCAGTTATTTGTAATTTTGTTTATTTTCCTATTTAGTGCCTTAAAGAACACGGACTAGCTCCTGCTGTTTGGAGCATTGCATTTTCTTGATTTTGGGATAGCAAACTTCCTACAGAATTTGCCTCAAGGAAGAAATTCGCACTAGTACATGAAATATGGAGACAGGACCCTGGAAATAGTACACTACAGAGCATACACCCTACTGTGAGAAGCCTTTTTGTCTCAAATCCAGGCAACAGACTGAGACCCTGAAAGTCCTGCTTTTATGCCTGTCTTTCAGAAGTGAGTTTATATTGCTTCTGGTTCTGCTGCTCCAGTCCACCAGATCTCTGTTTACATGGAAACCCCCCTGCCTTTCCTTGATTTCTTTTTTAAAAGGGTTTTCTTTAAAACATTAATTATTGTTATTTCTCATGTCATGCTTCAAAAACTTTGTAGTCTAAATAGAGAAATAATTTTATGAGCTTTATTTGCTACTCTCCAGCCAGTTCTCATGGCTTTTGGCTTTGAGTTTTCTGCTTTCATCATCCAATATTTCCTTTTGTTTCCCCTCCCAGCACAAAATTGCACCATTATTCATTATTAGCTCATTGAATTCGCAGCAGTACCTGTAAATAAAAGAGGGTAGGGAGTGTTCCCTGGCAGAGATGTGACTGTTCCATGTCATTAAAATCCTTTATTTCCAGAACAGGGTGGCCATACCCATGCTCTTCATTAAAAATGATTGCTGAACTAGGAGACCACAAGAGTGCTACTTGAGACCAGGCCAAAATGAGGTTAGGACCTCCGCGAATCACCAAATTCTGGGGCCCAGGCCTGGACACTGCTCAGATTAGAGCCTCCTGTTTACATCAGAATGGTGGTACTGTTTGGGTTTTGGGGCCGGCACTGGTTTTTTTATTTGGGTTTTTTTGGTTGATGGGTTTTGGTGGTTGGTTTGGGTTTGTTTTTTTGGGTTTTTTTTGATTGGTTGGTTGGTTGGTTTGTCTGTTTGGTGGTTGGTTTTTTTGGGGGAGGGTGTTTTTATTTTGAGTTTGTGGGTTTTTTTGTTGGGGGGGTGGTGTGTATGTATGTGTGTGTTAATGACAATTTGTTTCTTTTCTTCTATTAATATTTTCAGGAAAACTGGAAGACTAGGGTTCCCCAGTGAGTCTCCCAAGTATTTCCACAATTGGCTTGTTTCTGGCTAACTCTCTTCAACCAACCAGTTTCACATTGGGTTTTTTTTTTTTGCATTTGCTGCAACCATCAAGTTGTTCTAGCCTGTTTATTGGACTAAATCTCTAAACCAAAAAAAAAAAAAATGTTTGTTGGAGCAGTTAAAGGATTGATCAGGAATTATGGCTGGATAAGAGCAGGAGCCTGACACTACTTTCTGCCCTTCCTGGGAAAAAGATGGTGCTGCCACCTCTGCTGATTCAGGGATTATAGCTAAGGAAGAAGGAAAGCACAAATCAAAGTAAAGCTTATAAAAAGTTGGGATAGTGTGTGTGCGCGCAGGGCTAGGATTCACTCAGGGATTTTCTGTAATGGGTTGTGTAAGGTGATAGACCAATTTAGGGCCACAATGACAGTCCTGAACGGTTACGGGAAAGACCCTGGAGACACCTGGAGGCACCTGGAGGGGGCATTCCCAGAAACCCATTGACAAGGCTACACAAAAAGGGAAAAAAAGACTCCTGATGGCTTCCCAAAAGACCCCACCACCTGCGGGAGCCTTCCCATCAGCAGACTGATAGGATGGAATGATATGGAGACAGCACGGCCTTTCTTCGCAAACATCCTACTTGATGGGAACTCAGGAAGCTGACCCTTAGGTCTATGTCATCTGTCTATCACCCCAAAAATTAGTTTATTGACTATAGTCACTCAAACTGACTAAGAAAAAAAGTATAAAAAGAGATTGGACATGAGCAAAAATTGGGAAGAAGTTCCATCATTTTTGCAGGGGTAACTGACAGGCTGCCTTTTCTCCTTCCACTCCT
>VZRE01014447.1:220869-231150 GCA_013396775.1 Cephalopterus ornatus | reverse complement strand
TGAGTTCCGAATCTCTAATGGTGATATGGTATAAGTCATTTACATCTGTATTAGAATGCAGATCTGACCTTCATCCCTTGGGGCAAGATGAGTTGTGCTCCATGAACTAGAATGAGATGAATACTTATGATAAAGAGACCCTGCAGTCAAGGGTCCTGTGCCAATATCACAGAGATTCCCAAATTAGTTAGCTCACTTGTGCACTTAACAGTGATGCTTGAGCCCAAAAATAGAGCTGTCACTCCTCTGACACAGGATCTTGGTTGGACATGTAGCTATTTGTCCTGCCGACGTTTCCCTGCCCTTGGAATAAGTATCTTTTCTTTCCAATTCAATTACATCTCACTCAGGGGGCTCTACTGCTAATCAGCTGCATGATTTTCCCAGTAAGTTATTGAGACACTGATGCACATAACCTTGGGGGTTAAAAAAGCTTTGAATGATTTGACAGTAGTCTTGGAAAACCTTCACTTCTCTGTGTAAATTTGGAGCTGTTCTGGTCTCACGCTGGTATAATTCATGGCAGAATTTGATCCTGTGTAAATACTGTTTCTTGAAAGACAGAAAGCAGCACATGGAACTAATATACTGTATGCACTATGGTTTGTTAATCACCTGTTAATTCCAGCTCTATTAAGGTCAACATCTCTGAGTAAAAACAACATGAGAGTAACTAGATAGGAATCAACCTTTTTTCTGTTTGCCTGCAAATTCTCTACATTGAATCTCCAAGGATGCTCTCGAAGCACTTCACAAACATTTCCTGAGCCTTAGTGACAGGCTCCAAGAGAGATAAGAGTTTATACAGGTGAAGATCAAATATTTTTGTAAAAGAAATCCTGTATTTCACACACAAGTTGTGGTCCAGTGTAGGGAATACTGAGTTAAACTTTATACTCATGTCAGTTATGAAGACGAATGAGACATTGATGATAGCCTTTGTTGGTATAAAATTTATGACTCATCATCTCCCTGTGGAGTTCCAGGAGCACAAACATATTGACATTTTAAAATGGTAGGACCTTTGGGTATATTTGGGAGTTCTGGCCTGCTGCTTTAGGAAGGCCTGTTTTAGAAAAGAAGCATTTTGGGTTTTTAGTTTTGAGTGGAAAGGGAGGTGTCTAGCTGACTAGCTTTAGGCATTGATGAAGGTGTTTGGTTAAGAACTACACTCCCAGCAGTGTCAGCAGAGAAATGTTTGTAGTAAGTAGTTTCAACTGGCTTCTTGACCCTGCAGAGACGAGTGGTAGATGTTGTGCCTCTGAGTTTCACATGTTTATAAACTGCTTTTCACTCTTATCTGAAAAAAAAAAATAAAACTGTCCCTTATGTTGTGGAAAAAATTATAATTAGATTATACTTAATGTGGAGTTTCCTGTTACTTCACTTGATCTTACATAAACTGATGTTTCCTTGCACTCATTATAATGATATGGTTGTTACTCATGGAAAATTATTTATGGAACAAAAAGGTTAGGGAGGAGGCTAATGGGGAAAAAGGCAAGCCATTCTAAAGTAATTAGGAGCATTTGTCAGCTTGATATTTATCACTGTTTTCTATGCACTATTTTTTTGTTTCCTGTTCTGGGACAATTCCACCCAGTGAATCATGGATGGCATTTCTATGACACCATAAATAAAAACTTTCCCTTGATGTGGTGTCCTATTCCCTGCTCTAGCTGTTGTGTCATCGGGCACAGCTCATAATGAAGCGATAGATTAAGTAACATTAAGTTCCCTACACTGTTGTGTCAGAAGCAGGATGTTGCCCATAACAGAGACAGGATGCAGGATAAATGTTCCCAATAACTTATGCAAAATTGCGAACACCAGAAAGAGAAGAAAATGTTTTGACCAGAAGACTTTGTTGGTGCAAGGACAACTGGGAAGAAATTAAAAGTGGATAATGGTAACTAAAAGAAACTTTCTAACAAATCAGTGGAGTAGGGAAGTCTTTGTATTGCTGAGACAAAAATAGGTAGCTGTTATTCAAGACGGAGCTTGATCAGTTCTGTGGGAGGCTCTGCAACACTGGAGAGTTGGATTTGGTGACTTTGAAAGTCCTTTCCAGTCCAGAGTGCCCAACACACAGTCATGTCTGCCACTGGGATACAATCTGTGACACTCAAGCCCAGGTGGGACACTGTGCCACGTGCCACCAGCCCCAGGGTCACACAAAAAAGCAGCTCTGCCCCTGGCACAGAAGTATAGTCTCAGAGCACTGCAAGAGTGAAAGAAACTGTGCTTTTTGTGGGAGGGAGAGGTGACAGGGTTGCTGTTATGGAGCAAAAGGTTTCCAGCATGTCAGAAAGAAGTAAAATGAAATAAACACTTGAACCTTTAGGGCAAAGAACAAATATTTGGCTCAGTTACAGTTCAGGGAACTAAAATCCCTGTATCGTTATAGAGCACCCAATCTACAAAAACAAGTGCATAGAGGAGGAATTATATTGCACTTGGAGTCTTGAATGTTATGGTCAAATACAGGAAACTTGTCTTTTAGTAAAATCAAAATATGAACATTATACTGGGCACAGAATGTTGTTGCATGACTATAGCCTGGCAGCAATGCAGTGGAGACAATCCTTTTGATAAAGAAACTGCTTTCCCTGTCCTGCTGAGGTTCCCAGGGAGCTGTAGTGACTCCAAGTGGGATAGGTCTTTGACCCAGGTGTATTTGAGGACTGCAGCCCTTAAATGTCCTTTTTCAGGAGAGGATGCTCCACAGAAGACATGCAGCTACAGACTCAGTCCTCACGTTATTTGGCTTCCAAAAGGCAACACAATACATGGATCAGTTTAAGGATGCAGAGACATATAATATAGAAGGGGGAGACCTGTTTATGTCCCTTCTACAAATCATGTAGTGTCTGTGTGACTCCCCAAATCAGCACACAGTTTACAGGCCCCGTGCAGTAGCTGAAGAAATGGATAGTGAAACTGAGATTTAATGCAATAAGGATACAAATCCTACTAGCTTCAGAAGGACCTTTAAGGTACTTGAAATTAAGCACATGTACATTTCTTCTTCAAGGATCTGCTTGTTCCAACAGAGCCCTGTGCAGCTCCAGCAGTGACTTCCATAGAGCAGACTGAAGAGTACAGAGATACTAAGTTAAAACCAGCTACTGGTGTTACTGCCCGGTTATCCTTCCTGTTGCTTTATTAATAGTGGCCCTAGTTTGAGAATCTCTGCCTTACAAGAAAATACCTTGTTATTGGTATCCATTAAATTTATCCACGTAATATTCCCTTCTCCCATCTCATAATTCCAGGAGATTTAAAACACCAGTACACTCAAAGAAAAACTGATGGGTTTATCTGGAAACTGCTTTTGGGGTGTAGGAAGTGGACTTAGTTCACTTTTAGTGGATAACAATGCCTTAATCTCTCCAGTCTCCCTGTCCAGAATTATATTTAGTTACTGTGGGAATCCAAACTGGGATCTGCAATTCAGACTGATTCATATGCTCACCTGAGGTGATACTGCATCAGTCTTTCCATCCCCAAATCTTCAGCACTAATCTTAGTGTTCTGTGTGAAAGTCATTCTGAAGGATCTGTAAGGGAAGCAGGGGAAAAGTCATTGGAGAGGAGGAACTGACTGGGAAAAGAGAAGAAGGGAGGGGAGGATGGAAAACTGTGGTACATGGTGCGAGAATGGATGATAAATAGAGATCCTGAATAAGTCACACTGAGCTCCTGGGCATGGGGAAAGAGGCAACAAAGAGGACATGCAGCTCCCAGTAATGTTGGGGAAAAAGTAAGGGAATTATTTTTTTCTGGGAACAGATGTGCAGCCAGTTTGGCCATTGAAGATTCACAGAAACTGTAGATCTCTCTGAATAAACTATCCATAAAACCTACTTCAAAAAAATCTGGGGAGTTTTTTTTTTTTATTATTATTATTATTTGTTTGTTTTATTTTGTTTTCCTATTTTTTTTTCCCAAGAGCCATTTTGATCCTTAAATGGCAGAGCAACGTTGCAGCTCACAAGTCACAACTGATGACAGGACTTCCCTTTCAGGGATCTAAAGTCGACTGCATCCATATTTAGGTTGTTGCTTTATCTCTTACATCAGCATTAAGTTTGGGGATTCTCCTCATCCCAACTCTGCACAGTAAAAAAAAAATCACTGGAGATATCATTTTTCAGCATAGAGAAGCTGAATCTTTTATACGAACTACACCTGTGATTGAATTCCAGTTCCCTTCATAGCTGTGAGAGCATGTAACCTCCTCGTGCCTCCTCTGCAGTCACAACAGGGTTGGAACACAGTTTTTTAACTTGCCTGAGTCTGCCTGTTCCTTGATTTATTCCCCATTACTTGAAATTTGCATGAGATCTTCCATCTGAGTGCCAGCCACGCCTGGAAACTCAATCCAGGAGCACTTGTGGGAATTCTCACAGCCATGGTCAAGTAGATACCAGGAAAATTTCAAGGCTTTGGGCCACTGCTTCAGTAGTGCTTCTTTGCTTAGTTCTCAGGCCTTCTGTTATCTTATTATCCACCTGCATTGAAACAAGTGTGATAAAAAGCAGGAGTAATCATCTATTATCCTCTGCTCCAATGAAAAATTGTTCAATTGTCAAGTACAACTCAATTCTACAGAGTATATATCCATTCCCTCTGCTCATTTGACATTCATCACAGAGATCCTTTTTTTCTTTCTTTTTTTTTTTAATGAATCCAGGTGCTTTTGTTATGAGCCAAATGAGAGATGACAATTTGTGAGCTTTTCTCTTCCTTTCCAGACTTCCACCTTCCCACCTGAGTTGTATGTCAAGTAACACACTATCCATTTCAGCCTTCCAAGTGAAGCCTCAGTAAGAAACAGTGTCTAGGCTTAAATGAAGGAAGAAATGCCACGGTGTGTAATGAATCCCACATGGTGCAGTGTTCTGAATCCAGGCAGAACTGTTGGTACAGATAGGATTTATTCTCCCATGAAATCTTTGGTGAGGTGTAGCTCAGCCCTGCTTCCCCCCATGTGCCAAGAAAACATCTGTTTTAGTTGGAAAAATTATTGCAGCATATTACCGTGATATGCCTGCTCTGGTCAACTCCTGTTGGTTCCCACATTTCAGGAATGTGGGACCACTCTGATTGATTGTTTCCTGTATATCTACAAACAAAGGGATGGGAAAAATGGCAGGCACATACCAGATCACATACCATATCAAATAGGCAGCCTAAGGGGATCAGCATTATACTGCTCCTGAGCAGACATTCAGTCCAAGGCGCAAGCTGGCCCTTAAATAAATAAAAAGCATTGTGACTACAAGTTTATTTAACCCATCAGGGAGCCAAGAATATGGCATTGCCTCAAGTGGTTTCTTCTTTAGGGCATAAAACTTGGAATAATATTAACTTTTCCAAATTAAAAATTAAGGTGGAATTGCTTCTGGGAATTGCTTCCGTCCTCTTGCTCCTGCCCTCATCTGCTATTTCTTCCAGTAGGAACTTACAGGCTTGATTCTAGCACTGGCTGGACCATAGTTTATTGGATGGCAGAAGGTATTTCACATCCTTTAGCCTCACTAATATAATCATCATTTTCTTCAAGTTAATGAATAAAGTTCCTGTTATTATATATATTTTCCTTCTGCTGGAGGGAAATAGTGTTATCTGCTTCATGCACACTCCTCAGCACCACATTGTTGGAATGCCCCCAAGCATAATTTTATCTATAATAATGTAATATTAATTAAAAAAAAAAAAAGAGCATTTCTCCTTCTCTGCTGCCTGCAGGATACAGATTGAGCTTCCTGGATTTTGCTGCTTGCTTGAAAAGGAGCAGTTTGCATTAGATTTCAGGCACATTGCAGTTTATGCAGTGTGTTTCCGTCTTGACTTGCTGTAGCAGTGAGGAGAGGAACATCTGTAAGAATATGTTCTTGTAGAACACCTTTTATCCATTTCTCTCCAGATGCTTGAATCACAGCTTAATTTCTCTACATCACTGGCAGAGATTTAAGGGGCAGGAGAGGGGAGAGCCAAGGCAGTTTGGTTCCTCCTTCCCCTGGATTCCATCTCCGGCTGCGCAGGAGTTCGACCAGCACCGACTGGGTTGGCTCAGTGGAGATGGGGCTGGTCCAGCACTACCCGTCACAGTGGTTGTACCCTGCCATCGTGGCTGGGGATGAGTCACCAGAGCTGCCCAAACATCATCGTCCTCAAAAGTCGGTGCAGGCTCTGAGCATGGCCCCACACAAGAACCAAACCTCCTGTCACAGTTCTCTCTTGTGTGTGATGGGAAAGGTTCCCCAGCGGCAGTAAACTGAGAGCACCACCACAGAGTAGAAAAAAGGAAGTATCTAGACAAAAAAAAAAATCTCAGAAATAAAACCCAAAGCTTTCCTTCTGAAAATTTCTTGAAGTGATAATACTCTAGGAAGCCCAGTTTCCTCTTTCAGTGAAGTGTAATGAATAAAGAAAAGAGTAAAAAAAAAATATTGAAAGTATTTTGCCTTTTTTTAAATTTATTTTATTCCCTGGCATACAATTTTGCTTCCTATTCCTTCTTTTCTCATTGCCCTGATATATATATACATATATGCATATATATACACATACGTATGTATATTATACATATGCATACACATATAAACTTCATATGAGCAAGGACATCAAGCTTTACCCTTGAAGAAAAATAAAAGATGGCAAGCTAATTCAATAGAAGATACTGTTAATTATTAAAAATGCCATGACTTTTTGAAAGTATTTCACCTTATCTAAAGGCAACCTATGAAAATGGCCTGAGCAATTAATTAGGCAGCTATAGTAGTAAGTAAGGCTCTGCTAGAAATCACTTTTCTTCTCCACAAATCCCTTTATTCCAAGTGATGCCAATGATCTCTGGCACTTTTCATTGGATGGCTTACCACCTTTTCTCTTTTCACAGCAGCACTCAGAGGTGCAATTGAGAGCACAGCAGCACTGCTGGGTCTTATGCAGGCACACAGCAAGAAATCCTGCATAAACATGGAAGGTTTATGCATCATTAGTTTCTTAGCAGAAAAGAACAGCCTGGTAATAAACAGGCAAGAAAGTTGAAGTTCTTCCTAAAGTCCCCGAGCAGGTCACTGGTAGAGCTGAGACTGGCTTTAGGGTGACCATGGAGAGGGGACAGTGTTCTGGCCACTGGATCATCCTTTCAGACACACCTATGTACCCCTCATTATCTCACTTGGGATTCCAAAGAACCCCTTATTTAATAGCACAGAGCAATACTTACTCAGCTTTAGCTTTTGATTAGCCCTGAATTGGTCAGGCTGTTGGACTAGATCATCACTGGAGGTCTCCTCCAACTGAAAATACTCTATTGTGTTCTGTTCTAATAATTTCCATTCTATTAATAAACAAACAAGTTAATAATTATCCTGCCAACATTTCCATAGGGGAGAGGAATATCACATCCAACAACATTAATTCAAATATTCTCCCCTGTTACAGCAATGCTTCAGATTTTGTACTTCAGTTTCATAAACAAACTAGGGAATGTTTTACTTTATTGTTTCATTTGATCAAAGCAGCTTTCTGATATTTGCTAATTTGTCTCCAACATCTGCCATTAGAAGGCATGTGTCTTCCCTGTCAGATCCCTCTCTCTGGCTTTAATAAAAGGGTTTATACTGCTCAAAATTTTCTGGGGCTTTGATAGTCTGACAGGCTGCCTTGTATTTGTCCAAATGTGTCTAGTAAGAGCTGTCAAGGCCATGGAGAGTTAAAATGAACAGCCTGGTAATTTAATGGGAAACATTGAAGAGTCTCTGCTTATTAGAGAACATATTTTATTGGGTTTGCATGGCCAGGTTTTGGTAGCAGGGGGGCTACTGGGGTGGCTTCTGTGAGAAGCTGCCAGAAGCTTCCCCCATATCTGACAGAGCCAGTGCCAGCCAGATACAAGACAGACCCACTGCTGGCCAAGGCTGAGCCCATTAGTGATGGCAGTAGCAAATCTGGGATAATGTATTTAAGAAGGGGGGAAAACAGTTGCAGAACTGCAGCTGCAGAGAGGGAGAATATGTGAGAGGAACCTCGGTGCAGACACCAAGGTCAGTGAAGAAGCAGGGGCAGGAGGGGCAGGAGGTGCTCCAGGTGCCGGGGCAGGAGGTGCTCCAGGTGCTCCAGGTGCCGGGGCAGGAGGTGCTCCAGGTGCCGGAGCAGAGATTCCCCCACAGCCCGTGGTGCAGACCATGGTGAGGCAGCTGTGCCCCTGCAGCTCATGTAGGTCCATAGGAAAGCAGAGATCCACCTGCAGGCCATGGAGGATCCCACAGTGGAGCAGGTGGGTGCCTGAAAGTGGCTGTGACTCCATGGGAAGCCCGTGACTGGCAGACTCCTGGCAGGACCTGTGGACCCGTGGAGAGAGGATCCCGTACTGTATCAAGTTGGCTGCCAGGACACGTGACCCTGAGGGCGACCCACGCTGGATCATCTTTTTCCTGAAGGACTGTGTCACATGAGAGGAACCCATGCTGGAGCAGGGGAGGAGTGTGAGGAGTCCTCCCCCTGAGGAGAAGGGAGCAGCTGAGACAATGTGTGATGAACTGACTGCAGCCCCCATTCCCTGTCTCCTGCACTGCTGAGGGCGAGGAGGCAGAAAACACAGTAGTAAAGTTGAGCCCAGGAAGAAGTGAAGGGCACAGGGAAGGTGATTTAAGATTTGATTTTATTTCTCATCACTCTATTCTGATTTGATTGGTAATAAATTAAACTAATTTCCCTGAGTTGAGTCTGTTTTGTCTATAATGTTAACTGATGAGTGATCTCTTCATGCCCTTATCTTGATGATCTTTTAATTATGTTTTCTCTTCCCTGTCCAGCTGAGGAGGGTAGTGACAGAGTGGCTTTGCTGGGCATTTTGTGTCCAGCCAAGGCTAACCCAGCACTCGAGTTAAGGTATTTCAGTACTCCTCAGTCTGATATAGGATTTGTCAGGACAGGCTTGACGAAGCAGAGGAGATAAAGGTTTAGAAACATGGTAAATCAAACCATTATGCAGTAAATTGTGAGGAGGTTGGCACTAGCAGTTAGTCAGCTGCCAGGAATTCATGCACAGTGTCTGACAGGTAGTCAGATCTGTGTCAGAAATGTGTGGTTGGGCAGCACAAGGTGCACCTGCATATGTTTCTGTGAATAGAAGCGTCTGCAAAGGGTGCAATAAAAATTCTTTTTGCATACATATTTAACCCTGCCCAGTCCCTGCTGTCAGTCAGTGTGATCACTCCACTGATGGTGTTATTAAAGGGCTGTCTTGGTTAATCTCCACTTTGTGTTTGCACATTTAGTTGAACAGTGCTGCAGGATCTGTCAGCTCCCTGAATGCAGGCAGCTGACAAGTGCCTGAGAGCAACACCTGTACGAATGCAAACAGAAAAAGCAGAAACATGCATGTTTTCCATGTGACTCCAATTTGGAGCATTAGGTCTGTTAATCATGCTCAGAGCTTTGAAAGCTTTTCAAGCTAGTTCGTTGCCTGACCCAGAGGAGTAATGGTTCAGTGCTCGGCACTGGAAAGACAGAGTTTGTGCATTTTATTCCTAGCTCTGCAATCAATTCACAGCCCAGTGAGCTAATCTCTTAGGATTAGGCCCAAAGGAATGAAGGCTATAAAACTGAATCAGAGACATTTCTCTTTCCAGGATTTGGCTACTAGACTGCAATCCAGAGCCTGGGGACAGGTGTCTCGTCCCTTCACATTGGATCCTATGGGGAGAAACTGTTATGCCTATTCATCTCTATGGTGAGTAAAACACTGGAGAAAAGGGCACACACTCCTCCAGCTGTGGATGTTTATGCAAGCTATATTCAGTCTCTGCTAAATGCTGGGTTGAGAACTGGCTGGAGGGCCAGGCCCAGAGAGTGCTGGTGAACGGTGCTGCATCCAACTGGCAGCCAGTCACTAGTCGTGTGTCCCCAGGGATCAGTGTTGGGCCCAGTTCTGTTTAATATCTTTACTGATGATCTGGATGAGGGGATTGAGTCCACCAATAACAAATTTTCAGATGACACCAACTTGGGGTGACATGTTGATCTGCTGGAAGGCAGGAGGGCTCTGCAGAGGGACCTGGACAGACTGGAGAGTTGGGCTGATTCCAACAGGATGAGGTTCAACAAGGCCAAGCGCCGGGTCCTGCACTTTGGCCGCAACAACCCCCTGCAGCGCTACAGGCTGGGCACGGAGTGGCTGGAGAGCAGCCAGGCAGGAAGGGACCTGGGAGTTTGGATCGACAGGAAGCTGAACATGAGCCAGCAGTGTGCCCAGGTGGCCAAG
>VZRE01014447.1:145350-220768 GCA_013396775.1 Cephalopterus ornatus | reverse complement strand
TCTGGGCCCCTCAGTTCAGGAAGGATATTGAGGTGCTGGAGCAGGTCCAGAGAAGAGCAACCAGGATGGTGAAGGGCATAAGTCCTATGAGGAGAGGCTGAGGGAGCTGGGGTTGTTCAGCCTGGAGAAGAGGAGGCTCAGGGGAGACCTCATTGCTCTCTACAACTCCCTGAAAGGAGGTTGTAGCCAGGTGGGTGTCGGTCTCTTCTCCCAGGCAGCTATCAGTAAGACAAGGGGGCATGGTCTTAAGCTCTGCCACGGGAAGTTTAGGTTGGATATTAGGAAGAAATTCTTTACAGAGAGAGTGATCAGGCATTGGAATGGGCTGCCCAGGGAAGTGGTGGGTTCTCTGTCCCTGGAGGTTTTTAAGATGAGACTGGATGTGGCACTTAGTGCCACGGTCTAGTAACCACAGCAGTGTTGGATCAAGGGTTGGACTTGATGATCTTGGAAGCCTTTTCCAACCCAGTTGATTCTATGATCCTATGATTCTGTGAATCCAGTCTTCTTTCTCCAAATCAATACCTCTTCTAATTTTCTAATGGGAAGTTATGACTTACCAATGGAAAGTCTCTAAAGCAGTTTTGGTGACCTCCCATTATATGCCGAGCACTGATGTGGGAGAGCTGGTCCCAGTCTCACAGCTGCATAGAGTGATTCAAAGTCACCTCCAAGAATATAATTCACCTTTTTTTGGGGTAGGGAGGAAGAAGGATTCCATTCCTCCTGCTGAAGCTGTTCTCTCTTGCAGGAAAAAATCCAAAGAAGTCATGGTATCGTTGTATTTGGAGATACTGCAACCTCATCTGGACAATGCCCTGAGCAACCTGAACTAACTCTGAAATTGATACTGCTTTGAGCAGAGGATGAACTAGATGAAATCCTAATGTCCTTTCCAGACTTATGTAAGTCCACGATTCTAGAATTACATGTAAAATACTCTTGAGGAAGAAACACGTGAGAGTTTCCTTGCATCCTAAAGGTTAGGGCTCTCCCTGTGGAAGACTTCCCTGTCTCCTAAGAACTGTTCATATATTTTCCCCCATGTCCATAACTTACAGAGTTACCTCTTCTTCTTTTCCCAATTGCTAGGCAGCAGATCTACTTATCTACCTGAAAAACAGGATGCTGCAGCTAAATACATGTGAAATCTAAAGTCAGACTTTCAGGGAAGGTGTCTTGTCAGATGATTCAGGGCAGGTAGGCAGGGTAGTGTGTAGTCCATGAATCTGGTGATTCCTGCAAAAAATGAAACGGAAATACAACAAAAGTATCTGAGTGGTGAAAGCCAAGAATTAAGCAGTCTTGAGTGAAAGAGTTTTAGATTTAAGCACCTAAGTTTTACCTACTCCCCGCTATCTGTGCTTATAATTTCCTTAGTCTCAAAATCAGCTTTCAAATATCACTAGTTATGCTACTAAACAAGTTGCTTGAATTTCATCTGAACTTAGCAGACACATCTGATTTATTTCAACACTAACAGGATCATGACTGAAATAAAATCATACACAGATGAGTGTCTCAATTGCTACTGTTATTAATCCTGCTGTTTAGGTTCATGTTTAACAGGAGGCATATGCAAGGCTCATTTGATAACAAAACAGTGAAGAAGCTTCTAATCTGTCACTGTCACAGACATCTGTGAGGAGCCACTTGCAGCACATTTCAGTGCAGACAGCAACTGAAGAGTGTGAAAAGCCATTGTGACAAGCAGAGAGACTGAGATACTGATTGTGCAATGTGTTTTCCTTGTCAAAGTGGAATGACCCTGTTTCAGAGAATCCAATTTCTTCACATCACACAGGCACATACTGGGAACCACAAGATGCCACAGTGCATTGGAGGCATGTGGCAGTGAATGATCTCTGTTGTGGAATAAATATCCCTCCTGCCCTTGACAGGTCAGTGCAGGGCAGCAGAGTGATGCTTTCCTGTCCTCTGTGGAGCATGGAGAACTCACATTGAGCCCTTTTCAGCCAATGTTTGCCTCAGATGCTTTCCAGGATGGAGAAGCACAGATCTTACCCAGCTTTTAAAGTAGACCAGTGTGGAACAATGTCCCAAGTATATCTCACATCAGTTTGAGGCTGGCAAAGATTTCTACAAAGATTTCAGAAAATACGTAGGAAGGCTTTCCTTGGCTTCACTCCATGTCAGCTGAACCATTTCATGCTTAGCTGGCTCCCCTCAGAGCCATTGCATTCATTTTTCCTATTTCTGGTGTGGGACAGGGGAACTGCAATCCTAGACCCTGGTCATTTACTCTCGTTACTTGTTGTTGGCACAAGCCAGAACCACATCCTTTAGAGTAAGACATAGGAAATGGCAGGATATTTAGATGGAGCGATTTCCGTCTCTGGATGCCTCATTGTAAACTCAAGGACTGCTGAAAAAAATCCTGATTTTCATTCCTAGGATTCTCAGAAAGTTGGGCAAGGTGAGCATCGGGAACGATTCCTCCCTCCCCAAAAATTGTCATTATGGAGCTGTTATAACAATCAAGGATACTCTAGTTCAGTCTCACACCCAATTTAATCATCCTTTTCTTTCAAAGCTGAACAGTTTCTTTTAAAGCTGAATGGCTTTCTAAGGAATGGTGTTTCTTGAATATTAAACCAATAAATATTTAAAATATTCCCACACATGACCCAGTGTTGCATGAAGAAAATGTCAGCCTCATAACACCTCTAAAGCAAATTTTTAATAGATGTCTGATTTATTTTCTCTCTAATCTCCCAAGTCTATCTGCTTCCTCTCAAAACCAAGTGAACATCCGGTACAGCTGAAAAGACTCTGTAACTTACATTATACATTAAATTTCTCTTTCCAAGGAAACAAATACTCACATTGCTATTTCAGCCTCAAAATTATCAGTCATAAAACTGTGATATTGCTACTTTCCTCACCGGAGTGCTAAACTTCTTAGGACTATGGCACCATCACCTACAGCAGTCTCCAGAAAGCTGGATTTTCCACCTATCTGCTGGATAAACCTCTCCCCCTCCTCAGTTTCTTTACTGTCCTTCTCTTCAGGCCAGTGAGCATCTATTTTGACATGTTTGTCACAGTTCCACTACAAAGAGGGTATGTAATAGTGCTGTAATATGATCAATACCTTATTGTCACTGTCATGGGCTTTAGGGAGGAACCATATTTAACTGCTATTGTAGCATTTAATCAATTGTTTATAAAGCCATAATCTTCACTTAGAGAGTAACTTTGAGACCAGATGACATTGATCATCCTGTGTAAACAATGTTTTGTTTTATCTGTATTTTATTTTTACTCAATTGCTTTGGTTAGTCAAGTGTTAGAAGTTCACTGGTCTATGTCATTTCCTGAGGGATGTTTCTGCAAAGTAAAATACCAGTTTCACAGGCCAGTTTCACAAGTATAGTAAAGCAGAAAACACACAAAAATAGTTCATAAATAATCTTGTTAAAAACAAATAATGTTTTCAAGTTGAAGAAGATTGATTTTATTTGAACTAGGTATTAAAGCAAACAAGATAGCTCCAATATAATTTTGATGTATTAGAAATGATGGTGAATATAATGTTCCCCTCTCTTTCTTTGGCTTTTAAGCTCAAGGAAAGAGACTATGATTTATCTTCTGTCTTCTTAGTTTTGACATGGAGTCCATGTTCCTTCTTAGCTATCTTGGAGAAAAAGATTTATCCACATTACAGAGGGTAGATTTCAAATGGCTACAGCAATTGCAACAAATTTGGAAATAAAACCACAGTGTTGAAAAGCTTTTGGTTGTGCAGTGGGAAGGCTCTTGCAGCTGATGGAGAGGCAGATTTCAGTCTGGACTGGCAGCTGTGCTGAGAACGTGACCCCCAGCAGTCATCAGAGGAAAAAATAGTCAAGCCACATATACTCAGGAACACTGGCATCAGTCAGAAGCATTTCTGAATATGCAAGGAAAGGACGTTTAGGCCTTTAGATCATAAAGAAGGATCTTTACCTCACTCCAGTGTTGTGCAGAGCACTTTATTAAATAGCAGCCTTGCATGAAGAAAAGTCTTGTGCCGTGGCCATCAAAAAGCCAGTATAGCACCTGAGCAAAACCCATGCAATCAGGATTGTGTCCCTTAATGAATAATTTAGTTTACCTGCTGTGAAATTTTTGCCTTTTTTTTTTTTTTTTTTTTAAACTAAGGAACAAATGCTTCAACTGTCACTTGTGGGACTCCAGCTGCAGCTTTCCTCTAGGAAAGGATGAAGCCCTTTTCATGATATTCAAGCTCAGGAATCCATTGTGGAAATGTAGCTGGTTTTAAGGAAAAAAGCTAAGTAATATTAACCAGAGAACTGCTTAAACAAAGCATTGTCAAAGCACAGACTAGAGGAGGGAGGAATCTTTATGAACAAGAATACACTATTCATGCTGCATGGGTTGTTGCTAGCCTGGGCAACATCATGGATCTAATTCTGGTCTTATTTTCTTCAAAGTCAGAAGTATCTGTACTGAAATCAAAGCAACAATCATGTAAGGCTTGGTATAAAAGATTAGAAGTGCTCCCACCTGGTGAAGTCTTGGGCAAATGGATCCAGGCCACTTTACTATGTTAAAAAGAGCTTTTTTGTTTGAGCTTCAACGCTATAAATCCAAAAATAACTGAACCAAAATCAAAGTCATTCCCAGGCACTTTGTAATAGTAACTGGCTGAAGAGCACTAGCCATCTTTCTTGGTTTGAATTTTCCCATATGCATTAATAGATCTACATTTATAGGTAAAAGCAGCACACTTAAAACACAGGCCAGTGTTTGCACTGAGGGCATAGGACATACCTGTAGGCTGACATTTGTGTCTGTAAAGGCAGAGAACCTTCTCACCTCTTTTTGTGAGTTTTGGAGGTTACAACTGTCTGATGAGGCACCAAATATGTGAATATGTACCTCACCTGCAAAAATTGTAAGATTTCTGTGGAAGTAACTATAATACTTCAAAGCTTTTTGTGGGCTTGTGAATGTGAAATCCTTAAAACCTCCTTCAGACTTTCATTCCATGTGAAGATTTCAGAGATTCATTCTCTTCATACTCACACATAGACAACGTCTCTCTTTTTGCTCACAAATATTGATTCTGGCCTTCCTTTTTCAGTAAATGTATGTGTAAACATAGCACAGGGAAGGCAAAGTCATAAATGAATACATCTCTTTTAAGGAGATTTCAGAGACAGATGAGTCTTAGGATACCCTGCAAAGAGTTGATTTGACAAGCAGCCTTTGGAGCCAGGCCCAGTCCATGTCCCCCACACCCAAATACTGACCCATGGTCCTGCTGCTTCCTCTCTCTGTGGCTGCCCAGGCTTATCCCTGCAAAGGGACAGCCCTTTCCCTCATTAGGGTTGGTCTTCCCTTCTTAGAGATGGAGTCTTATAGCCCAAGTGAGTAACCCATTGCCTCATCAGCCATCAGGTCTACAGATGTGGCTTCCCTGCTCTGCCTTTCAGAGGAGGAACAGCAGGACTGCTCTCCAACACCGTTCCCATATCAGGTATTTCAGAGCATCCGGGAAGGATGCTCTGAAACCCAGCAGGGTTTCCTGTCCACATAACAGACTGTTGACACATGCCTTGAAGGGTTTATATTCCTGGAGACTGCAGAATCCTACAGATAACCCTCTCCTTAATTATAACAGTCCTTAGCAATAGCTGTCAGCTTAACAAGAGACAGATGAGTCTGTGCTCTTTCCCCCTCCCTTCACAGCAAGTCTGGAGCTGATCCATATCTCAATTTTAGAAACAGATGTGTCTGATCTGACCAAAGAAATTGCTGAGCCTCTTTCCTCTTTTCAAGGAATGATTGGTGACTCTTTCCTGTTAAGAAGTAAGACAAATATGGGCTACAAATACAATGGCTCTGATATTCTTCTGGAAAGACAAACATTCTACATGAAGATTACAGAATATGATAGTAACCTGCAGGATGTGACCACCTAAAACCAAATAAAAGAAGGTCATCTAGACTAAATGGCATATGTAGGGGGAAAATGCAAGAAACAATGGATAATTATGAATAAAATCAGGAACAGTGTTGCACTCCCAGAAGAGTAGACTCTCGCAAAGCACAAAACAAGAAGTTAGGTCACCTGTTTGATTTCATGAGGAAGGTCTTGCAAGTGATGAGTTTCAATATCTGATCTTAAAGCAGGAATTCTCTCCTAGCAAAATGAAGCTTTTTCACACAATTACCCAAGCCACAAAATTTTATTATTTCATTTTTGTTTTAACCCTGGAGGGCCTGCAATGGACTACCACCCACAAGCAGCTATGCACAAGTACGACTGACAGTCACCCAGAGTTACGGGACTAGTAACTCTGACCTTCAAAGTGGTCATGCCCTAATTTTCAGCCTTGCTGTGCAGCACTGAGTGGTAGTTACTGTGTAATGTTCCTCTACCAGCCTCTGCTCTTTCTTTCTTTGCCATTACACAGCTCTGACAAACTTTGCAGCAAACTCTCACTCTTACTGGGAACACAGGGGTTAAATTTCCTTTTCCTTGGGATAAGTCTGGCAGACATATGCCGATTCTGTTTTCAATTGTGCCGTTTCTCTCCCAGTGCATGCACAGTCACAGCTGTGAACGAGTTGCAGGCTTAAATTTTTAATGCTGAAGGCTATTCCTAGCTACCTCCTCAACATTACCACCTCCACTGAAACCTATAATGTACCCATGGAGACATCCTGGGTACCACTTAATTGGAACAACATTTACATTTTTCTTTCTAGTTTGTTTGTGTCATTGAGTTCTTAAATAGAGTCTTGCTGTGGTATGGAAACAAATTGTCTTTGCCTATCTGTTTTGGAAAATATATTTGAATTGCATTATCTGGTAACTGTTACAAGAGAAAGATGAAGAAAAGAGTTCTTAGATCAGAATGAAAGGAATCTGGTTAATAAAGAGGAAAAATAATGCTGTGTATTAATGTCTGGATGAAAAATGCTGTGATTTATTTAATGGGATGAGCTGAGCTCAGGGTATTGTTTCCTAGGGCATTGTATAAATACAGAGGAAGAAGCAGCGTCTGCTCTGAAGACCTCAATAGAAAAGAGACTCAAAAAATAAAGGCAGTGAAATCACCCTGATCTTACAGGATTGAGGCAGAGAGGGGAGAAAGTCACATAGAAAGTCCTGAAAAATATGGGAACTGATAATGTCTTTTTCCAGTTTAAGTCCTGTGCTCTAAACTGATCAGCATCTACTAGTTTTTCAAAATTTCCGTGCATCTGTATCTTACACAATTTGGAAGCAAGCACAAATCCATGAGAGTTTCAGGTAAAGAAGACATCTTTAAGAAAAAGAAGCATCACAATCCTCTCTGTAAGCATCTCTGCAAATCAAAATATTTCTTTCCTTTGGTTTTTGTTTGTTTGGTTTTGGTTTTTAATGTCCTTTGGTCGCTGGTAAATAAATCAGCCTCTTCAGGGAGATAGAATGTTGTGGTCCTATAGGAATATAGGAATAGTGGTCCTATTCCTTCAGCTTGGAACAGGGCCACTCCACAATGGGCACCAGAGAAATACAATGTTGAATGGAAGAAGTAAAACACTTTCTTCTTACGCCACATTATGAAAAGTCCTTAGGAGCTCCTATTCTAGAAGAACCCAGCTCTTGTTTTAGCCTTAGGTAGTGTCATCTTCACAGTCTCATAATAATTAAGATAGACCTAGTTTGATTACACTATTAAAAACATTTTATCATATTGTCCACTTAAAATGAGTTAGAATTTCGCTGTGAAATCCCCTGGCCATTCTCCCTCAACCAGGGAACACGCTAATGAGACCTTGCCTTACTGTATTGTAATTTGAAAGTTAGAGTGACAAAGAAATGCAGTTTTCCCATATAAAATTGATTTTGGTTTCAAGACACCCCACATACTAATGTTAGCAAAGCACAGTATGAAAGAGAGCAGAAAACCTAGCTTCCATTACCTCCTATTTTAGGAATAATGAAGTTATAAGTTATGAATCTAAATCCACTGAAAAATCAGTCAGGCCAGAATATAACCACTCCTGACATCCTTTTCATGGCCAGTATTACCCTCTAACAGGCACAGCATGGGTCAGTACCCCCAAATTGTTGGATCCCAAATCAGCACAGCAGCTACCTAATGCTATCCAATGCACAGAGACATACAAAGTTGTTCCTGCTGCTAAATAGAGATGAAGCCTCCCCACATGCAGGGCTCGCCATCACACGAAGACACATGATGAGAAACTTCTGAGGGAAAGGTCTGGCTCTGAATTATTGATAGTTGAACAGAAGTCCATATTAACATGGATAATGTTCTCTCAGTAAAAAGATGACTGAACCAGAGTAGATGTGGCAACAAATGCCCTGTCAGCTCCTGGAATATATATACGATGGTTCAGGGGTGAGTTCTTGCCCTGGATATTGTGCAAATCCACTCTGCCTCTCTTGGCTCACTGATGCTGAATCATCTCCAGCCCTGGAATCTCTGTCCTGTGGCTCTTCATACACCAGCGAGACATTGCTGAGGGTGAAACCGCAGACAGCAGCTAAAGAAGTTTTCCCTGAACTGCAGTATCCAAGAGCTACTGTCCATTATTCCTGGGAGGAATGGAAAGAACACTGCTGGTTCTTGCCCTGTCCCAGGCATAAATTCTCCTGTCATATGCTCTTTCTCTCTGTCACTGAATAATTCCCAGGGTCTCTCATGTGTCCAGATTTGCTAAAGGCTGTGTGGAATGAGTAAACAGGATGCATCCGCACCTTCACAATGACCTGTGAGAAAGCTGATGCCTGGACAGTTAGTCATGAAGCAAAAGCTGAATTTTGTGCTTTGGAGCATTTTTGAAAATTGTGGATGAGCTCTCTGCCCCCTTTGCTGGGCCTGATATTGCACTCAGCCCTCAGGGAATTTAGACAGTCCTGATGAAACCAATAAGAAATTTTATTGTTTTTTGAGTTTGAGAAAGGTCATTAGCAAAGGGGAAGTGGTGGAGAATATTGTCCTATGTCTTGTTTTGTCTCTGTCTGCCATTACACTGGAGTAGTGAAACAAGGCTGTCATTCAGCACTCATTGATTTCATTTAGATTTATCTTATAATTTGAAAATATTCTGTTTCTCAGTTAAATCTTATCATTGAAAGCTCATTGATAAAGATTAACTTACTTTCTGTTCTCAGAGACCATGTTAAAGAAGAACAAACAAAGAAATTCAGGTGAATGGGAGGACCCCTCTGATAAAATTAATTCCACAGAAGAGAGCCTGAAAAACACAGGAGAGTCTAGTAGAGAGAAGCCAGGTTGGTTAAGGGGACATAAGACATTATGTAGCAGTTATATCTTGGAGAAAAGGCTAAGGAGAGACCTAGTGTTCTCTGTCTAATGGATGGCTGTAAGCAGACACAGAACTTCTCAGACGTGAACCAAAAAGATAACTGGATAACTGGCACAGGTTTTAGGACAGGAACTATAAACACTGGAACAGGGGCACAGAGAGGTTGTAGGATCTCCAGCCTCGGAGTAACTTGAAACTCCAGTGGAAAAAGCCCTCAGAAATCTCTATAACAGTTGAAGTTGCCCTGGACTTGAGCAGGAGCAGGTAGACAACCTACAGAATTCCTTTCTAATATTTTCCTCGGTGATTCTATATTCAACATGAGGATGGGAACATTTTCCTATCTTCCAACTGTTTCTCTTCCAAGTTTCAAAAGAACTGCCTGAATTATTTGTTAATTCTGAGGAAGATGCTCTGTCATATGCCTGGAATTTGATAGGACTGTAAGACACTGGTCTGTCACAGTGTTTTTCATTTATATGTCTTTATGCAGCACATACAGGCATCAGCTCATATTGGCATCATGTTGAACCTGTTTGTGGTTTTGGTCTTTTAAAATGGTTTCAGCTGGACCTGAACTCAGAGAAACAAACAAACAAAGGCATTTTAAATAGAATTTGAGAAGAGTTTTGCTGAAATACTTTGTGACTTCATCTCACTTCCTCTGCATATATCAGCCTGCAGTCCTGTTATCTCATCCATCACCTACTTTCTTGTCAGACTTTTTAAGGGCTCTGCGAAGCCTTGATGTCTCCTTCCCCTTCAAGGAAGGGAGAACACAAAGCCTCTTCTAAGAGATTTGGGAGACAGCACATCTGCAAGAGAATGTCACCTCAACAACTATCGTGTCACAAATAACAGTGTCAGAAACATTATGGAACTTGGAGGAAGAAAGCTAAATGTCCATCTTGAAAAAAAAAAAGATTAAGTGGTTTTCAGCAACATTTTGGGAAATATTTCCTCACCTATGAAATTGTCCTCTTTTGCCTCCATTCATGTTGAATATGTTGCAGTGAACTCTGCTGAATTGCAATGCCAGATCATTCCACCCTCCATGGGATCAATTGAACGTAATGATAGTGAATGGTAAATGACCATCGCTTAATTAGGCCAAAATTTACATAAATTCCAGATGATAGGAGAAAATGTCAGTAGTTAATAAAAAGAAAAAAATTTGTTGTTTCTGAAGAACCAAATGACATGCAACTTTGCCTTATTTGGGAATTTTGTAAAAGCTTTAAGCTCAGAAGAGCTTATCCTGACCCAGGATAACAGGATATTTGAGCAAACCTGGTCTGGGTTTCACATCACAACCAAGCAACAGCCCTACTCATAACTGCACATGGTGAAATGTGTTAGCAGGTGAAGTACAGAAATTAGAAGAACTTCACATGAGAATTTCTGGGTTTATTTCAACACAGAACGTATTGGGAAGGTGCAAACATGATCAAAACTAAGAGGAAAAATGAAAACAATCACAGAATCACAGAATGGGTCAGGTTGGAAGGGACCACAGTGAGTCATCTGGTCCAAACTCCCTGCTTAAGCAGGGCCATCCCAGAGGACATGGCATAGGACTGTGTCCAGACAGTTCTAGTATCTCCAGTGAGAGAGACTCCACAATCTCTCTGGGCAACCTGTTCCAGTGCTCAGTCACTCACACAGGAAAGAAGTTCTTCCTCATATTCAGGTGGAATTTCCTGTGCATCAGTTTCAGCCCGTTGCCTCTTGTCCCATTGCTCAGCACCACCGAGCAGAGCCTGGTCTGCCCTGTGCCACCCTCCCTTCAGGTACTTGTACACATTGATGAGGTCCCCTCTCAGTTGTCTCTTCCCAAGGCTGAACAAACCCAGCTCCCTCAGCCTGTCCTCATAAGAGAGATGCTCCAGACTTTTAGTCATCTTTGTAGCTCTCTGCTGTGGACCTGCTCCAGGAGCTCCATATCTCTTTAGTACTGAGGAGCTCAGAACTAGACACAGTAAAATCCTCAATCTGGATCTTTTACTTGAAGTTTAGCCTAGTTGGATTTCCCCTGGAGGTTTCAGCTGTCACATCAGTGAAGCTTACACCTGGAAAAGCATTCACTTAGCTTACACCAGTTACAGATAGACTGAGTATCCAGAGCTGTGGAAACAACTTAAACATGGGAAGCAGTTTCTCTGCTCCTTTGAAAGAAAAATGTGGGTAACTGGAAGAGAGAGATTCTTCTTAAGTTACTAGCCATTTGCAACATGGCAGGAACAAGCACACGGTCAGATAATCTATCTTTGGAGGCAAAAGTTTCAACTACAGTGATACAGCACTGTGCATCTATCTGGACATACTCAGAGGGTGAGAGTGGAACCATGCTATTTGCACAGCCAGAGAGCTGTGCAGGAAAACTGTTTCAATAATGACAAACAACGGTCACTTTGTTTCTGTTGAGTTTTGTCTCTGAGCTCAAGAATCTTATCTGATCATTGGATCTGAGAAGACATGAATTATAACCCCAGCTATATTGTAATCTCTCCATGATCTTAGTTGCTCAGTTCTTGATAACGCATTTTCCTCATCTGCAGCATTTTCCCTACTGCAAGGTTTGGGGCATAAAGCGTATCCATATTTTGTAAATGCAAACGATTACCAAACTTTTCTATTGAGAAAAACGGCAAAAGCCAGATTCTGATTTTTTTTTTTCATCTCCTCACTGTTCAGCGAAGAACTTCAGTGTTGATCTCATGCATGCTGAAGAACTGTTTGCAGAAAAAGTCATCTCAAAAAATCGTCTCAAAAAAGTGACATGTGCAGCTAATTCATTCTGCAAAGTACCTTCAGTAAATGAGTGATCCTACTGCTTGAAATGCATGAAGTCTCACTGCGGGTAAGGTGGGTTTCAGCTGAGTAAGTACTCCATAGCCCAGCCTACAGCCGGCTTCCACAGCTACCCTCAGACTGTCCCATTTTAAGCATAGTTCAGCATAAAAAAGTCTCACTAAAATTAACAACTGATCACATGATGAAGTCTTGTATACTGAAAGTCAAGGTGTCACAGACAATGTTGTACATGTTATCAACCATGATGAAAGAACTTGGAGATTTAGTTTTTTAGATATAGTGATGCAAGACAGAGTTTAATATCTCTGAGCTATTGTACTGTGTCAAATTTCAGAGTCTGGTACGTGGACAAATACAGGTGTGCTTGTTTCTATTCTCAGTGTATACACTGACTATTTATGACCCCTGTAGGCAAGGTCATCTTTATTAATAAAACCAGTTAGAATACAGTTAATCTAATAAAGATCTTTTACTAATAAAGAACAAAAAAAATATTTATTAGTAAGAATTAACTAACCTTGCAGTAAAACAGGCTATGTGTTTTAAGGAGGAGTTAATAGGATTCCGAGCAGCACTTCACATTGACAAAGCTACCAAACTTCCTTAAATGTATGAAAAAAAAAAAATAAATTGAAAAGGGTGCATTGGATTCTTCCCCAAAGCCAACAATGGCTGCAAACCAGTAAGTGGCAAAAGCAGCATATTGAAGACATTCAACTTTACTGAGAGCCATAATACATTACAATTTTCACTGAATGTTCAGGCTAGTTATCCTGCTGCTAGCAATCTTTAAAACTATTTATATATTACCCATCTTGCTTTATTATTTTTACTTTAAGAAGAGCAGTTTAATGCTTGAGTGCTTTTCAATTTTGCCATTCAGACTGCAGATTAAGTTTATAATGACTAGCTTAATTTTTACAGGCTGTAGCATGTATTTGGTCTGAAAGATACCCCTGGCGATATGAGGCTTTAGATGACTTTGGTGTTTCAATAAAAGTTAGATGCAGTCCAATGCCTTCTTACAGTCCTATTGTGGCTGATTATATGACTGCATTTCTTTTCGGCCATTGTAGTATGTAATTTACAGCCTATTTCTTTCTTGGTGTTTGAAAAGGCAGAGATCTCTGAACTACAGGATTAGGAACAATTTTGCCTTCTATTTTTTCTTTAACAGACAGATAACAAGTGGATGAGTAGTCTGCATTGAACACCTTACAAATGTGTAGTACTATGGGAAAAGAGCACCCAAACTGAAAAAAAAAAAAAGGCACAGATACACTTGAAAGCCTATTATTCAGGGTCTGGAATTGACTGGATTTGAAATGGCCATGCAGAGACAGGGGACCCATGGAACAAACCCCTTCATCTCCCTTCTAGACCATCTGAGCTCTAATCTTGAATAGGATTTACTTTATGTAACTCTGGGAGATTTTACCTCCACTAATCTAAAAAGTAACTAACTAACCTAAAAGTAGGTCCCTATTAGCTGCATTGCTCTTGATTCTCCTCTGAATGTACTGAGAAGATGACAGAACCACAGAGTCATAGAATGGTTTGCATTGGAGGGGACCTCAAACATCATCTAGTTGCAAACCCCTGCCATGGGCAGGGACGCCTTCCACTAGAGCAGGTTGCCCCACCCAACCTGGCCTTGAACACTTCCAGGGTTGGGACATCCACAAATTCTCTGGGAAACTTGGTCCAGTGCCTCACCACCCTCACAGTAATTTTTTTCCCCAATATCTAGTTGAAACCCACCCTCTTTTACTTTAAAGCCATTACCCCTTGTCCTATCACTCCATGCCTTTGTAAAAAGTCCCTCTCTGGGTCCCTTGTAGCCCTCTTCAGGTACTGAAAGGTGCTATAAGGTCTCCCCAGAGCCTTCTCTTCTCTAGGCACAACAATCAAAACTCTTTCAGCCCGTCTCCATGGCAGACGTGATCCAGTCCTCTGATCATCTTTAAGGCCTCATATGGATTCTTTCTAACAGGTCAACATCCTTCTGCTGGGGGCCCCAGAGCTGAATGCAGTTCTCTGTGTGTGATCTCCCTGGAGTGGAGCAGAGGGGCAGAATGCCCTCCCTCGACCTGCTACCCACACTGCTTTGGATGTAGCTCAGGACACAGTTGTTTTCTGGACCGCCAGTGCACATTGCTGGGACATGAGCTTCTCATCAACCAGCACCCTCAAATTCTTCTCCTCAGAGCTTCTCTCAATCCCTTCTCCTCCCAGCCTGTATTTGAGTTTTGTATTGTCCTGACCCAGGTGCAGGACCTTGAACTTGGCCTTCTGAACTTCACAAGGTTTGCACAGCCCCATCTCTCAAGCCTGTCCAAGTCCCTGTGGGTGCCTTCCCTTCCCTCCAGCATGTGGACTGCACCACTAAACAAAACACCAAAGAAACCGAAGATTATCTGAAGTAACGTTGTTGTCTGGGCTCGAGTATTCACCCTGTCTGTGAGGTAAGCCTGGTTTTAAGGTTATTCCTAGATATGTGCAAAGCTGACAGCAGAAACTAATTTCTTGTTGAAGCCTTAAGGAGGGAGATCCTGATTTGCAGACTGGTGGTGTCTGAGAATCGAGGCATAGGGTGTGTTCATTTGTGAGTGAGTCTCGGCTTGGAGGAAATTCAAACTTGAGGAGTTCATTCCCCACACAGGTTAGAAATGTATCCCAGACTAAAAAGACAGACACAAACTCTGCAGTGTCAAAATCCAGTTTAGTTTATGTTCAATCCCTTTTAAGCCACTTTCTCGACAACCAAGTATTGCCAATTGCCAAGTACTTACACACTGTGATTCTTTACTTGCTTTTCTTTCTTTAATACAAAGGGAAAAAAATCTTTTTAGGTAGAACCATGAAAACCTCAATATGTTTTTGTTGGATAGATTTAAGTGCTTAAGATAAAAAAAAAAAAGTAATTTGGTGTCAGATCTAGTGTTGGAAAATACAAAAAAGTTCTTTTCAAGAAAGATTTAATAGAAGACTGAAAGAGAGAGAATACCTCTTTTTTTCTCTCTCTATATAAAAGGATCATTTACCATAGTCTCTGAGCTTCTCAAACACACAGCTTTTAGTAAAACCCACTGAAAATTATATAACCTTTCCTGCCCAGTGATTCTGCTCTCACTAGCTGACATCTGTTTTTAGTAATAGATGCAATAAAACTACCTATGCCAAAAAAGTCAGACCCTTATGTTTATTGCAATAAAGCAGAAGGATTTACAATATAATGTAAAAAGTTTTTATGGTTCACTATAAATCTTATATTCAAAGTGTTTTTTTACTTTGAGACAGAAACATTACTTTTCCTCAGTAGATTTCAAAGAACATTGTAAAGCTGGTTTCAATTTTAGAGATGGTCAATAACTGCATTTTGGAAAGAATTTGCAATGGAAAAAAGTTTTTTGTGAAAGAATTTTTCTATCCTCTGTGAGGAAAACAGAAATGATACATTCCAAGATAGTCACCGAAAAAAATCTATAGTTTCAGTATTCACACAGAACATTGAATTATGAGAGAACCTTCCAAGCAGTTAACTGGAAGGTTACAGAAAGTCCAGACCTCTGTTCAAATGCTTGGGCAAAACTGATCTCAGAAGAGGTTTGGATCTACACAATAAATTTTATTTCTACCACTAGTCTGTTTTATTTATACATGTAAATATATACATATAAAATATTCCAAGTTTCTATTACTAGCTCAGTTTATTCCTGCAGAAACCTCTTCTGAGACAGTTTAATTTTTACATGTTTAAAAACAGTGTTATCATATCAATCTGAAGAAGTTAAGGCACTACCATAATATGTCCTTTAAAGAAACTTAGCCTAAAAGAAAACATAGATCTGTTTACTTTTTAAGGAGATGCTTTGTTAACTTTCTAAGACCTATTTTAGACCCTATTTTAGGAAACAGTGAAAGGATATCTGTGCACAAGCACAGTACAAACACATGGATGCTCCTGGTCAAAAGCCACCAGCTCGGAGAAGTCAGCTCTCACAAGACAAAACTGAAGGTCTGAAGCTGTGTGTGGAGAGATGAAAATGTTACTCATTGATATGATGTTTGCTGTCTGGGGAACAGCAGAATTGTTCATTTTCTCAAGTATTACTCCAGGCCTGATGGATTGCATAAATCCAAATGAGACTCTGAGCAGTGGAAGCCCACTGTCAAAGGGAAAATATGAGCGCGGGGTCCAGTTCATGATCGCAGAAAATGTTCAAGTTGACTCTAGGAGGGAAGGGGGGGGGGTGTTGCCAGCTGTTTTTGTTATTTCTTGACAGCTACAGTATTGGACAAGGGCTTAGCCTGAGTATGATCTCTAAACTAAAGCCAGAAAATCAACTGAGTTCAAATTGCACCTTTTTAGTTTAGTAAATAAGTGTATCTGCTCCTACTGCTTTAGTCATCTCTTTTATGCTGTTGACAACACTACAGGTTTCTGACAGAGTCTTCTCTGGCAACCTGGCAGCAGCTAGTCTACTCTTCTCATGTGCACATCAGTAATCAGCAGCTCAGTCCTGAGAGCTGGCTTTTCCTGAGGAAGGGAATGATCCCTTTTCATCTCAGACTGATTGGGAACCTGCTTAATTTCATGTACAACGAAAGCACCACTTCAGATTGGGATGTCACTGAGAGTGGGCAGGTTGGGAAAAGGTATCAGGGACATCATCTGACTCTAGTTGCATCTTTAGAATCTTCTCAAAAGAAAGGTATTTTGCTGCTGAAAGCAGATTTATTGCTGCTTCTTTAGTTTCTCTTCCACCTCTAAGAGGGACAAGATGACATTCCCAATTCTCTTTTTCTTCTAGATGTGTGATTTAACAGAACACGGCCCAGCAACATTTCTTTGTCATTGTCATCATGCCACTGGCTGGCCCTGGGGATCCTGGGGCTACGTAGGGGTGTGGGATGGATTTGGGATAGGCTCCAAATTAGGTTTTTTTCCAAGTGGCCATAGAACTAGTGCTTGTAGTACTGGAATATACTGGATAAAAGCTGCCTTGGGTGTGTCTCTACTGGTGCCACCTATGCTTGGAGAGGATGTGCTGGTTGTCAGATCTTCGTGGAAGACATGATTGTTGTCCATCACAAGATAACTTACAGCAAAATAACACTCTAGAGAAGATTTTAGGAGATGTCATGGGACTGTCCAAAACCACGGAAACAGGGATTTGGGTAACAAGGTAACAAGGGAATGAGAGAGTCTTGTGGGTGTGAGAAGTTGTTGGGGAAGAGATGCTAAACTTGATTTCATGGACTTGCCAACTACTTTAGGACTCCTGTGGCTCTTGGAACCTCATACTAGTGGACCATCACACAAGTGTTAGTCAGGTTCTGTTGGGAAGTAATGCTGCAGTCATTCTGAAAGCAGTGTACTATTAGCAGAAAATTAGGACTTTGTACTGTGGTCACAATTAATGTGCTTTTTGCTGTGATCAATTTACACTTAATGATGCATTTAGTGGTAATAAAATTGGGAAGTTACAAAATATTCTTACTATTGTTTTAATTTGCTACATATTAGGTGTCAAGGAAAGGTGGGGTCATAATATATATCATTTTGGGGAAAGAAAAATCAAAATGGTTGAGGCAGAAAGTCACGAGAAAAAAAATAGAAGGGTTACTGGGAATTACAAGTCCTTTTTCTCTGTACCAATCATAAGAGTGCTAAGTTAGGAAAACAGCATTTAGAAAGTTGTTCTTATAATTAGAAATGCCCTCCCTGCCTCTGTACAGTACTATTACCTCTGAAATTTCTGCCACCAGGCAAGGCTTTTAGGAAGTCATTATGGCATACAAATAGACCATACTAAATTAAATTGATTAATATATCATATGAATATTTTCAGCTGCTTAGTTTTGGCCAGCGGCAAGTTCTAATGGACATCTAATCAGCAAAGAAAGTCCAAACCTCTGAGAAGTCTGAATCATTGGGGAAGTTATGACACAAAGGTTATCTTCAAGTGAAGGAAATGTGACACACCACTTCTCACGGGTTGAAGATTTTGTTCAATATACTCCTCACTGTAGTTAAGGAGCCAAACCAGACCCAATCCAACATATGAATCTCTCTGCTGGAGGGTTCAGACAGGAAAGTTTGGACATGAGAATTCATTTTTATTCCAAAGTATTAATCTGTTCAGTTCAGGACTGTTGGAACTTTCAGTGGCCCTTGGCTGGGCATGAAATGCTTTTCTGTCATCCTGCATTTTCTTAGTCAGGCAATGTAGATAAGCACAGCTAAATAAGGAATGTGGTCATCAAATAATGTGGACATGCAGAGTTGACTCACTTTTCTCTTGCTTCCCTGGAACCCCAAAAGACATTAGCTCACTTTTTGGCAATGGGAAAAGTGAAATGGAGGACTGAGACATACTGAAAATAACAGCTTGAGCAGGTGCAGGGAGGGTAGGTGGAAATATCTTTCAGCTGTTGAATATTGGTTCACGTGGTTTGGAGTGCATTTTTATATTTTCCCTTTTTTTCTTTTCCAGAAGAAGAACAGAATCACAGGTCTGTCCAAGTCTCTTCCACAACTTAGCACCATCTCATTTAAATTGCTGAGGTTGGAAAGTTTCTGTTAATTAGGGTTTTTTTACTATTTTCCCTTTTTGGACCTCTTAAGACTTCAAGGTTCTTGCATTACTGTGAAGGATTTTCCACTATTTGGAAAAATACAACATGGTGAATTGTTAAAGGAAGGTAAGATAGCGAAGGCCATACCTCTTAATCCTGTGCTCCTGGATAGAAGCTGAGGATGCAGGGAACAGAACTGTAAGCAGCATGTTTTTATGTAATAGGAAAGAGAGTGAGATCTGTTTACAGACACCTCTGTTGTAAAACAGCCAGAAGAGAGATAATTTCTCCTTAGGAAAACCAAAATGAATCAAGGCTCATTTTATTTCCGCATCAATTCAATGCAAGAGTGAGAAGGCAGAGTGTGGTGAGTGAGATGAAAACATCATGTGCAGAGTTTCTCCTGGATCTCAGTGGGACACGTTGGGGGAATCCTCCTGCACAGGAGAATTTTGTATGCGTTTGTAGTCATCTTTGCATCTGTGATTATCTTTGCATTTCTAATACCCTTTTTACAAGGATATGCAGTAATAGGACAAGAGGGAATGGATTTAAACTGAAAGAGGGCAGGTTTGTATGAGATATTCTGAAGAAATTCTTTTACTGTGAGGGTGGTGAGACACTGGATCAGGTTGCCCAGAGAAGTTGTGGATGCCCCATCCCTGGAAGGTGTCCTTGCTCATGACAGGGGCCTTAGACATAAATGATGTTTAAGATCCCTTCTAACCTGAATCATTCTATGATTCTATGATAATCTAAACAAAATATGTTTTCCATGGAATCTGCAGCACCATAGGCTCTAGCACTGCTCTCACAATTCCTGGTCTTTGCTAAACGGATAAAAAAAGGGGGAGACAAAAGTCCATTAAGGCCTCTGTAACTAATGCCAAGTCCAACCTCTAAATTAAAACAAAACAAAAAAAAAAAGCATATTCCCTGATTATGTGATTTTTCTTAAGGAGACTGCACAAAAGAGTGGTAGGAAAATCTAGAAGTAAGCAAGAGCTCTATTTGGCCCTACCCCACATCTTCCCATCTTGTTTGTAATGAAGTTGCCTTGTTGCCTCTCTTCTCTGCCTCTGGAAGGCAAGCAAGGGTTTTAATTTCAAGCCATCAGGAGACTATGTGGAGAGACGGGTCATATTTATTCAGACCCAGTTGTGGGTTAATCATGTTTACACACTTCTGGATGGCTTGAAACACATAAATGGCACATTCATATCTATTTACAAGAGACTACTAAGAGACCTCATGTTTGCTTCTAACTTCTACCTCCTGCTTATTTGTTCCTTAAAAGCAGCACATTGTACCCTCAAACAAAAAAGAGGCACATTTTCTAGAAATACTTGCCTAGTTATTACTAGAAACAGATGAGTTTCTTTCTTCTCTGAGAATGCCTCCACAATCTACCAACTAATATTATATATTGGGCACCTCAATAAGGTGGCATGATGACCTATTTATAAAGTGATGAGTTTTTTTCTGTGTGAAATTGCTGGCATCAAGAAATCCAGATACCAAGTGGTATAGTAGGATTCCACTAAAGAATCATGTTCTTTGGATGCTCTCCATGAAGCTAAGGTGTTTCCCTGGGTGACCTCAACAGGAGATATTTATTTGCTCTGGTGATATCTCAAAGTGGGAGAGCACTTAGGTGGGGATGACTCTGGCTGGGGAGGAAAGGTGCCTCCTAAGGAGACATTCTGTGGTCCCTTGGCCACCCCTGTGCTGTTGTATCTTTTTGGGATGGTGCTGTCTTTGTTCCACTGCTGCCTTCTCTCTCATCTCCCAGCGCCTTGCTGGCACTGGCTCTGGCCCAGGACACAGTGACATTTCGGTGCACTGCAGGATCAGGATCATCGTGCTTTTCCCTCTCCTGAAGTAATTAAAGTTCTTTTGGCACTGAATAAAGATATCTTGTCACCTCTTTATCATCTCTCTACATCCAGGTCAGGTGCATTCTCCAGTCTCTCTTTGAGGAGTTCAATTCATTACAAAATAGAAGGTATAGGCTGAAAATCAAGATCTTTAATTCATTTTTCCCCCCATTCAGAATCTCTGTTCTATGTAATCCATTGACACAAGAGACAGTTTTCTGATTCTTAGAAATGTTGTGAACACAACAAAAGTCTCTTTCCCTTTCATTCCTGTCCTTGAATGAGTTGTGAGCAAAACTTCAGAAGTGTCCATCCTGTTGTGAACATTATCTGTGAAAATTAACTATGTCTCTTCCCCCAGTTCATCAGTAGGTGGTGGCAAAGAGTTCTTGCTCATCTGAGTTTCAGACCCCAAGGGCTACACAAACATGACAATAACAACAACTGATCGGTAATATTTTGCCATCTGCTGCACTCCTTAGCTTCAGCTGCTCTATTCACGTGTGAATGAACCTGTTGCAACTTCTAGTTGCCTTCCCACATGCAGAGCTTTGTGAAATCACAGAATCATTTGCTGGCATCATTTCCTTGTTCCAGGTAGCCCTTACCTTCTGAAGGCCTCCAAACCTTATTTCTCTGATTCAATTTAGAGAGTTCATTTGTTCTCAACTGTCTAGGTTTTTCTCTTCTTTCCACCGATTTGTCTTTGTTATGATTTACTCTGCACCTAAGTTATTTCACTATGAGGCATATAGCCCTATGATGCATATGAACTATGTGTCAAACCACAATTATATTGCAAGTTGCATTGCTTTATAAATGTAGAATAATATTAAAACTATTTTTCTGTACAGGAAACAAATAAAAATAGCCATACAAAGTCTCTTACATGAAAGATCCTACTGGAGAAATAATTACCTCCTGAAACTGCAAGCACTGCACTTGATTCTCAACAGCATCTTGCAGCACAAACTGGTGTTTCATTATTAAAATTTCATGGTACTCTAAAATCAGTAATCCTAAAACTTTTCTTTGGGATTAAAATACAAATTGCATTTTTTCATTGCCAAATTGCATTGCAATTTTGTATTATCAGTGTGCTAATAACTAGACCAAATTAGCATTTTAAACTTTATTTGTGGCAGATCACAGCATGTGTCTGCAGTCTATCCCTTAGTAACACAGCTTGGGAGATACACAGAATTGTGGGTGCCTCTAGTGTTGGCAAGAATATTGAGAAAATCTGGTGAAAAACTATTGGGCAAACAATAGTGTTGCTCCTAAAACTAAATGGTTCTATCTTGACTCTGAATTGTAAGGAGACGTGTGATGAGGAGAAATAGCAAAAGTCAGATTTATTTCCAATATGACATTATTTTTACTTTTTTTCCCCACCACTTCATAGCCATCAAAATGTCCTTTCAGTGCAGCAGGGAAGCACAGTTTCCTCAATCAGTCAAAATCATTATGGGGAGTGAAAGCCAAAGCCATTTTCTCTCACAGGGAAATACAAACAGTGAGAGTTGTTCTATATTGAAATACCCATCCCCATTAATGGTTCTTAAATGCTATTCTTAATTATAACACTTAAATTCGATTTAAATACTTAAGAGGAAGTGAGGAATGTCACTGTGTACAGCTGATACTTGCAGAAAGCTTGATTGCAGAGAGGAAAGCAAAAATGGTGTTTAACTGTAGGGGAAACAGGGCAGGAAGTAATACAGAAGATCCAATAAAAGACAGTGATCCGGGCATGCAGTCAAACATCTGCCACAATGAAAAACCTCAAAGTAGAAATTCCACATGAAGATCTGAAAGGCTCAGCTCACTTACTGTGGATGGAAGGCAGACAATGGGGGACTTTTATAAAACAATGAATACTGAAAAGGTCAGTCAGACAACAAGAGGTCTTTCAATTAAGCTAAAAGGCAATGATTAAAGGCTTTGAAAAGAAAATAAAGCATAACTAACCTACTGTCACGTAATTTCACCAGTACCCAGCAGTTTAGAGGAATACAAGAAAGAAGCCTAAGTATTAGTTAGGCAGCACGAATGTGAAGTTGATGCCCGACATGGTGTATATAATGTGCTTAATCTTTAATTATACGTCCATAATCTAATTTTTGCACAGGATCTCTGCCTTAAGCATGGAGAAGATAGACTCAGGCAGGGACAGAACTGTGTAGTTCAAAACTTACCTACTGCTTAGTGTTTGAGGGTTTGGGTTTGCCACCACAAGGATCTTCTTTAGTTCATAAATGACATAGTGCAGCAACACTTGCATGAAACGTTTCATGTCCAGAGTCCTCAATCTTATAGTCTGGAAGAGCACTGAGTCGTTAACACCAACACTGTGACCACCAGTGTTGATCAGATAGCAGCTCATTTACTGGATTTGCCCATAAAGACCCTGCTATTTTCTGCAGAAAAGGACATGGGGTCTGGGCTGGCAATAAACTGAACATGAAGGAATAATGTATCCTTGCAGCAATCAAAATAATCCAGGTTCAAGATCTGGCATGACAAGGCCCTGGATAACCTATTATAAGGCACTACCTGAAAGATTCATCCATATAATCTCCCCATTTAAAGAAGACTTTTCTATTATTCACTTTCTCTCACTGTCCTGCCTTAGAGGAGAGAGAAGAGCTTCATGCTCAGCTACCACTGTGCTTCATCCACGAGGGAACAGCTGGAGAATGCTTCTGAAAAGAGTTAGGGAAAAAAGAGACAAGAGGAAAGTGCCATTTACAGCCTCCAGCCTCCCACCTAAAACAATAGACAAGCCTATTTTAGAGGATTTGTCCTGTCTCTGCTGCCTAAATGTCCTGAAAACTATTCCCTGTCCCCTGCTGTGACCTTCACTACGGCAGTGGCTGTCAAGTGATAAGCATAGCCATCTCTCCAAATAGAAGAATATGTTGAACTGTGTAAAATAAACATAATTCCAAGCCCATATCTTCCAGCAGCAGCGTACTACATTGTCTCTTAACATAATGGATTTGTTAGCATCGCCTCGGTTTGAGAAGTGCAGCAGGCACTGCTAAGGTGAATTATGAGAGGTTAACAATGAAAAGTAAGCATTGTGTGCTGAGCCGATGACTCACACGGAGCTCTTCAAGAGATGCACATATTAAAAACAGCTGGAAAATATCAGACAACATAAAAAAATATGCCATCGCTTTCTTAACCTCTGATGTTGTAAATAGACTTGGAAATTTAGTGCTGATTATATCCAGCTGTAGAGGCTGTAGTGGAATATATGGCACCACAACAGTTAGAGTGTGACTTTTGATTTATCTCACTGACAACTATCAGATCCTTCAATGCCTCGATGACAAACAAGCTCGGAAGAGGACAGACACGCAAACTGCAATAGAACTGATTTATATGAAGTGGGAAAGAACTCAGTATGTGTGTGTAGTCATACCCCCATGCTGGCTGATACACACTTCTCTCAAACTACTTCTGTGCCAAATTTATAAGGCATCCTCTGATCTGTCAGCACCTGCAGTGCTGGCTTAGCTTTAAAATCACGCCCATGTCCCTGGAAGTTCACCCATGAAGCTCATAGGAGAATTGGAGATGAACAGAATGTACATTCCTCATGCTCTGTTGCCTTATGCGTCTCCTCTCCATATATTACACCATGATTTGGAAAATGGGAAGTTTGACAAGCATTCAGTTGATCTGAAAGATAAAATGTCAATATATTCCTGCTTCAAATATGTTTCTAGAATGAGAGTTGAAACTTGTGAACACAGGTCCTGGAAAAAAGATTCCAATTTAAGAATTATCTAGATATGAAATTACATGTAATAAAGAGATAATAAAAATCAGCTTTGAGAGCAAATAATTTTTATTCATCAAGATTGTGCTGTACCAACAGCTATTTAATTCTTATATACAATTCCACATGTAGTATCTAAAATCCCAGTAACTAATTCTATAGTCAGAGACCAACTACAAACCAGCAGGGCAAGGATAAATTACTCCTTGTGCAGGTGGGAATGTAAGCAGTTTTTGTGACTCATCCAAAGTCATGGAAGGAATCAACTGAAGAGCTCGAGCTGGCTCCTAGGCCCATCCTTGGACCACATACAGATTTCCTTTGGATGAAGTTTGAGGGCTCTTGTGGAGTCTTGATGTATGCAGTTTGACAGGTTATAAAGTCACAGAAGTAAATCTCTGAGTTTCCCATTTATGTTCAGCAGAAACAAGGCTTGCCTCCCTGAATTAAACAAAAAAAGGGGGTGAGAATATGGAATATATATTGCCCAGAGTGACTAACAATGTAGGTGTTTGCTCCTAGAGATATCACTGGTTGGAGATGTAGGTCCACGGAATGACTGAACTGCATCAGGTTGCTAAAAAACCCAGAAGAAAGCAAATAACAACTCCTCCCCCCTTCAAGAGCCCCCAAACCCTCAAATGTATATTAGTATACTCAACAGCCATTCTCTTTTCCTAGGTATTTGTTATTTCTTGTGATTCAATACACTCATGCACCACTGCAAATCTTACTTTTCTTTGTAAATTGTTGTAGGTTTTCTTTGAGGACCTTTCCCCTAGCATACCATTCTTTATTATTTTCTGGTCTTAATCAACTTTTGAACCTACAAGTATTCTTGTACAATTGTTTATTTTGCTCCATTTTCAACTTCTTCCAAACTGCTTCAAATTTACTCAAAGCCCTCCCAAAGCTGGATCCACATTTTCACGTTCAGAAGAGAATCACACACAATGGCTATTCTTATGCCAAGAAATAAAATCAGATGGATACACAGCAGTGTCCTTGAAACCAAAACAATCACTATGTTTCACATCTACAAAGTTATATCCTACATTATTCAGCCCCAAAACAGCAGAAGAAATTTAACAGAAAGAGCTTGAATGAGGAGCCATTGTTTAGACTTCTCTCAAAGTTGTCACAACTTTTCCTCTGCCACAAGCTTATTCACTCACCATCATCCTGTGTTATCATCTGCCCTGCATTTGGTGGGTGGGCACCTCCACTATAGAATAGGTATAAATATTTGCTGTAAGACAGTAAAGTATTTCTATACTGTAATGTTCACCACCTATGAACAAGGCACTCCGTTCTGACATTGCAAACAAGAGATAAACTTCAATCATATGAAAAAAAACAGTGAAGCCAATCCATGAGACTGCTGACCTGCTGATGTGACATGAAGGACACCCCAGGATTTCACTATTATAACCCAAACCCAGTCTCTATTTACTGGCAGATATGCTGTCTCAGCTCCTTTCCTCTCTGTAATCCTCAATCAGCATAAAGCAGATATCAGGGCTTTGGGTATCACTTATCTTTCATTTAAGATCCCTTTTCTTCTCCTCAACCCATAAACATTAGCCTGCAACTGGCATTCAACAAAAATATGACTTTTTTATGTGTGCAAATATTCATGCCACATAAAGTCAGTCAAATGAAATTACAGAAGCATGAAATCAGCCAAATTGGCAACCAGGAAACATTAAAAATAAAGAATATATTAGTGAAGTGCATGGGCAAACTTGTCCATTTGATCAAACCAGCATGGAACAGGTAAAGAATACATGGAGATGCCAGGACCTCCTTGCTTAGTGCTTGCCCTGAAGCTCTTATGTGAGGGGTGACTCCTCTCAGCCTCCCATGCTGTTGAATCACTGCCCCCCACACAAGACAACTTGGCATTATTTGGATCATGGCTTTGCTGGAGGTCCCAAGTGGGGCTGAAAACCATTACATTAGTTATGCATAATGAGACTCGGTCTGGCACAGCAGTGAACAGTTTATTGTGTAAACAGGGTGTGTGAAACATAGTATTATCACTTTTATTGATAGATAGGGGTAACAGGCATAGAGTTTTGATTTACTGACAGATTTGTACAGTTCCTGCCTGTTATTACATACGCACAGTTATGCCCTGTAACTCCATCTTAATCCAGTTCCTTAATTGCCCATCTGCTCAGAGCAGGGTGGGGAACACTCGATCTCACTTTGTACAGGTGTAAATCTGCCTGTGTGCTGCATTTGGGTTCAGTTTGACTCACGTACTTGAACAAAACCTTCAGTTTGACTCATGAACTTGGAATGAAACAATTACTCCATTTTAGTCTCACTTCAGGACCAATGACCTGGATTTTCTAGGGTTGGCTGTTAATTTTCATTTTCATCTGAAGCCTCATTTCAAAAGAAAAATGAAAAAAAAATCTAGGCATCTTAAAATTTTTTAAGATTTTTTAAACTGAACATGCAAAAATAGTAACTCAGCATGATTCAGCATCACTACGTACTTTGAAGAAATGCAAAAAAGGCTCAGCAGCTGATGTTCAGCAGAGCCTGTTTATAAGGCTGGTCAGCACCCCTCAAGACTCCTCTAAATTTTAATTAAGCAGCCCCTAATGTAACCTCTGCCATTCCAGGCTAAACTAGGAACTTCAAAGAGCATAACTATATGGAAGTCTGAAGATGTCCCGTCAGGCTTCAGTTCAGCAGCATCCACAGGGGGTCAGTGCTAGGGATTGGTCCTAATGGAACCCATTCACAGGCTTCAGCGTATACATAGGTCTGGATTTTCGTCAAGGCACCCGCTTTAGCACTTTACCAGAGCTGCTGAGTTCCAGGTGCATGTTGGGATGAGACCTGAGTATGCACTGTCTCTTCCACAGCAAGCAGTGCCATTGGGAGCAGGGGGAACAAATCATCCCTATTACTCAATGCAGTGAAAGAAATAGGCAGATTTAAAAAAGCAATGCCTGAGAAGCTGTGAAAGGAAACATAAATACCACTTCACTTGCACTTAATTTCTTTTGTATTCACAATTCATAGGTGGAGCAAGAATTCCTGTAACTTGGGATATTTCAGTGTGAACAGAAGCAGAATCTGCCTGTTCATGTCAACTGGGTGGTTCTGCTTTCTTTGCACCACCAAATGACTGCATAAATCTACTTTTGCAGTGAAAGTTGAGAGGCGAAGTTCAGCTGCTAGACATTTGCTTGCCAAAGCACAGGCAGCCTCCTGCTAAGTAATCTTTCCCAGGTAGCAGAATTTTTATGGTTCTTTAATGCTTCATCAGGTGTTAATCATAACATTTTACTGTCTGAATAACAAGCTTATCTCCCTCAAGAAAGCCTTGGTCCACATCCAAAATTCTGTTCTCAGAGTAGACAATATACTTTGATAGCAGTGACCACATTTCACCCTGTGCCCAATGAATTTCTGGACTCATGGATTGCTGCCTTTGATATTACAGAAGCACCTACAATTTATTTCCAAGGATACTGCTGTTGAAGAAATCAGTAATTCCAGAGAGGAATAGTCTATTTTTCTCCTTTATTCCTGTGTAAAAATGTAGCTTGATTAAGGTTAGAGGATAGCAGTGGGGTGTGTGCAGGTGAAAATCAATGCCTCGCTCGTGCGATCAAGAACTGGACCAATGCAGAAAACTTTGTATTCACAGTATCGCAGGCAAATTTGTCTTTTCTCTGTTCCATAAAAAAGGGAAAAAAGTTTGTTCTCTCCCGCCACATGATAGAATCTGAACTCATTCAAGTTCAGACTCTCTGTTAGGATTTTCAAGAGATCTGTTAAGTGATATAGAACCCAAAATTTCATATTCAGATCAGTTTTCTTAGCACCTGTGTTCTAAGTAGTTACTCCTGAAAATGAGACTTAGGCTCCTAAACCACAGGGTTAGTTCTAAAAACTTTGCTCCATCTTCCTCATGCTTGTACAACACTCAGCTGTTAAAGCACCACTCCCTGAAATGCTTCAGTCCCAGGTTTTGAGTGGTCACTGGAAAAGCTGTTGTTTTGCCTTTTTGAAGGTCATAATGATTTATTCTGTCTAAAAGTCTTTCAAGTTATTCTTTTCTGTGATTTTACCAGTAAAATACATATAATCTTTTAATGGTATGCTTTAGTCAATGCTCTTCAGACAAGAAACAACCATCCCTTTCATCCTTCCAATGGCAATTTTTAGCCTTTATTTTTTGCTGTTTTATCTCAGAATGTTTTATGATGGAAATTATATGCAGAGAGTGCCTAGCCCCAAAATAATTGCAACATCATCTTTACGAACTTGAGTTCAAAGCCTCACTGTTAATATCCCTTTTCACACATGGATCATGCTGCAGCAGACAAGTGTGAATGCCAAGATGTTCATCTGGTGACTCTGGGGCCACTGTCTGAATATGTGTTCCAAGGAGAGATCATGGAAAGGTTTTGTAGGTGTTGCAGCCAAGTATATGGGGTGGCTGCTCCGAGACTGAACCTCCCAGGGCCACAGAGACAGCTCCTGGCTAAAGGTCTGTGAGCCACAAAGGTTGCTTCAAGGTTTCTGAAAGTAACCCCACACACATGTTCCTGCCGTATCCATGCCAGGAGCATGGCCGCTCCCTGGGTCACAGCCTGAGCTATTGTTATTGACCATTGCCCGCTGTGTTATTCCACATATATCGGTAGAAGAAAATCCTTCATCTTGCAAAAAGTGGATGAGAAAGGTGTTAAGAGTAGAGTGAACTCATTCTGACCCCATGCACCTGTTGTGTTGACTTACCTTTGTGGAACAGTCATGCTAAGCACAAGGCTGGTGTCACGGCACTGCAGGGGGAGCAGTGTGGGGTGGTGTGCCACTGCCGAACTCAGAGGGTAAGTTGGAGGACTCTGAGGCTCAGAGAAACAGCCTCCAGCAGTCTTGACGTTGTGGAGGCACGACACACTTCTCTCAAGTCCTTTAGCTGGCACACAGGACGCAATAGGTTTCAATGTGGCATGTCCAGGAAATGCTGTTCTGGGCCAGATGACTCACTGTGATCACACTGTGGTTCTACACGGAGATTTAATGGAAAAGCCCAGAGAAACAAAAGTTGTCTAGTTTAACCTCGGTTTAAAATAATTCACACCAGTTCTGCAGCAACATTACCTGCTGGCCCTGGTGTTAGCAGGATTTTTATATGGAGTACTAAGCTCACTGCAGTCCTTCAGATACTTTTAAAGCGACTTGCCAAATATCTGATCTCATCAAAGACATTTGCACAACGTACACCCTGAAACTGAGCTTGCATCCAGGGCCCCCAGCCAGAGGGTCTTATGGGCTTTCAGAGCTGAAAGAGAATCTGATCCTGTAGTACAGGCAGAGAAGATAAGCCAGGCTACAGGAGACTAAAGAGTCTGTTTATATTTTAACCTCAGTTTTTCTTGTCAGAGTGAATATTTTTTCTTTCTGCTTATACTGTTCTGACAGAAACTGGAGAGCCACAGCCCATCAACTCCCACAGTTTTTTTACTTTAAGCCATGGTCATGTATCAAGAAATGTGTTTTCGTGGATGCCTCCCCTGTTGTTATGCTGACTACCTTCCCATCTGTTTGCAATCTCAAATCATTGCAGCGGCAGCAAAGGCATGGGAACAGCTGCCTTTTGAAATCCACAAAGTCCCATCATTATTCTGCACTTAGTCTTGGCTAAAGAGGTTACCTGACTGTGCTACAGTTTAACTCCAACGGCAAAGCTTTTCAACGTCCATGGTAAACTAAAAAAAAAACGTTATTTTCTCTCCTTATCAATCTCCCCTCACCCGGCTCCTTTCTCTTTCTGTTACTTCTCATTTCTGCCACTCTGTATTGACTGCTTGTTCGCCTGTGCAATTATGGTAGAGAAACCATGAGGTTCAGTTTTCTAAGGAGACAGGTCCTCTACACCACCTGTCTTGCAGAAGTTTTTTTCAGAAGAATACCAAAAAAGTCTTTGTATCAGCAAAGATAGCTGTCTTGCCTAGAAGCCATTGCCTGAAGGGTAAAGGTACAGATATTCATGACCATGACAAGGACAGCCAACAAAGAAATATTTAAAAAAAACCCGATTTTTAAAAAATATTTTTTCTAGATGTTTATTAGACAATTTCTGCTATTTTTCTTTTTTTTTTAAATTTCCTTTTATCTTTTCTTTTCCCACATCATTTCTAACAATCTATGAATGCTTGTCCTTCATTAAGTTACCTAGTGTTTCCACTCATCTCTTGAAACCTTGCCATCTGCTATATCCTGCAGAAGGAGGTCCACAGACCTCCAAAAAATACTTTTCTATTTCTTCTCAGTCTCCTTCCCTTCAGTTTAATTTGATGTCCATAATTCTTTTACTGTTGTAAACTATCTATCCTGACAAACCTTTCCATGCCAACAACTTTTACAGGCTTCGGCTGTATCTCCACTTCTTTTCCCTATCCCTGCACTTATCCTAAGTTGTCTCTTGTCCAGAGTAAAGACTTTCAGCATAGGCACTCCTGGCACAGAAGCAGTTTCTCACATCGATTGTGCCTGAGATGCTTCTCTGAATCTTCTCAAGCCTTGTATAAATCCTGCAGGATGGGAATACCAGAACCGTACATAGCATGTGAAGCGTGGGCAGGATATGGATTTACCCAGCAACATAGTAATGCTCTTTCCTTCCTTTTCTATCCCTCTTCTAATAATTGCTAACTTTTCACTTGCTTTCTTGACAGCTGAAGTGCACCAAGTTGATGTTTTCATCATACTGTCACAACCCCAAGCTCTCACACATGAATGGTAATGGTCAGTTCAGAATCTGTCGTGTTGTACAGGGACGTGGCATTGATTTCTATCTCATGTGTCACTTTATGTTTACCTCCACTCAGTTTCACCTGCCAGTCACTGAGTTCTGTGGAAGGTACAAGGGGACATAGCACAGAGCTTTTCCTTTACTACGCCAAATATCTTAGTATTATTAGCAAATTTTGTTAGTTCATTGTTTTTCCCAAACTGTTTAAGAATAAGGTCTAATGTGGATAGACCATGAAGCAGACAGAATACAAGAAGAATGGTTCAGAGAAGCCTTCACAGCCCTTCCCTTTGAACCAGAAGCCATAAGCACTTCTCTCCTGATGGCTTTGGAGTTATCCATCCTGTATTACGTTGCAAGGGGGAAAAAAAAGTAGTAGTTACAAATGCCTAAAACTCTCAGCAATTAGAAAATTGACTCCAAGGAAAACAGATCTTTCAGGTAGTGTGTCTCTGGCCCATGCATGGTTTCAGAGAACAGGGAGGGAGAAGAGAACACCACAAAGAGTTCGGTCTTTTCCACCTGCTGAAAGAGATTGGCCACCTCCAGTGTGGTTTTCCAGCATTGTCCAGGAAGAGCCACTGAGCTCTGGTTTTCCTCAGAGAAAGGCATATTCATGATCTTTTCAGATCTAAAAGAGATTTTTGCAAGTTACCTAGAGCAGATTCAATTGCTCAGGTTTCCCTCTCTCAAATCTACAGATGCCCAAAGCACTGATCTAATGCCTTTACCTCCCTACATGCCTGCAAGGTGAGGAAGTACTGTCACTCTGATTTACAGGTGGAAGATGGGACAGGAGAGGTTCAGAGCCAATGTCAGCTTTCAGGTCAGGCATGGAAGGGGTCCTTACATCATTGTCTCCAAAATCCTTAACTACTGAACCCCTATTAGGACATTTTCCTTGTCTGGTAATGACTGCCTTCCACTAACTTAGAGGAAAATCGGAAAGAAATCAGTCTACAGGGAAAGAGATTCAGTACCTTTGATGCCTAATGAACAGGAGGCGAATTGGCCTTCAGACACTTTCTCTGGTATAAAGAACAGTGGGTCCAAGGTGAGAGAGGAGTTTATGAACCAGTTCCACCTTGATTCTGTTCTTTGTTCACCTCTGTTACCACATCTAACCCTTCACTCAATTTCCTCACAAACCTATAGTGTTGTTACTCTGGTAAACCTCAATTCTTGCTGATTGATATAGCTGTAGGAATAACAGCACATACACTGTATGCCTAAAAGCCAGTTGAAATACTGATCCAGAAAAGAAAAGAAAAATCACTAGGAAATTTCTTAATTACCTAAATTCTGCTTAGTAAAAAAGTGCTATTTCCCAGCAATGCTTTGCATGGACACATGAAAATAATGGCTCTGTCCAAAGAGCATTTTGAAGGCTGCTAAGTCAAGCATCCAAAAGTTAATAAAGTGTAGTTCAGGTTGTCTTACCCTGGCTTTTTTTTTTTTTTTTTGTAAGTTAGTCTGTAATTACACAGACACATGCATGTATGTTTTAGTGGTGGACTTGACAATATTGGGTTAATAGCTGGTCTCAGTGACCTCAGAGGTCTTTCCAACCTCAATGATTCTACGATTTTATATACTTCTATACAATATTCTGTAACTTGTAGTTGCAAGAGAGCTGTATTGGAATCTCTGCAGTGAGGAACTTGACATGTCTGGGAGAGGGAATGTGCAAAGTCAAAATGTTGTTGGCCATATGAACCACAGAAAGAGAAAATTCCCATCCTTACTATTGGATATGCACCTGGCTAAAGATTTATATTTTAGATTCTTTTGGGAGTGGGACTTGTAAAAATCCTTGCTCTGCCCCATCATGACATGGACCATAACAAGATGATTAAGCTTAATATTGTAGCCCATATATAACAAACATGACAAATTTCTTAGCACTGGGATTGCTGCATTTTTTACACAGCTTCTTCAAAGTACTCTCCCAGGGCTGAATTAAGGTTGTTGAGATAACTAAACCACAAAATTGTGTTTCCAAAATGTGTTTATTTTAGGTTTAATTATGCCTCTGTGTTCTCTTGATTTTCAAAACTTATTACATAATAATAAATTATTCTTTTTTCTGCAATTTTCACAGAATATCTGCAGTTTTTAAAGTGTTCTCCCAAAATGTAATTCTAATTTAATGTAATTTTTCAATGTAGAAACCTCTTTTGTTTTTCACAGCTAAACTCTTACACCTGAGCAACATAAAAAGACACTTTAGAAAAAGAAACCTCAAGGCAAATTTTCCTTTAGGTACCACAAACAAAGAAACATTGCCATACAAATCATCCAAAGGCTCAAAGGCATGGAGTACTGTCTTTTCATCTTTGTGAGTTTAAGATTAATTTTGGAGATTTTGGGTTTGCAGATTTGTTCAGGCTGAGTCACTGTACTCCAGAAAAGCTGATGCAGATCTATTTTCCTCTTAAAACCAGTTTCTAACAGTTTTCTCTGACTCCTGCTCAACGTGAAGCTTGTCAAAACAGCAGGCACAAATACAGACTCCTCTCTTTTACTTCCCCCCTCACACTGACCTTTCTATCCCACTCTTACTACTCTCTTCGTCCTTCCCTCCATAGTACCTTTGTCTTCTCAGCACCTCTGGAGGTTCCTCTTCCTTGGCTTCTTCCCTGAATAGGCTTGTTGAAAACGGGATTTGGTGAGAAATGTGTTTTGCTTCTCTAATGGGATTAATGGCCAATTTTTGACCTTTTTTCTTTTTTTTGTTTTTGAACATTTCTTCCGTAGAAGTAATTTACTTTCTCCTGCAGAATACACTCCCACAAAGTGGTGTTTGTTCGAAATGTCAGTCTCTTCTGCTCTCACAGAGAGCCAGACCACCTCTGCCCTTAGAAAAGATGTTATTTGCCAAAAATGCTGCTGGCTTTCCTCCACAGAGGAAACATTATATGGTTGAGTAAACTGTTATCATAATCGTTACGTCTCTTTTTATTATACACATTTAGAAAGAGAATTAATTTCCCCAGGAAGTTTAGTTTTCGTTTTCTAAATGATTGCATTTCGAAGCTAAAATGTCACAGTTGTCTCTTATACCAATAACTTTTCAAGTCTAACTTCATGTGTATATATTTGTATATATCATAGAATTACTGAATAGTTTGAGCTGAAAGGGATCTTAAAGATCATCTAGTCCCAACCCCCCTGCCATGGGCAGGGCCAACTTCCACTAGGCCAACTTGCCCAAGGCCCTGTCCAATCATGGAAACACATTTTTGCATTCTTGGAGACCTTTGTGTGAGTTCTTGTGAAAGCCTTGAACTTGTCATTTAAGAATGCTATTACAGCTTATTGAAGGAATGTCCAATCTTTGTGTGTTTGCAGAGATTTCCACTTTATCTGGTACTACTTGGATGAATTTATTTCCTTCTGGGCAACTGGGAAACAATGTCCAGGCTTTCATAGCATTTTCAGCAAACAGGACTGTGGTGAGACAAAGGAAAATCCAGTTTTTCAAGATATTTAACAGGCAGTCTACCACAGACTAAACATTCCTTCCCTCTCACGCACTGCCTTGTTCAGATTTCATATTGAATTCCTTTTTGCTGAACTACATTACTGAATCCAACAGGGGTAGTCAAGAATTTTTCTTTGGCTATGTCTAGTCCACAAGTCTCTAGAGGTACAGACATTTATAAAAGTAAATAATTGCCCTGGACTGCTGCATCTTGATACGTAGATTCTGACATTTGTGTAACCCTGTTACAAATCATCTATTTTCCCTACACAAAGCTTTCACGCTACCTGCTGGAGAATCCACACAAAATTGTATTGTAATTTCTCTCAAGGATATCTGGGACTTCAGCAAAAGTCACCTTTTCCTCATCTTGTGATGGCATAAAAATGCAAAAAGGGGAAACACGACTGTCTCACTGTGCTGACTGTAGGAGCCAGTGCACTTCTGAGAGCCCCTGTGGTAACATCTCAACATCTTCTCCATGGCCCAGCATAAAATTTAGGTTGACTATTTTTCAGTGAACACATAAACTCATTATCTGTCCCCTGGTAAACTAAGATCTGGTTTCTGTTGCCTAATTTTATCTGCCTAAAAACAAATTTTGTCATCTAGGTTAATTTAATGTTGTCTAGACTTACTTTGTCAATGCTTAACAAGACCAGTTGAAAGCATAAATTCACTGCACCTCAAGGCTCATGCCAGGTAAGAGGGAAATTGGACTTCTCTCTGTTCTCTCTTTGTTGTCATTAACTAGGGAGGGAACCTGGATAACTAATCCCCACTTTCGCAAATTCTGGAGAATCAGTCAGGGTGTCTATGTCGCTACAAGCAAAATCTGCATTGGCAGTATTTGATTGGAAACAGCCCCAAGTCTGCTCAATATGTTCAGAAAATCCATGATTTTGCCTGTCATTCCATGAAGTTTTACAATACTATTATTACCAAAAAGCTTGTCGGACATTGCACAAAATAAGGATGGTGGAAGGGAAATTTACAAAAATACCTACTTAACACTAGGACATGTGTTTATATCACACCTTTGAAGTTCCTACAATCCTCCCTTCCTCAGGAGAATTTGGTATAAAACTCTAAGCCTGCAAATGCAAGCATGCTCGCTTAGCTTTACAGACCAGATTTCTGAGTAACTCTGGCTAAGTGAAGCAAAGCTGAACTGACCCTTCTCTTTCTCTCCTGCAGTACAGAGGAATCAATAAGATCAGGCAGATGCATGAACTTAGAGCACTTGAACAAGTGTTGTGCAAGACTAGGTATAAACAAAGAAAAAAAATCAAGGTGCAGGTCCCAGTGGGACAGCAGAAGGCATAAGAGCATTAAATCAGGAGAAAGAGTGATTGAGTTTTGCTCTGCCCCACAGATGTCTGAGGTCACAGGACAGCCCACCTGGGAGCTCCTGCTCTGGATGGATGCCAGTCACTCATAGCTCCCATGTCACATCTGTCAGCAGCAGGAAGCTGTCTCAGAAATCCAAGACATTTTCTCCAGGGGCACTAGATGCTAAAGCAACTATACATGTCATCTGTGCCGTGGTTCAGAGTCCTTTGCAGGATTATGAAGCTACTATGCTGACACACCTGGTGGGCCAGAAGAGGTGGGTCAGATGGCTGCCTTTGGGGAATGAAAGAGAAGATTGTTTCTGTGGAGAGGTCTGGAAGGCTAGGCAAGAAGTACTCTCGGAAGAAAGTGAAGAGACAGTTTTTCCTTGTTGATGGATTTGGTCCTCCTTTTCTGTTCCTTTCCATCTGAGACTTCTGCCGGATAAAACAAGTGTAAAACTCAGGAAACAAAAAGTTGGATCATAAGGCCGTGCTTGTGCGAGGCTGAGCTATCTCTCAGCTACAAATATACTCCATAGGTGATTTTAACTCAGATGCTAGTTCAGGAGTACCAGGGATGTCACAAACCAGGACATGGCTCATATTTGTGAGTCCAGACACACCACTTCCAAATGCTGTGTGTGTTGTGTGTGTGTGTGTTTGCATGAGCTGCACCAAGAGCAGTCAAGGGGATACCTCACACATCAGGCTGACCCAGGACAACCAACAAACCTGTCTGAAAAAGCCCCAAAAGAGATCTCTCTGAGCACATAAAAATGTATTACCTGCCAGAGCAAATGGGTCCCAGACAGAAAATGAGGATTTCTGCACAGAGTTGCAACCTGGTGCTCTGCTCAGTCTGCTGCAAAGATCACAGATGAACTAATAACATCTTTTCTTCTTAATAACCTTCATCGCTCATTTCATTAAATCTCAAGGATGTCTGTTGCTGCTGGTTAACTCAGGACCCTGAAAGACACTGTATCCAATTAACAAACAAAGATACATTTTCCCCACCATCGTGCTTCCAGCAGCTGCTAACAGTAGATATCTATAGAGAATATAAGGAAAGGTCATAGGAGCACTGCAAAAATAGAGTGACTCTTTCTCATAATAATACTCTCCCGGACTCATTTCGTCCCACTGAGAATTAATAGAGATCAGGAATTTGGAAACTGCTCTAACAGATGAAACATAGTTAATTGGACTATATTTTGACAAAAGTATTCTAAAAAATCCTAAGTAGAAGGTCTTAATTCTCAGGTTTTATATGCAATTAATTTCAAATGTTGCATTTGATTTTTTTTTTTTTATTTTCCTGTATTTCACTTTGTCATTTCAGTATTATATATTTCAGCTGCATTGGTTGTTATTGATTCAGAAGCTGACAATCCATTAGAGTCTGAGTAGTAATGATAGAACAGTACAAATATCTTATATTTTTCCGAGTTGAAAATATAGCTTAACACATTTTCAATAACACTTTAAAAACAATATACTGCTACTTAAAAATTAAAATAAAGTTGAAATGTAATCTAAATGCATTGACTGAAGGAGTTTTAAAATTAGTTTTAGAGAAATTGTTTCCATGAAGGAAAAAAAGAGTTAAACTCTTAGATTTGTCACAAAGAGGGAAAGCCTTTCTCCTCACATTAAAATAAAATGGTCACATTTAACAAACAATTCAAATTGAAAGATTGCTTTGATTTTTCCAGAAAATAAATTAAAATTAACTGTTCTGAACTTGCTTTGACCTGAACTGGGCTGAAATGAGAGCTTTTCCTTCTTTCTCTTTTTAAGCAAATAGAAAAAAATTCTGAGTACCAGCAACAGTGAGAACACAGTGACAATTGGCCATATCTGATATCAAAATACATACATTCATTCTGAATAATGTCAATTAAAGTATAGAACAATTTTTAATCAGCTCATGAAGGAATCACATATTTGAGAATTGCATAATATGTTGGTAAAATACTCTCTCCAGTTGTAAAAAACCTTTTTTTAGTGCCAAGCAGCTTTTTAAAGACCATTTTGCCGGCAGATTCTAGGACAAGCAAGTACTTTGTCTTGTTGAGCTTGTTGACTTCAGATACCCTCTACAAGAAAATAGATGACTAAAATTCATTTTTTTTTCCTTGGTAGTTCTGGCTGGCATTTAACACATCATTGAACTTGATGGTTCACTCTGAAGTGCTTTGCTGCTCTTATGGATGCTATTGCTTATGAATACTTAGTATTTTTGGACCAAAAATTTTTGTCACCTCCCCAGAGTGTGACCCTGCGAGCAAGTCTACAGAAGTATTGTTATAGCAATCACCACAGGTAATTGGAACCAGATTGTCTTGGAGCTGTGAGTGATGAATATTTTATGGTTTATCTGTGTTGGTAAAGGCTTAGGGCTTATGAACTTGTTTTGCTTTTTATTCAGGAGTAGAATTCCAGTGTTTCAAATCACAACATCCATGGGTTTGGTGGAGGAAGGGGGGACATGAGAACACAAATACTACAATAATAATATTGATGGAGAAAAACGAGGTCAAGAACAGAGACACAGAAAAAAGAAGGGTTTGGGGATATTGTGTATGCTTAGTATTGGTGTTCAGATGAGGATGATGTGGTTGAAGAATATGAATGTAGTAAACTGTGTTTTTATGGGGAGAACAAAAAGAGAACTTCATAGGCCAATACTTTAGTAGCATTCTTACATTACAGCAGATTAATCTGTGGCAAGTAATACACCCATTTTGGAGGGCAGGTTTCCTTGTTTGCTACATTATGGGTTTGTAATTGTGTCTGCATTTAGCTGCTCCTCAGCCATTGGAAACAGATTATTCTGCCCTGCAATTACAAATATTGATTTACAATGACATTTGTCTCTTGTAAAGTGTTTCAGTAACATCTGCGAAAACAGATGATGCAGAAGCATTAATCTCTCCATCTCTGTGATTTAAAAAATAAGTGGTTTTTCCCTGTATGGCATGAAGGAACATAACTGTGATGAGTATTTCAAAGAAAGGATTATATTTCTATGCAGTGGCTGTGGGCATACAGATAAAGATTATGGAATGCTACAAACACAACAGCATTTGATTTTGGTGTGTTAAGCAAATAGAAATAATAACACGCAAACTGCACATCCCGCTTTTTGGTTCAAAATGTACCCCAAAGTATAATTGAAGTAAAACTAGTGGATGCTACAAATAAGACTGGTTTTGATACACTGCATAAACTGGATGAGGTTTATTAGCAAATTTATCAGTACTCATGGCCTGAATTCAAGTCTGCAGCCAAAACTGAAGTCAGCTGTAATTTGCATTCTTTATTCTTTCATTGTGAAGGTCCCATATGTTTTCCTCTGTTTTTCCTATACAAAACCCTTCACCAAATAATGTCAAAACAGCATTCAAACATAAAATATCTGACTTCCATGACAATACTGAAAGAATCATTAAACAACAATCTAAAACTGGCAAATCAGGAAAAGAATGGAATGTGAGTCCTCCTCTTCTTACTCATTATTCACTATCTTTTCTTTCTTTGCCAAAGGTGAAATGTTCCCCACTACATTTCAGCATTTTTTACCTGTTTTAAAAGCAATTGACATTCTTTGTTTAATATATTTTCAAAATCCAGAAGAGTTTCTCAACAACATAACAATAAATAGTAGTAAGTCCAAAGAATAGCGTAGAAGAAAAATCTGCTATACAAAATAACTATGTAATAAGCTGGAATTCTTCCTGTACCATTGCTTTAACTCACTTTGGGAGTCAGACATAAAGTGAGTTATTAAGAAATATTAACTACTTAGATCCTACTGATCTTTTCAAAAAGGAAGGATATTAGTTATATTGCAGAAACTCCTCATTCTCCAAATACCCAAGATATCCACACTGGGCTGCCAGATAATATACAGGACTATCTATGAAATGTGCTTTTCTGAAGATGGAGCTCAGCAGGAATATTTAGAGTATATCATAAGGTCTTGGGTGTCGATACATAACACATGATTCAGCTCATCACTCACAGGCATCTGAATCTGTGGACTGCGCTGTTAATGGAAGCTTAGACACTCAGGTAAACACTGAAATTTAGATTTCTTAATTTGAAGTTGAGTCTTACTTTATGTTTGGCCATACGAATGCCATTTCGAGTTATTAACTTTAATACCTTAGCTCAAGTCATATAGGTGGGCTTCATGTGGGCTTAATACCACCCATAAAGTATCCTTATGGGATGCCATGAAAATAAATACTTTTAATATTGTGAGCTTTAATGGCAATGGAGCCTTTAAATGTTAATATTTATAGACTGTAATTTTAGAAAGCACTTTTATTTCTGCACAGCAAAGCCCTCAGTAACCACAGGACCGGGCAGCCCTGTTATTTAGAAGTCAAAACCTTTCCTGCCCCATGTTTGAATGTTTCTGTGCCTTTATGGTCTTGAGCTAGACTTACAGATCAAGTGGAAAAACTCTCATATATTGCAATTTTTTCCAAGCTTATATGCCTCAATCTCTTTTTATGTTCTTCATCATATTATGCACTGCCTGAGCTTGCAGGCTCTTTATGGTGGAAATCATGTCCCCTCTTTTATGGTTTTTCTGAACCCGGCATGAAGCAAGGCCTGCAACAAAAACCTGTATTTCCATTGCAGCTGAAATATGTGCAATCAATCTAATATTGTGATGGACACATGTAACTATTTAGACACTTTTGAAATCAAGCATAAAAACCCATTTCAGAGCAGTAGCTGCAGAGGGGTGAAAGATGCTGTGTCTTCAAATATCATATTTAGATATCGGAAATTAGGAAGAAATCCTTTACTGTGAGTGGTGAGGCAGTGGAACAGGTTGCCCAGAGAAGCTGTGGCTGCCCCATCCCTGGAAGTGTTCAAGGCCGGGTTGGAAGAGGCTTTGAGCAACCTGGTCTAGTGGGAGGTGTCTCCACTAGATGATCTTTGCAACTGGATGATCTTTAAGGTCCCTTCCAACTCAAACCATTCTATGATTCTATGATATGCGGTCAGGTTGGTACATCCCAAACGCTGAGAGCACAAGATCAATCACAGGCAGCAGTTCTACCAAAAACAACCACCCAGCTGGGCTGAAAAGTTGTTTGAAATTGCCCTTGTTTGAGATCTCCAGCTTCACTGTGGATGCTGTGATCAAACCTGCCAAGACTTCCATTGCATCTGTAACATCGGTAAATGGGACAGATGGATGCCAAAGTAATCTCTGTCTCTCTGGCAGCTTATTTAATTAAACATTTAGACAGAGAAAGGTATAATTGCAGAATAATCTATCTGCTTTTATTGTGTGCTTTCCCTTAAGACACTCCTGTCTTTCTGACAGAGAAAATAAACTTTGACAGATGTTTACTTTCAAAGTAAAAAAGATAGTGGAGTTCTATTAACATGGACTGTATTCAATAGCAAAGCTATTTTTTCACTGCACCCGATGCCAGCATTCTTTGTAGAACAAAGATTTTGGTACTGAGTAAAATTTGATTTACATGCCTCAGGGAATAATAAAAGAAACCTATTATGGAATGAAATGGGCTGTAATCACATTGAGAGGATAGAGATTGTTCCTTGGGTGAAGAGAGGGCGAGGCTACTGCCTGGTAAATGGCCTATTGAAGAAGAAAAAACAGTGTTATCCAAAATACAACATACGCCAAAGTTTGAGGAATGACGTGTGTAATTGCTTCACTACACAGACTTCCACCGCCTTCAGCCGGAGACGATGTGCACCGAGTGTTTATCACAGGGCCACGGGCAGGGAGGCCCTGCTGGACATGGAACACGAGCACAGAGAATCAAAGCCATCCTGCTGTTCTCCCTGGATTATGCCTTAGCTAATGCTAACTCACATGACACAAAGAAGGTCAGCATCCAAGTCTAAGGGTGAGGCAGTTCTCCCCACAGCACACAGGGCCTGAGGAGCAGGGCTCTGCTCCTGCTGCCCTGGCCAGGAGCCAGCCTCAGCTGCTGCTGGACTCAGCACAAGCCAGGCAGGGAATGATTTCAATTACTGAAGGAACAGCTGCTGCTCCAGAAGACATGAGTGAAGCCAATCCCTTCTCCAAGAGCTACTTGAACTGAGCAAGGAGCTGGCCTGCAGGCCCATGGCACAGCTGCACAGTGTTACTCTGCTTTTCAAGCACAGGACACTCATTAAGTCAGCAGCAGCTCCTCAGTGTGCACACACCTGAGCAGGGACTGATCACCACATCCTCCATCTGCCCTTCTACCAGTTTGCTGTGGTTTTACAAGGAATTTTTCACTATTATTGTTCCCTATTATTATTCCTCTATGTAAATGCAATTCTAATTATATAGAAATTATTATTTTGGCTACACAATGATAAAGATTACATTTAGAGGCAAATTATGAAAGTTACAGAGGGATATCAAAAATGCCAGTCATAAAAGTAGTTCAGTGGTAAACACTAGAGAAGGAAAAAAGCAGTATAGAAGCAGATGCTTTGTGATTTGAAGATTTGAATTGTCCTTGTTTCCAAAATGCTGCAGAAGCGATTGCAGTTGACAGCCACACATCCTGTGATAGGCATAATGTCATTCATTGCTTTATACTTGAACGACTTGGATACCACACAGTCTGTCAAGTCTAAATCTATCTAAGTCATGACAATTTATGTTATACTACAGTACATTACTTGTTTTGATCATAAGGCTAAAACCATTCTTGCATGAAATGAACTGAAACTTTGAAGAAAAAAAAAAAATCAAGCAAGGCCTCTTTTCAAAGCAACTGAAATTTTCCCGACTGTGAGTGGACCAACAAACTACAAATCCAGAGGAGCAATGCAGAAATCTAAACCTTCCTCCATCCGTATTCTGAAGCACTCAGATCAGTGTGAACAAGGCTTGGAGCATTAACTAAATATCTCACCTTAGCTAAATGCACTCAGGAGTGAGAACTGCACCACAGATAGAAGGTTGGTTACCTTCCAAGTGCAGTGTTTGCTGCTCTTTGTCAGAACATGATCATTGCAATATTTGGTTTTCTGTTTTTAAAGATTGAAAATAACTTAAAGATGCATAGAGCAAACATCTTGGATAGTTCTTTGACTTGCCAGCCAGTGAGGGAAACAGAGATCATGGAAAGGAAATGGAGGAAAGATGAAGTCCTTATGATTCTTGATTCTGTGAACAGCTGAGGGAGTTTCTTCAGCCTTGGGCTGATTTATTTCTTTACTAAAACTCCTAAATAATATCTTAATTTGCAAGGTAAGATTTGTTATACAATCTTTTTATTGGGACCTCCTGTTACACAGTTACTTTCAGACACATTTTAGGAAATTTTACCCAGAATATAAATAAAAAGATTCAGGTTTTTTATGTGAAATCCCCCTGTTGCTTTTTTTTATTTTTTTTTTTATTTATTTTTTTCTACTTTTCCCAAGCAGCTTTTTTTTCCTAGATTTTTTAGATTTAAAAAAATCTCTTCATCAATTTGCACAAAAGATCCTTGTTTGTTTTTGTTTGTTTGCTTGTTTTTCCTTCTTGTTGGCTTATTATTTTCATCTAGAGTGAATAAGTAAGAGTAGGAATAAAAAATAGCTGAGGGGATGAAAAGTCACCAAGTACTAGAACCCACATGTGGGAAGTGAGCTTCTCACTTTCCAAAGAACTAAATTAAATGTGACCAAATGACTTTAACCTCCAAATGTATATTTAAACACTATTTCTCACTTTACATTTTCTAAATAATCATGATCCTCAATCCACTTCTTTCTCAATAGCAAATATATTAATACAATAAAATTTTTAACTGCATTTGGGGGACATTCCTGGATTTGTGTCCTTTCCCCCTTCCTCTCTTTTGTCCCTTTTTGTGATACATTATTCCAAGAAGAAATCTGGTTATATGCTTAGTTTACAATAAAAATTAAAAGACAAAGATTGGAAATAGAAGGCTTTAATCAGGGTTTGAAATAAGAGGATGAATTTGGGAAAACTAATATATCCATGAAATTTCCTTGTTCAAACATAAACCCAGATACCTTGGCCTGCCAGGGAGATCAGCAGCAAATCCTATTAGCAAGATAGTGGAAGAATAGGGGCTGTGCTCTGTGACTGCTTTTAACAGCTTCAGTGGAATGGAAGCGTGAGCAAACAGCTGCAAAGGGATGAAATATGCAGGCAATGCTGTATTCAGAAGTGTCATGAACACTCAGGAAAACAGCAAATTAAGATGGACACACCCAAAAAGGTCAGTGTGAGGTCTCAAAAAAAAAAAAAAGAAAAAAAGAAAGGGGAGGGGGAAAATAGAGAATTCTGTTCTCAAATGTATATATATATATCCAAAAATTATTAGATAGGACTATTTAAGCAGAGAGCAAAACTTGGCAATGCAACCCTTTGCAAAGGGATTTAGATGATGTAGAAGGCAGTGAGTTCAACATGAGTTTGTAGCATGACACTGTTGTTAAATACAAAAATCAAGAAGCCTGTGTTCATTTCTTCCATGCTGGGTCTTGTCACTTAAGGATTTTGTTATGTAACTATCCATGTATTTTCTGTTGAACGAACTAAAAATTCTTTTTGGTGCACTACTACAGTGAAAGCATGTGCCATCTGCCTTTCTCTTCATTGAAAAATGTGGTGAAAAATTACAGTGATTAAAGATGGGGAGAAGTGACTTACAAGGATGCTTACATGCTCCTAAGGGTGCCCTTACACAACCTTGGTTTTCTTTGATGGCAAAGCCGCTTAAGACACTCATACCACCCTCACAGCCTCACACTTTTTATTTTCTTTCCTCATGCAGCAGGTTCCTGCTCCCTCAGGTCTACCAGTGCTGTTGATAAGGCCATATTGAAGACCAGATCACTGAAACTCTGAATTTAGAAAAAAAGTCACAGCCTCTCTTCATTTAATAGAAACACCTTTTGAACCAGCTCTATTTTCTCATCCAAGAGTCCAGGATTGGCCCCACAAGTGAATGCACCAATACATGCAAAGGAGGAAATTTATGGGACCATATTTTGAAATGGTTGAGAGCTGAAGGAAATTAGACTCTTCTGAGGAACATTTTGCTACTCAGGGAAATCCAAATGACATTTTTAGGTGTAGTGACCTCCAAACTCGTACATGACAGCAAAACCTGGAAGAGACAAACTGCTTGGCAAAAACTGAAGAGTAAGGAATGTGTATAATATACAAAAAACGTCATCTCAGCATGATAGAAATTTTGGCATTAAAATTATGACAAAAATGGCAGGTTGAATATTATGAAATACAGTCAGAAGGTTTTTTGGATTTTCTTGCATAAAAAACCAGTATGAAATATTTTCAAGAAAAGTATGAAGAACATTCCTCTATAGAAAAGAACATGTTACAGAATTAAGGATCTTCTTTCTAAACTGTCCAGTGTAGCAGTATTTCCAGATGAAATTTTTATTGTATTAAAGGATTTCTTTTAGATTACAGATATTTTGTTTTAGATATAACAGCTGCTTTAAAAGTACACAAGTGTTTTAAATGCCATTCTACTGTAAGTGAAGTTGAATGGTAAAATTACATGCTTTTCTGCAGTCATCAAAGATGAAATTAAGGTTCTTTAAGAAAGCATGAATATGCTTTCCCAGGCTTTATTGTTTTCTTTTTTTTTTAATTTGTTTGTTTTTCAAAATTTGAACCAGAGAAAATGTTTCCTGGAACTGAAAGATGAAAAACCCAAACAATCTATGGTGGAGTTCGTCTAAAGAACAAAATAAAAAGAGAGGGAAGGAAAACACTAAAAAATATTTGGATTTTTAAAAATAAAATATCCTCTACTTGGAAGATCCCTTAAAAATTGCTGGGAAGCCTTAGTAGAGAAGTAAGGTGTGGTCAATATCCATCACATTAAATAGAATTCCAAGTGTATGGAAAAAGATTATTTGGAGTTTACTTTTAAGCTATCTCCAACTAGATTTGCCTCAGAGCATTAGTTGCTCAAAAATGTCAGGTTCTCTAATTTTTTATGGTCAAAATGAGCCGATGCCAATGTTGCATAGTCTGGGAAACACTGTAGCTGGTACGTAATGAAAGACCCCATAAACAAGGAAGAGGACTTTTATACGAGGCTGGAGTGTTTATAATGAAGGGATAGAGTGAATTCCCCAGTCAGCACAGACAACACTCAGGCAGCACATTTGCACAGACTGCTCTGCACTGCTTTACAAACAGCCTGTGTTTTACGAGGCTGTTTACAGCAGCAGCTCAGAGCCGTTCTATTTATAGGCTCCTTCCTCCACAAAAAAACCCTGCATGTGAGAACACGATGGACGATTTTGTACGCGTAGCAGAGTTAACATAATCAGCCTTTCTTTGGTGCGAAAAACAGAGCAGAGGATGGGGAAGGTTGGAACTCACACAGTATGCCACGTTGTTTTCACAGTCATTAGCCAACAATTTCTCTTCTCCTTATCTCCCATACAAGACCATGTAAAAGTTCAGGAGAACCAGGGCACTGGGAATGGATAACTGGGCCATATATTGGGGGTTGTATTGCATACAGAGCAAGGCTGTTCCTCTTAGTTTGTAAAAGAGAATCATTTAACCCCTGGTGTGGGGTTCCCTTCATTCTAAAATCTTGAGGAATCGGTCCACTGAGTCTAAAGCTTAAGATGCAACAGTTCTTCCCTTTATGCCTTACACCACACCAGTGTGTAAAATTGCCCTTTTGGCAGAAGTGGAACAAAGATAGCGAAGGGCCTAGAGGGGAAGCCATACAAGGTGTGGCTGAGGTCACTTGGCTTGTTCAGAGCAGAGGAGACTGTGAGGAGACCTCATCACAGTCTGCAGCTTCCTCAGAAGGGGAAGCAGAGGGACAGGTACCAATTTCTTCTCTCTGGTGACCAGTGACTGGATGAGAGGGAACGGCATGAAGCTGAGTTAGGGGAGGTTTAGGGTAGATATTAAGAAAAGGTTTTTCACCCAGAGGGTGTTTGGGCACTGGAACAGGCTCCCCATGGAAGTGGTCATGGCACCACTTCTGACAGAGTTCAAGGAGCAGTTGGACAACAGTCTCAGGCGCACGGTGTGATCCTTAGGGTGATCCTGTGCAGGACTTTGATGACCCTTGTGGGTTCCTCAGAATATTCTAAGTGGGTATTTCTATAGCTGTTACACAATCTAACTGCCCTTTCCCCTCTCCAGCCTTGCCAGGTTGCTGAGCTGTTCTATGGGCACAGCTTGGCTTGGGTGGCTACTTAGGCAGAAACCTCCTGAGGAGGTTTGATCCCAGTCTGGAAAATAAGGCTGGACTAAGCAGCAAGGTGAGAACTGATGGCTACAATACTTATGCAATGACAATTCTGTATAAAAGGCAAAGAATGTTACATAATTGTAAAGAGAGAAATGTGCTTGCAAGGACTGTTTATGGGTAGGTAAAGCATTTTCCAGCTTCTCCATTAGCAGTGACAAAAAGCAAAAAGGACATTGCATTGTATAAGGATACAAGAAGATCCACAAAACAAAGTTACCTTGCATAGTTAAAAAAAAAAAAAAGAAAAAGAAAGAGAAAAATAACCCACATATATTGATGTTTGCTCATTATAATGCTGCAAGTTGTCTTGTTTACGCAGCCATACTGAGTTTATGCATGTTTAGTTTCTGTTATGACTGCAACAGAAATTTTACTGTTGTTGCCTTTGGATGAGGATAAAAGTCAGAAGGACAGGAACATTGTTCCATTGTCATCAGGATCTTACAATAATCTAGTCTAGTTTAGTTTTACTTGGAAAATAAATATAATTAAGACATAGAAAGAACTGTAAAACACTACTAATGCAATGCAGACTTTAAATATATCACACTTAAGAGTGAAATTTTCTTCACTTACTTAAAGCCATCTAAAAATTTGGGGTCTACGTTACAAGTCACCCAGCTTCACTCTGTCATCCGTGGAAAAAGAGATGCATTCAGAGTGAGTCTCACCATTATCCTCCAGCTGTCTCTAAACAGGACAAACTGTGGAGGAGATAATCTTTCTTGACTGCCTATCAAGCAAGTGTTACTGACTAGCTCAGTTGACTGAGATTTGGAAGATATAAACTGTGCCCCACAATACCCGATCTGCTATTAAAATAGAAGTATTTTCCTTTGGATGGTTTTCATCCACACTTTAAGCATTTTCTTTATTAAAATGGAAAAAAATAAATTACTTGCCATAAACTACTAGTTTCCTGCTGAAAATAGAATGCTTTAGAGAAAAAACAGACAATTTCTGCAGACATTTTTATTCAGCCTCAAATCAAAGAGTCCATGGATGCAACACATAATGTGTTTATAGAAATATTTGAAAGGATTAGAATCCAATCCTTCCATTGATTTGAGATAGCTCTGTAACACGAAATTTAAAACTGATTAAACAGTAACTTTTTGCATGAATGAGGAGCTTGTTTTACTTCAGTTTCTGTAAATTTAGTTGACTGTGTATCTTCTGCTGAGTGAAAAACTGTCCTGTAAATGTAACTGCTTCTGACTGAATGACATATTTGTCTGCTGTCCAGGACCATGTAGAATTACTCTGATAAAGGAGTATGGAGGAATTAGGAGGTCTGATGGAAGCTTCTTGTGCTGCCCGCAGATGTAAACACACTATCGGTCAAAACAGACCATTGATCTGATTTAAAATTGGACTGTCAGAGAAATCCAAAACTGTCCCAGCAGGAGACACAACAGAAGGACAATAGAGGAAGGATAGTTGGAGCCTGGGAACACAGGGAAATGAATAAAGGTAATCTCAACACTGGAATATATTAATATTCATGGAATATATTAAATTGCTATTTGTCTGAGCCTCTGTGGATAGGCTCTAGAGCAAAACGGACACAAAAGCCTAGTGATAAGGAAACTAGAGTTTGTACATCTGTGAGTAATAAATTACATCCACCTTTCCAGGCCTTGGAGTGTCTGCAATCATCTCCCTTTTGTTTGATTCACCCAAGCACCTGGCTGAAGGGTCTGTTTTCACATCAAGTGGTCCTGGAGCTTTCTAAGAACAGCAGGTCATATCCTTGCATGCAGTCTCTTCTCCCTTTTTTGCTTGCTGTAATGAAAAACACCTACAGACCTGTACAGCAGTGGGAAGGGTACTTTGTGCCATAGCCAGGGTGACAATGCTGGACCCTTGTGACTCTGAAGACCCACCATGTGTCACCTGCTTCAGCGCAGTGTAATCGGTTTGGTTTGATGTCCTCGACCTATCAGACATTCAGATCTCATAATTAGCAGAATGGCTTAAGTTGGAATGGACCTCCAGAGGTCACCTTGTCCAGCCACCCTGCTCAAGCAGGGCCACTCAAGAGTTGCCCAGGACCACGTTCATTTACTAGTTCTTTATTGGTTGCTCCCAGGTTTCGATTGTACATATTTGTTTTGGTTTTCCCTTTTCCTTTTCCCTTAGGGAGAGGGTGCTTGGGGTCCCTTTTTTTATGTACATAATATTCTAACTGTATTTAGGCATAAATACATATATATATATATTTATACAGCTTTGGTTTGGTCATTTTGGTGTTTTCGGTAGTGTTTCCCTTCTCCTTTTCCCTTGTGTTCATGGTGGCGGGGGGGCTGCAGACTGTAGGTTTGAGCATTCATCAGGAAAGCCGGATCCAAACCATTACTGCAGTAAAAATGTGTCCTGGGGTCCAGAAGGAACCTATGTTCCAGTTTGTGCCCATTGACTCTGGTCCAATCACTGGGCAGCACTGAAAAAGGTCTGGCCTTTCTTCTTTGTTCCCTCCCTTCAGGTGTTTTTATATATTGATCAGATCCTCTCTGAGCCTTCTCCTGGCTGAACAGTCCCAGCTTTTTCAGCCTTTTCTCATAGGAGAGATGCTCCAGTCTCTCCATCATCGTTGTGGCCCTTTGCTGGAATTCCTTCAGTATATCCAAGTCTCTCTGGTATTGAGGAGCCCAGAACTGGACACAGCACTCTAGGTGTGGCCTCTCTAGTGCTAAGAGGGAAGGATCATTCCCTCGACCTGTGAGCAATGCAGCCAACAACACGACTAACCTGTGCAGCGAAGGCACACTGCTGGCTCATGGTCAGCTTGGTGTCCAACAGGACCCCCACCTCTTTTGGTCAAGCTGCTTCCCAGCTTAGTGACTCCCAGCAGATATTGGTGCATAGGGTTGATCTTCCTCAAGTGAAAGACGCTGCAGTTCTCCTTGTAGAACTTGCTGAAGTTCCTGTTGGGCCATTCCTGCAGCCTGTTGATGCCCCTCTGTACGGCAGTACAACCCTCCGGTGTTATTAGCCTCTGCTCCCAGGTTGTGCCATCTGCAAATTTGCTGAGGGCGCTGTCTCTCCCATCACCTAGATCGATGAAGATAATAATCTCCTATCTCCTCTGGAAAGTGTTGGTTCTTATTGGGTATCCCAAACTGCAGCTGCTCAGCAACTTTCAGACAAAATGCCTTTATAGCAAAGAAACCACACCTTTTGGGAACTGGACTGATTTCAACAGAATTTTTTGAAAAAAATTTTCTCTACTCCAGGACAAAACTTGTGGTCATACTAGAAATTAATCAGATAATAGAAATTATTCTTATGCTTACAATTCCTGTCAGGAGAAATTCTTTTTCTTGTACCGAATCAGGAAGACCAGACTTCAGTGCAGTCCCCCTTGGTGTCAGCCTGGTCTTCTGAGAGCTTCTGAAGACCTCTCCTTCCTTCAGAGGACTTTAAAAGGTTGAAAGTCTGGACTTAAAAAACATTTTCTTTCTCAGTATTTGCAGAATATCACATGGACAGGCAAGTGCAACTGCATGTAAACTCCAGACCATGCAAGATGTTGAGTAAATTCATATTCACCCAATGTCAGCTCTCATGCTCATTTATAGCAGGTGTGGGGTGAACCAGCTGACTCAGACAAGAATTTGTCCCTAACTTTCACCTAAATATTCTCACAGAAAGCATCTTTCCTTTCTAACTTATGAGCTAATTCCCATTAAGATGCTACATTGGTCTTTAAAAAAAAAAAAACAAAATAAAAATAAATTTGGGGAAAGATGGCATCGCACCAAGTTTGACAGAGCCATGAATCACACTGCTCAGATGAATGGTTATCCAAAGCCATCAAAAATGCTTCCACACTTCACACAAAGCATTGTTTAAGAGGAGTCATACTGGGCTGGAATCTGCTCTCTGTTTCACCAATCTCATAATGAGCTTTAGCAAGAGTTGCTCTTGATTTATGTTGGCTCAGGGTCAGGCTGGGAACTCGTCTGTCTCTCCACAGTGTTAGCATCATCTCATGAACAACTTCAACACCCAAAACTACAGCAGAGAAAGATCAAGAACAGTTCTGCAGTATAACTCTAAAATGCAAGTCTACCCATATTACACTGACAGTTATTTTTAAAAATATATTTTTGAAATAATCAAAATCCATTATTATTTTCCCCTATAAAAAGCAGTCTGAGAAAAAGCCAACTGGTGCTTAAAATAGTTGCTTGCATTTTTTTTTTTAAATTCAGAAATCACTCATAAAACCTCAGGATTCAGTGAAATATAACAGCATCTGTCACAGACCTTCAGCCAAGTGAACTTCAAATTGACAGGCATAATGTTAGAGTTAAATCTCCTTGGGACTTTATTATTCACAGCAAAAAACTGATTTGAGACAACAATCAGGTATTTGAAATGTGATACTTTATAAGGTGTTTGATTTCTAAGTGAAAATTTGGTAAACCTTTTTTCTTTGAAGCAGAAATCATTTAAAGAAGTGTTTAAATATGTGTATGCAACACTGATGGAAATCACAATAAAATTAGAGAGCATGAGGTGGTAATTTACCTGCAGATCCTTTATTTATCCTATTGACTAACACTGTGTAACTGAGGATTTGGGCTCTTTCTAAATCCAGCAACATCATATATGTCACCCATAAATGAGGAAAATTTCTAACAAGTACTGACACAAATAATGCTGCTTTATATTGCTTCTGAAATAACTTAGATTTAGAAAGACTAGGTAGGAAGCAACTGAATAACAGATTAAGAGCACAGTTGCTTTCCTCTGGCTTTGCGCTAGGACTAGGGGACAATTTTCAGTATACTTTAAAGTGTTGTGAGTTTGTGAGCTGTAATACCACTGTTACACTAATAGAAGTGATAGTCTTAAGTGATAGGGGAAGCAAGGACATTATTGAGGGTCAAAATGGGACTTTAGAGATGCTGGGAATAAAGCTGTGTAACATGAAGAATCCTATTTCTATCCTGTTTCACAGCTGTTGTAAAGGCATTCTTAAGGAATACTGATATCTACAGGTCTATTCATTGATCTATGTACTCCATAAAGAAAACATAAATCATGGAAACATCTTTTCTTAGAGCATAGAGAGTGCTACATATGTAGAAGTGAGTTCATGCTCAGAAGCTGACAGTACTCATTTGAAATATTTTTTTTGCAGTCTTTTACATCCAGTTGCACAAAAGGAAGTGAAATATAGGAAACAGCTAAAACCATGTCAATGAAAGCAAAACTGGATGTTCAGTTGTGAACTGTGCAAGTATATGGAATATCTAGGTCTAAAGACCAATGTTGCAATATGAAATGAGTGGGGCTGAAGCAGTAAAGGCTTATGGTAGCGCAGAAGATTTCAAGAATCCAGCAGGCAGAGATCAGGAGCTGTGCTTTGTCTTCTTAAGCAGACAGCTTTATTGCTCTTTTTCAGCTAAATTAACAAGTTATGGTGCTATCTCTTTTTAAATATGTTGAATGCCCATAGGGAGGGATTATAACCAGATATGGTTAATTGAGGTTTAGTTTATCTGCACTTCTGGATACAAATAGTCTTATGATGAAGACACCCTGAAGCAGAGGATATAGTGTTGATTTCCTATTCATTATTTGAATAAAAATGAGAGACAGAATTGAGTATAAATTTCATACTCTTGCCCTGAAGTTTGGGCAAGGGTGCCATGCTGTGAGATGTTCTTTGCACAAGAGCTTGCCTCTCTATTCAGCCTGATAGATAAAGCTGTATTCATACAGCCAAAAAAACCTGTTATCCTAAACTTGGATTATGATGAAAGTCCTGGAGTAATGATTTTGTGCCCTTAAAAGTAATTTTCAGAAACTAGGTTGAACTGGGACTCTCTGTAAAAGACATAATCAGAAATTGGAAGATGCTTGATATGTAAAAATGTCCATATCTTCACCATTTTCCACATAGTGAACAGAATTTAAAGGAATAACTGGAGTTGAGAAAGGACTGGAAAACTCAATGCACTGCTTTGGAAGTTGACAGTGGTTTAGGGTCTTATGTGGTATAATATAGGCAGATGATGCTTTTCTGAGCTCAGCTGTTGGCTTTTCAACTTCTGCAATACTCATTGATTTCTTCTGGGCTTCTTGTACAACAGGGGTGGTGAATTAATCAAGTGTCTTGGTTAGCCAAACATGAGTTTCTAAACCCCCTCATGACAGAAAACAGTTCCTAGGGTTTAGGTGCCCAAGAGCTCAGTAAATTCTAGGGAGATGTGCTAATTTGTAAGTGTTGTCTTCATTATCACCAACACCCATCATCATTATTGTTTTACTACCTCCTATCAAAGTTTGCTTCTGTACAATGAGCAATGACTCCGAGGTCCCTCTGTCCTTCACATGATTTCTCAAAAATGTGAATTGTGGATGGAGGCAGCAGTATCAGCCAGAGGGGTGCTCTCCTCCACATGTTAAGGCAGGTTGAGCCCCCTCAAGTAGTGCCAAAAGTCAGGACAAGCCTGTAACTCCATCTGGGAAAGGGACTCAAAGTGTGCAAGAAAACACATCTTGTTAGAAAAATGTACTTTGCCAAATACAACTTATCCATGACTCTTATTTGGACTTTTTATATAACCTATGTAAGAAATCTTTGAGTTTTCAAAAGTGTTTGAGCCCCCCAGCTACAGATATCTTTTGAATGTCTATAAAAACTCCCACTAAAGTCACAACTCCCAAAGGTTGAAGCTGAATGCAAGAGCAAGGAGACATGAGAACACTCAGTGAGCAGGCAACACAGTCATCCTGGCCAAACCCAACATGTTCCCAACAGGAGGCACATTCCTCCTGGGCCTCAGAGGATAATGTCAGAACTAAATATTCCAGAAAAAAACCAGCCTCATTAACAGTGAGTCAAATGTGTATGAGGGTTTCAGTCAATGGTGTAATACAGGGATAAGTCTGGCCTCATACCAAGTGAGATGGCTGCATCCTTTAAAAGCTCCTGCAGCCATAAATTCATCTACACTTTCTGAATTCTTGCTATACCACAGCCTAGTGCCTCCTCATTGATATAACATTCCCCATTGCAAAACAGACCTCAGAACACACTAGAGGTTCTGCAACAATGCTGAGGGGTCTTTGCCAGCTGCAAACTGTCTGCACAAAAACAACCAAATCATTTAATATCTGCAGCAGCAGTATAAATTCTGCCTTCATCTGACATCCAGCTGTGGGATTGAACCTTTACCTCATGGAAATCAGAACAGATGGACTTGCCCTCAAATTCTAGTTCATCATGGAAAGGCAGCAGATCTTGACGAATTATTTGGATTCACACCTCCAAAGAACTCTAAAATACATTTTCCCCTTGTCAGACTCAGTTACCCTCCCTCAAATCAGTCTTGATGCCTCTTATTTGGGCATGTCACATTTTTTCCTCCCTAAAACTCAGCTAAGACATCTCTGTGTTGTAGCTTCTGTTTACACCATGCATCAAGCAATTACGAGATCATAATCTTCTGTTTTCCCTTTTTTCTTTATGGTGTGGAATCACCCCATATAGCATGAGAGAAATGGCTATAACAGGCTGGTAGAATAAATCAACCTGTCTCTGCTTAGTCATTTGCTCTGTTGGTTGACAAATGGCTCGTTCAGCTCTTTCAGTTTAAGTAAAGTCCACGAGTGTGCATTGAGAGTGACTGCTGTGATCTGGTAACCACCTACATCAGCCCTCATGGCAGTTCTTACTCTCTTACTGCATGTGACTACACCTCCAGAAGAGATGAGGCTGGAAAGAAAGACAGAACCAAGCAGCTGATTTGTGTTTAAAAATGTGTTACAAGAAATACAAAAGTACATGGTGAAGCCCAAATTCAATTCTTTGTTATTGCAAGGCAACCACACACCGTGCTCATGAAAAGCACTGGACTGACAGCCCTGGACAAGATGCTCTTTACCCACAGGCAGGGAACACTTTTGGCAATATGACTCTTTAGATTATATCAGCAAAGAGGAGACAACACAGTCTCCAAATCCATCCAATCTTGCCCACAGTGGTCCCAGCCCTGGAACAACCTTGTACTCTTACCTGGGTCAGCTTCCCACTTATCCCATGGACTGCAAGATAATTTCACTCTCTTGCTACTCATATCATTGACAATAACTTAAAGATACAAACCACTTTGAGTCTTTTGCTGCTTCACATCTGCAAGGGAACAATTTCAATGAAAAAGTTCCTTTGGATTGATTCATCTCCCAGGGACTTAATTACATCACAAAACCCCCAACTAATTATCCTATTAAAATTTGGTCTTACCTATTAGGTCATTGCAGTCTCACTGGAACCTTTGTGCAGTGAAAAAAAACAAAAGTAAAAACGCAATGTTTGAAAACTGAGTAACTTTCATGCTTCTAATGTTTGGTTGCCTGTTTCATTAACTGTTGAAATATTCTAGAAATTTTCAAATAACTATCTCACAGGAACAATCTATATGCCTAATATAATATTCACTACAGAAAGTTTATGTATTATATTTATTATATGACCCTGGAAGGGTCATAAAATAATATTTATTACAGAAAAGTATGGTGAGGAAAGACTCTGAAAAGCAGTTTTTATAGAATCCAACTGTGCTCTAACTTTCTTTACTATTTTTTTCATTACATATTTTGAAAAGTGCATGCAAACATTTTTATGTTTTGTGGTTTATGCAAAATCTTTAATAGAAACTGTTAGTTTCAAGGTTGCAAATAGACTGCTAGTGTCAGCTCATAAATCCTGACATAATCGTTCAGGATGCAAACAAAGCAAGTTGTTGCTCAGTTTTATCAAAAAATAAGACAAATTTCATCAGACAGGCAGAAGATATCATAGATATGATCTTATTTTTTGGGGGGGGAAATTGTTTTGGAAATCCACTACAAAAGAAAAATTAGATTATTTATGGACTTCAGTCAGGATGCTTCAGAGGGGATTCTGGGTAATGAATATTACCACTAGCCATGAAAACAAGTCGTAAAACTGCTCCTTTACCCTCGTCTCTTATTATATCTGAAGTGCAATGGGCAGCTGGGTCAGGACAAATGAGTTTGGGTGCTGGAAGCAGCCAAGTGGAAGGTGAGATCCCAGTGCAAGCTCATTTCTTGAAGCAGTGTAAACACCTAAAATACTTGTTAAAAATTATAATTTTTAAAGAGTTTAAACCTTTACACCCAGAGAGTCATGAGGAAGGGTTCTTTTCGATTGGTTTATTCCATCATCTTATGCATCGTCACAGAGGTGCGAAGTTTAATGATTTTTAAGAACTTTTAAGCTTATTTTCTGAGCTGTGCCCTCGAAAGAGCTATATATCTTTATTTCCTGTTGTTAAACTGAATATTCAATGTTATGTACATGTAGCACAGTCATAAAATGCTATAAAGAGTTACTCATGTAACTGCTTTAGGAAGAAACATGGATATTAATTTGGAAAGTTTTCTTTGTTAGAGACACAACTTCAGAAAAGAAAGCCTCTGATAAAAAGTCACATCATCCTCAAGGGCTGCTTACATAAAATTGTGTAGAAACAAGATTAAAAGTAGTTATAGATAGAATAAAGGTATTTGACATATTTGAAAGAGTTTGACCTTATACAAGCCCCTGAGAATACTAAAGGAATACCTCAGAGAAATGGGTTAGATAAAAAAAAAATACGTCCTGATAAATTCCTGCCACAAAGACAAAAGCTGGATTCCAGCTCTAATGTGTATGTGTTATTAATTCACATAAAGCAGTTAATAAGATGAGCTGGGAAAAAGCTCTACAAGTGAACAGGTCTACATTGGTCTTTAGCCTTAAAAGTTAAGTTTTTCTCTTCCCACAGTGGTGCAGAAAAAGATTTATAAAAGCCTGTAAGTGGAAAAAGCCCTTTGTTTCCTCATGGATTTTATCTTGCCATCACAGACTCAGTTCTTTGTTCAGACCAGCTACAAGTATATAATATGTGAGAAAATAACCACACATCAAAATCTGTGGGAAATAAGCCTCACATTTAGGCCATGGTGTTTGCACTGCATTCCTGGAAATGCAATGTAATACTGGAAGGGAATTTTATTTACGTTTTTTCCTGTAAGAAGGTGTTTTGATTGAAGATAATGGTGTCTTTGGTTGAAAACCACAGCCTGTTTATTTAGATGATGTTTTCCCGTGCAGAGAAATAATGTAATTCTGGCAATCAAAGAAAAAGAATATTTAATACAGGTTTTAAATCCATAATAGTCTTAGGATGCTTTCTTTTGGATGCATCTGAATTTAATATGACATTAATTACTTAATTATCATAGTAATTGCTTACTTTTGCCATTTTTTAATATTGAAATTATCTATGTATGTTCTTTGTTACAATAATTTTGGTATCTTACAATCTCTTTCAGTTGTTTACAATACATAGTGGCATAAAATATGGACTCATTTTTAATAAGGCAATTTCCTTTTGAAGCTCTCCCCACAAAGGGCAGGCAGAAAAATGAGAAGCTAAAGTTCATAGTCTCTATTGTTCATTCACTGTTTTTCTCTTTTCTGTCTTCCCCACTTGCCTCTGTGAAGACAACACAGTTAAGACTAATAATTTGGGACTTTTTTTTGCTGTCTTTAATTGCAATTTCCTTATATATCTGGCAGTGAATCCTGTGTGACAGAAATAGATTCATTGAACCTGCAAAGACTTCCCAGAGTCATTTAGAAGAGAGAATTGTACGTGACTTTTCCTGTGCATTAGGGATCTCCAGCCCTGTGGGCAGTTTTCCTGAGTAAATGCCATGGGATTAGGTTGTCTATCCAATATGGAGTTTTGTTGGAAAAAGATTTCCTACATTAACAGTGTATAGAAAATGAACTGGTTTTGTTTATTGTATTGCTCCCATTTGAACACAGAAGTGAAGCTCATTTTTATTTCCCAAGCATTTATTGTTAACTCTTTGACATAATGGGCTAAGGGGCAAGTGAAGTTAAATCATCTCAGCTAAGCGAAGGTGACATTAACCAGTTTTACTGGGAATGGCTTGTCAGACATTATTAAGCTTTGCCTGAGCCCATCAGGGCTCTGAGCCTGTTCATAAACATTGCCACCAAAATAAGGGAGCAAAAATTACTACAAAACGATTTTACTATTTCAGAGACCATAAAGGCAAAGATTCTTTTCCTTTTCTTTATTAAGTTTGTAAGTTGAAAAACAAGAAACACTGGCTTTAGAAAGAAATGTCCCCCTCAAATTATTTTCCATTTTTTTTCCAAGAAATTTGAGCAGTAAATATAACAAAATGGCTGGAAGACTAAATTAATGTTGCCTCCAGGATGCCTAAATCTCAGATCACCTATTAAAACCATTTATGACAACACATTTTGCTTTTTATGCTCCCCGAGCACATCACTTTCTGAAATATCTCTCATTCCCGAGATGGAGCTATCTGAAACACTCCTCCTAATGTGTTTGAACAGTTAAACTAGCCTAAAGCACTATAACTTTAATGCATTATAAATGAATCACTATGGATACAGGGTGTCTTGATGATCCCAAGTATTTGCCTTTGTATTCCATTTTGATATCTGTGATGTTTGCCTACCCAGCAGAAAAACAAGCTTCATAAAATTTGATTATTTTATTAGAGTAGTCAAATTAAAAAGTTAAGGGGATAATGAAATATAAGACGAATTGAAATAGTGAAATTTGCCATCTGCCCAGCTCTCACAGGTGACGGATCTTTTAACCAGCTGAGAGGGGACTGGTATGTCAAACCCTGAAGCCTGTATCCAGGGTGGTACCACCCGCCTTTGGTACAGGATTCAGCCGTGCCTGCGTTGCAAACACATCTGTCTCCCATGCATGAGGGACCAAGGAAGACAGCATCATGTCCTGCAAACTTACAGCTGTCTTTCCTGCTGTGTGCTGACACGACGGCCAAAAGCCATCTGTCACACAAGTGGAGTGTGGAGTCGATTCCAATAAGAAAATGTGGTTAAAAGGCAATTGGCTCTTCACCCTGACTTCGCAGTTTCTTATCTAGAGCTTCATCCGATTTGAGAGAGAGGTCTGTCTGAATGCTAACTAGGCAAGGACTGTAGGGTTTGGCCCAAAATATCATGAAAATCAGTCTGGAAAGCCTTATCTGTAGTTACAGTTGGCAAGGCAAGAGGGGTGGTAGTCCCCCCTTCTTGCCTCCTACACCTATCTTGCTGCCGTGGATTGATGCCATACACAAACCGCTGGTCATATGAAAAAATGACACTCATCCACCTGGACAGCTTCTTTCTCATGCAAATCAGCATTGCATCTTTTATGCTTATTAGTCCCTCAGGAGCTAATGCAACACCCACTAAAACTCCTTTCCAAGGAACCGCAGCAGATTTAGCTAGCTAAGAGATTTAAAGGATAATTCAATCAACTGTTTTTCCAGGGCCAGAAAACAAATGATGCTTTACAGCATGAATTACCTATAGAATTTACTGAAATCTTTATGGATTCCCGCTCCTTCAGGCTGGGAGATGTTTGCTGTAGGAAGGAAACTACACACTTTGTGGATCGATGAGCTGTTTTGCAAATTCCAAACCTAGGCAGAGGTCATGGAGTCCAGATTAATGACTATATTTTCTTCACATCCAAGATCAAGTGAATGTCAGGAAGAGCAGCCTCAAATTCATAAATTCTCCTGCTATTCTTCAGATGAACGTGGAATCAGAGCAGCCCATATTATCTTACTGTAAGGTTTTTGTTCAGTTAGAAATATGCAGTATGACAGGTCTGTTTTTGCCTCTGCTGTGTAACAGATTTAATCTGACAGAGAAGTCGATGCTAAGTGTGTAATGACTTACGTCACAACCAGTTTTGCGCTCCTACTTGTCTTATCCTCAAACCCTTCCAGCCCATCTTTCACTGAAGCGTCTAAAAATCCTCAGATGTTACAATTCCATGCATACTTGAGCATGGCTGCTACTCATGCTAGTTAATGCCAACCAACGCAGCTCCTCAAGTGAAAATGTAAAAATTGTTTTGGTTTTACTCTTTTGTTCATGGCATGAAGAAAGCTGCTCTGCATTTCACACTTTTCCTCCATTACCTCTCTTGGCTCTGCTGAGGGAAGTCAAGCTGAACTTAAACTTGAGTCCTACTCACTTGTCTTGGTTTGATCTCCAATATTTTCTTGGACTTCCACATTTCTGGAACATTTTGTCTGCAGACTAAATATCTGTGAAACTACAAAGTAAAGAGAACTTACCCATGGTCTAAAAAGAGGATCTCATGAAATGCAACCCCTCCTTTTGAAGCTGTTGATAGGTGTGCCTGGGTGAGGAGCACAGCCACAAAACTGAGCTCCATTGCTTGTGTTGTTCTCTGCCTGTGTGGTAGTTGCATGGCAGGTACATAAATGAACCTTTGACTGAAGAAGGAAAAATATTCCCTTCCACACCAAAGCATCATGTTCATGTTTTGCTCAGAGTTAACATCTTTCCCACGTAAAAGACCATTTGGAGTGTTTCTCCCCAGGAGGAACAAGGGCTGATAAAGTAAGTAAAACACAACGGAGTGGACAATACACGACCCTGGAGATGAAGCAGACACAAAAATGAGAAAGAGGGAGTATAATCACTGCAATTTCTTAAACAGTTAATTAAAGCCTATGAAGAAATTCAGTACTTGTCCATGTCAAGCTTTAATGTGGTACATTCTCTTGGTGGTATCTTTATTTCCCTGTGTCAGGAGGGAGATGCTTTTCAGACTCTTTAGTACTTTATATAAACTCTACACATCTTCATTCGGGTTACTGAAATCTGCTCTACACTCTTCCTGCTACACCTCTTTCAAATCAACCAAACCTTTGTCGAGATGACACTTCCCTCTTGCTTTCCTCTACAGAGCATCCCTTTTGCCATGTTCCATGTTTCACTGGTTTTTTGAGTGTCAGCTTCATCCCTGTTGTGTCACCAGAATTCCAAAGAAAATATTGACATGTAAATGTGGACCACACTGGTTTACCACTGAGTTGCTTCAGGTATTTTTTTGTGAGGCTTGTACACATTCTCTCATTTTTTTCTTTTTTTTTTTTTTAATCGACAAAACCTTAGTTATCTACAAAAGATTCTTCATGTTTTCTTTATCTGAAGAGCTTTGTCCCTCCATTATAGCTTCCCACTCCCTGAGAAAAAGAGCAGAAGTGAGATGCCCTTCATAAAAGTCAATAGGAGATATGCAGAAGCTGTCCATTAAAGACATCCCTCGGAGAAATTAAACTGTCAGGAGCAGTTTAAAGTCAGCTCGGTTGGTGGAGAGTGATGGCTCCCCAGGTGATGAGCGGGTGATCACGGCTGGACTCTGAACAGGGCTCTTCCTGCTTTGGCACAGGCTCAGATGCCCTCTGTTCTCACGTCTGCCCTTCATGCATCCCACAGGAAGGGGCAGGGAGACTGTGCAAGCACATATCAGAAGAGAGAGAGAGAGAGTTGAAAAGTTAGGTTTACTACAGAATAAATATCACCAACGAACACCAGCAGCACAGGTAACACTACTTTCCAGGGACACCTGCAGTGCCGCAAGTTCTGTAAATACCTCTTTTGGGGGGCTTCAAAGAGGTAAACCTCTTGGTTCAGATAAGGCATTCAGGACACTTCCGTTGGCCTGACAATGCTGAGATGTTTCCTGCTGTAGGAGAGCCATGCTCAGAAAGGGCTTGTAAATCCCTTTTTAGAAGGTTAATTTTTTTGGCATGATGAGTGCCATTTTGCATGAGGAGAGTATTTCAGGTAAGAAAGTGTTAAAGAGCATTGGTCTCAGGGGATGCAGTCAGAGATAGGGCAAAGAGGGATGTGGGCCACTGCTTAGGAACGCACAAGAGCTGCTATTGAACAGTCCCTGAGATTCCCAGAACCTCAGCGGAGTCAAATAAAAGGGTTGTGAGATTTAATCACTGAAAAGCAAACCTATTACAGCTAAAGCAGTGTGATGAAAGTGGGAATCAATGCAGGCACTAGAGGATTTACAAAACTTTTAGAGAAACTATTATTTGTTTTAGTTATGTTTTCCCCCCAATCTAGTGATCACAAACTGGTTGACATCTCTCTGCAATTTTCTCTGAAGAAAGCATTTCCTATTTTAAGTTACTAATTTCCCTTTAAAATAGTCTATACAGGGAATGGCACCTTCAGCTGCCAGATGGCTGTTGTGTACAAGTGACAAAGTTTGCCTGCAGAGCATCCTGCTGTGAGTAGGGCATGTGGACATGGAGACCTCAGTGAAGTCACACAGAACCAAGCTGTTCCTATTGAAGGTGCATGAAATATCCTGGCTGTCCACAGAGGTCACCTGGAAAGTCTAACCAGCATCACAACCTTGTCCTGGTCTGCAGAGTGCTGAGACACATGGTGAACTACTCCTCACTTGAAATGGATGTACTGGTCAGAATGGTTTTGGTGCCTGTATCTGTGTATCATCCTTCACCTCTTCCAAAACATCTCTTTTGCTACAGTTCATCCTTATGTTTATCAACAGTATGATCTGGTTAAATAGTGGAAACAACCAAATACTGACAACTTCATAAGCAGCCCTTCCTTGTGACTGATGGCTGATTTCCTCCTAACTCCCAGTTAGCACTGCTGCTAAGAAAAAGATCTCATACGTCTGAAAGAGTCAGGGATTTTCTCAGTGTATTCTGAGAGAAAGTTGTTATTAGAGGGCCAAAAAGGATTTGAAGCAGGAAGAAGTTGATGTTAATAATAGGGAAGTCAAATGTCTGGTTAACTCCCTGGCCTGCTATATGCTAGAAGTACTAATAAGAAATTGTATTGCAAAGCCAAGAACAACTCCTTTGTCTTTTATTGCCCTTAAAAGAAATAGCTGTCTGAGAGTCATGTTGTTATTCTTGGCAGATAGTTGCAGCTCAGTTCTCAGTGAACTTCAAGAAACGGAAGTACAAAGATAAGGGGCACCTAATAGGAAACCTTGCTTTCCCCTCCTCACATTGCCTTATGGACAGACATATCCACAGGAGTTACCTTCTTGTATTTATTCTTTTGAATGACCTACAGACTCAGCATTGTTAGATGACCTTCTAACCACATATGCACAACAAAGGATTGCTCCATGCTTTACAGATGCATTTCCTGTTAAAGATAATAGTTCAGCTCAGAAGGAAAAGTATAGAAAACCAGAGTAGTTTTCTTTTTCCTTGTCTAAATTTTTAAAAAAAAAGGTAAAAGACTTCTCTCACTTTATCTTAACATGTTGTGTAGGTTGTTAGCCACTTTTAATTGGAAATAAAACAAGATAAAAATATAATTCTGATCTTAACATCAATATGATCACACTGTAAAGGCATTTCTTCAGTCCCTGGCCAGTATCACCTTGCTTTAGCAGCCAAAGTTCTGTGCCTGGCACAAGGGTATACCCTTCAGCCTATTTCATCCCACCTCCTACTAGATACAGGGCAAGAAACAATCCTTTCCTTAGCTCTCATTAATTAGCCTAAAAGCTATTTGTTAACCACTGATCATTTAAAAGCCAGATTTCATCTGTTACACATGATGTTACAATCCACACTGGGTGCACATTAATAATTCAAATAAGAAATTCATTAAAGGTTGAAATAATTCCTAGCATAGCAGATATCTTTTCCTGGAAAACAGAACTACCTAGTGATAGATGTGGTCTCCTGTAAAATTCAAATAACAGGAGTTTTAAATGTTCAGTATTTCATTGGGTTACTGTTTACAGGAGATCTGTAACTAAACTCTGACTGGTAAGCCTTCAAGTTGTGATTTGTGTAGAACTCAGCTGCAGTCTGGAAGGGTTTAAATTTCTTGATTAAGTTCTTTGTGGCTTATAGTTTAGACACCTGGAATCACTGTACATTTCTATCAATGCTAATTGGATTCTAGATTGCATTATTTTGCTGTGTTTAGCAAAGCGAGAACTAGTATCCTGCTTCTCTGCACACTGTTCAGTAGGCACAGGATCATTAATGTGAAATACTGCACAGCTGGTTTGCAATTCATCTTAAAGATGAACTGCAGTTCCTTAATGGTCTTGAACTTTTAGTTTAAGAAAATAAATAATATAAATCCTTCAGTGTAGGGCAGAGGGGAGGAACCAAAAGTGCCCATTCCTGGCAGTAGGGTTATAAAAAACCCTGCTTCAAAATGCCTTTCTTCTTATTAGACATTACTTATTTCCTGACATCATTTCTTGGTGTAGATTTATTGTCACCAGCCAAATATTTTGCACAACACAGAGGGTGCCAAGGAATTATCTGATCATATACGTCTGTAGAACTGTAGTCCAGAATGACTTAGAAATGCCACCCAAAGTTCCCAAGCTAAAGTGACACCACAATATCACATCAAATTTAGTTTTTCTTTTTTTTTTCTTTTTTCCTTGAATATGAAATTCACACTTCTTTATTGCCAGGTTCTTGATTGCTGTATATTAGGTCATATTTCAGAGCAGTAGGCAATAAACTGTTTGGGAGTTTAAATATTTTTCTTCTATTAGAACATTTTGGGCCAATGCACTAGAAAACCCTGACTCATGACCAACACTTCAGTGGGGAATGTCAGCTAAATTTCTGCACAGGCCAAAAAAATACCACGAATTTGCTGTCTGCACAAAATCTTTCTATACAGTGCTTCCTATTATTTGTTTCTGGTTACACTTTCATGGATGAAAAATCTCACACTTATTATGGAAAATAATTTGTTTGATGTGTTGCAGGTCTGAAGAAAAGCAATTGCCAGGTTCGATGTGAAGACACACCTCCAGTATTTTCATATTCCTGGTGGAGTCTGACAGTCTGTGACTGGAATGTCATCAAGAGTTGCAGGTTCTCATGGCAGATGGGTTTGTAGTGTATCTTCTAATATGAGAACAGGGTCAGTCAATTAAATTAAAAGAATGGCAAGTTTAAAAGACATAAAAATCTCACTTTTTGTATAGGTTAGCTTAGACTGTCAAATCCATTTGCACAGAGAGTCAGCAGGTCAAATATTTTGGCTGGATATTTAAAGAGTTTGGAACATATCCTGCCGATTTTCTCACAGTGCAATGATAATTAGACACTGTCTTGATGGTCTTCAGGTTCCAAGGAAAAGATTTTTGAACTTCACTATGTGCTGGGTGAGTTTCAATAGAGCTATGAAGACCAAGAGAAAAGAAAAAATTTGCAAAGGTCAAACATACAGTAAGGAAGTGCAGTAATATTCCTGTTCCTACTGATTTCTCATGGGAGCTGGGTACCAAACCCTTGGCGGTGACCCTGAAATTCTCATGCATTGTGTTTTGACTGTGACTAAAGTAAATGAAATTAAAACTCCTGTGGAAAATCTTGTGCTCTGTGGGAAAATATCAAAGGAAGAAAAAACCAAAATTTACGGAGCATAGTGAGAGAAGCCAGTATAGTCCAAGTGGGGGTGCATAGACCCTTTGGAGTGCAAGGATGCAGTTGATGGGCAGAGACCCTTCCAACCTGAACCTTCCAATTCTGGAAGTCAGTGGTTGAAGAGGACATCTATGCCCTCCCAGCATAATTCCTGTGCCCTACAGTATACATGCCAGTCCCCTAGCACGCAGTTCAGTGGGAATTTTACTTACAGGGTATGATGTGAAGATGTTACTGGGCACATTCTCATAAAACTTTTATTGTTCCACTTTTTTCATTTTCACCTACAAGAATGTTATGCTCTTGGAAAGGCTTTGTTTCCTCTTAGTGCAAGGAAATAAGTGTGTAACATGGGTGAAACACAAAGTAGAGGCTGCTTTACGCTGCAAGTCGTGTAACAAAAATCAGAGTGCAAGTGGGAAATAAACACTAGTGAGGAAGAAAATTATATAGAATGAAGTGGAAAGGCACCATGAAACATAACACCAATTCAAGAAAAGAAATGGCTACTTGGTACCAAAACTGACTATCAAAGAGAAAAGAGTGAAACTGATGTTACTGTCTGAAGTCACAGCAGTAAGCACAGGCGTGACTGAGGCTTTACTATAGGTTTTTGTTACAGAGGGATGTTTATTAAGGCTGAGGAGTCCTCATTATTAATAACCCATATCACAGATAATGGGGCCAGGTGGGACTACATGCAAAAGATCATTTAGATAATTTCCCTGATACGTTACACAGTTTCCCACACCTCCATTATTCATGACAGATTTTTGACTGCACTGTTTATAAACCCCTACAGAGAAGGACATTCCATCTTATGCCAGCTTCTGTGAGTGCTTATGTCTGTTTCTTCAAAAGTGTTTCCTAGTTACCTATCACAGTTTCTACTACTGCATGTGGAACCCACTAAATCTTCCTGTACAAACCATGGATATGAAGAGAAGATTGTTCCAACCCTCTTTGTGTTAAGGATGACAGTGTGGTTTGGCTTTCATATGCCACACTGAACTTTCAGCCTCCAAGTATAAAGTCATCAATTTCGTTTTTAAATGCATCAAATCCAATTTACCGTTGTTAGATCACATGCAATTCCTTGTGTTATTATAAAATATATCCTTTCAGATTGCAGCAGTATCTAAGACGTGGTTTCTCTGTAACCAAAGAGTAAAAAAGCCCAAACAAACAAGGTCGGAGAGGCTGTGCTAAGACTTGTAACACAGAGGAATGGTATGGTCTGGAGTTCACTGCAGCAGAAAAAAAGCTGTAAGACATGCTGTGATTGAGTCATTTTCTCTACTAAATTTTCAAATTGCTGTGACAAGACATTGAAACTTGTGAAAGAAAGGTTAAAGATCTCTCAAGGTGTCAGTGCAAAGAAACGTTTATATGCACACCTTGAATAAGGAAATCACTCTGCAAAAGTAAAATATGCTGAGAAAGTTCTCCTCTCTTTTTGTTACTGCTGTTTTGTGCTCCACCCACCTATAAAGTTTGTGTATCACTGTAGCATGCACAGCTTTCTTTCCATTCATTCAGCTGTAATCTATTCAAATGTCTTGATGAAAGGATCTTTCAGAGCAGACCTCTTAATTTTGTAATAAGAGACTTTACCAGTCAATTCCTACAGGATGTGGACTAACCTCTTTCTCACGGTAAAATCCAAAGCATTCGGTAATGTATTGGGTTTGTGTGGCCAGATCTTGGTAGGGGGGGCTCAGGGGTGGCTTCTGTGAGAAGCTGCCAGAAGCTTCCCCCATGTCCAGTAGAGCCAATGCTGGCTGGCTCCAGAACAGACCTGCTGCTGGCCAAGGCTGAGCCCATCCATGACAATGGTAGTGCCTCTGGAATAATGTACTTGAAAAGGGGGAAAAAACTGCAACTGCAGCTGGAGAGAGGAGTGAGAATGCACAAGAGAAACAACTCAGTAGTGAAGAAGGAAGGGCAGGAGGTGCACAGAGCTGAGATTCCTCTGCAGCCCACAATGCAGACCATGGTGAGGCAGATGTGTCCCTGTAGCCCATGGAGGACCATGGGGGTGTAAAGATCTGTCTGCAGCCCATGGAAGTCCATGGTGGAGCAGAGATCCAGCTCCAGCCTGTGGAGGATGCCACAGCTGGAGTAGGTAGATGCCCAGAGGGGATGTGACCCTTTGGGAAGCCCATGGCTGTAATTGCTTAGGGATCTCTCCCTGTCCTTATATTAACCCATGAGCCTTTTTTTCTATTTACTCTTCCCTGTCCAGCTGCGGAGGGGAGTGACAGAGCAGCTTGTTGGGCACCTGGAATCCTGCCAGCGTCAATCCTGCACAGGTGAAATGTAAACCCTCCACTGTAAAATGAGACTTCATATAACACCATGTCACAAACTCTTCACAACAAAAGAGACAGACAGGTACCTCTCTTGCCAGCTACTGACAACTTGCTTACTCCCCTCAGCTCTGCCTGGAGCTGGCACTTTCAGTAATATCTTTCAGAGAAAAAGGCCTGTGATTTAGGATAAACTTTTCAGAAGTGAGAAAGTGATTTAGCTACCTTTGCCAAGTTCAAAATCCTGCTGCTAACCATGAGTGAGTTGGTGTATCAGGATAAATTTCTGTATTTAGGTTGCATTTAGATACTGCAATTAGGATATTCTTAGAGTTTCACTATTAAAGACAGAGCCAGCAGCTGCCCCAGACCTGGCACTTTTGGGACTGGAGCTAGTTTGGATTTGCAGGCTGTGGCTTATAGCAGTGTATCAAAGCCTCAGGGGTTAGATTATCTCTGCATTATGTGATGATTGCTTGTGGGGTGAGACAGCACAGCTTGGGGTAAGGGAGAGGAGAGGTTGGACTGCAACATGAGAAAGAGAAAAGTTCCAAATAGCCAGTCCTAACTGGGGGAGCTCTGCCACGAAAGCCCATGCCATAAACCAGGTCTATTGTTTGCTTCACAGAGTCATACCTCGTCCATGAAATGGCTACTTCCAGCCTAATGAGAGAAACCACTATTATTTACCTTAACATGTGTTGTGCAAAGACAGGGCATAGACCTACAAGTCATTGTCTGTCAGAAATAGCAGCAAACAGCCCACTTCAGGAGTTCTAGATTGTTGTGCATTGGAGGAGTCAGGAGTATAGTGAGCATCGGGAAACATCAGAATGGTGGTCCAAGCTCCCTGACTGCAGAACAAACACAGGAGCAGCTCAGCAGATGGCTTTGTGAGTCTGTAGTTTACAGCTCCTGCTGAGAACTGACATAATATTTCTGTGAACTTCTTTAATTGATGGAGACATCTGTGTCTTCTTCACAATCATTTGCCTTCTTTGTCCTTCATGGCACCTTCACTCTTTCCTCAGGCTACCACAGGTGCTCAAAAAGGGTCATGAGTTCATAAGAACAGATGAGTTGGAATTCAGGTCAGGAAAAATGAAGACTGGACAGGTGTAAGGGAAAGAAAAGACACTTTCATGAGCATAACAATGGCTTGGCCCTTCTGCAGTGGCTTAGACAGTGGGGATGTAGCAGTTATGGACCATTGTTTACATGTCATAACACCAAGTCAGACTAAAACCTGGGATTGTACCATCTCCTTCCTCTGCCCTGGTTTCCAATGAAGGAGGCCACTATCTGTCAACTGTAACCTGAATATCTGCCAAGACACATCCATTAGTTTGTCCAGGGAATAATCACTGGAAGTAAAAGGAATATCCAGCTCGTTACAGCATGTGACCTTTTTCCCACCCGAAGTTACTGAGGAACAGACCTCACATGAAATCCCAGCCTCACCATCAGTAGCTCTTTTTTCTCTCTGGAAGGTAGCCTGACTTGCCCACCTGGAACAGAGCCCCTGATGGCGAACTGGCTGCCCTCAGTCATCACATCATCCAGAAATAGTGACTTCCTCCCAGTGAAACCCTAGGGCTGACTACCAGTATCTAAAAGACAATATATATTTTACTTGAAAATGTGAAAAAGACTTGTTACTATTTGTTAGTTCCTAATTTTTGTTAAAAATTAAATTAGTGCTTTATTTTTTATTTATATTTTAATCTTACTTTTGAGTTCAAAAATGTTATTGAAAATTTAAGCTAAGGTAGTTTTTGATTCCTTAGAAATGCAGAATTAAAGTTGCAACATTATATTTAAAAATAGTCAAAGTATTTTCAATTGCTTAGATATTTGTAATCATTGAATTCTAACAGAGCAGCTCTCTTTTTCTCTTTAGGTTCTCTTTTAAGTTTTCTTTAAACTTCTCCCTCTCCTTTTCAATTTGCAGTAAAGACAAAGTAGTTCTTCTGCCCAACTCACCTGTAAAATGTGTGACTTCTTTTTAAACAGATGAGATATCTTCAATAGACCTGTAATTTCCAACCCGACCTTGTTATATATTGTCTGCAATTTCATATTGTCCGCGGCAGTAATTTTTGCATCCTTAGATGATTGTGAAGACTGTACATATTTTATCCTTTTCCTTCTAGTATTTCTACCGTTTAATGCTTTAAGCATATTGGTTCTGAACAATTAGGAAAGACATGGGTATTATTTCAGACAGGTGTGAAGCACACAGCCACTGTTAAACTAGGTGAAAAACCTGAAAAAAAAAAAAGGAAAAAAATTGTGCGCCTGAAAACTTTTATTTAGCCCCCAACATTATCAGTTAGCCTCATAAAAGATATTACCTTTCCTCACTGTTACAACCCGGTTGTAACACCCACAAATTATACTTTGCTCATTGGAGCATTACATGGCATACTTAATTACTTTAATCACACTGGGGATGCTGGATTAAAAAGCCTACAGGCTTTTAAAATAGGATTAATGTCTTTGCGTAACAGTGAAAACTGATGTAACTTTTATGCCACTGAGAGACAAATTTGTGATGGAAATAATGCCATTTTAATTCTCAAAAGTCTGCTTGTTTGAGGAAAGATTCTGCTTGCTACATTTTCTCAGCTTCAAGGTTCTGGAGTCTTGTACAGAAATCACGCAATAATTGGATTCTCAGACTGGTTTCCTAAGAAAATGAACCTTTATGTATTCCTGCAGTCTATCTATCAGCCTCTCAGCTTCTCCCTAAATTTTGAAACTACTAACCAATTTCAACCAAATTTGGAGAAGGCTAGAGGTCTGAAAGATATTATATTCCTCAGGTTGTGCAGAAATTGGGAGCTGAGTAGAATAGAAAGATTTAAATTAGAGCTCAGTGAGACAGAGCAAAGGACTAGGGCATTACGGGTGGTACCTGACAGCACCCGGACATGCCACGAGCACACAGAGCCAACCTGCACATCTGCATTGGCCACAGCCCAGCCCAGCCTGCCCTGGTCTGCTCTGGAAATGGGAGGGGAGGTGGAACTTTTGGACCAGGGAGGATTTAGGGTACAGGGGACACGAATCACTGTGCAAATAGAGTTAGTTAGTTGTGCTGTTTCTGATACAGCTTTGTCTAATTCGTCTGTAAAAAGACAGTGATTGCTACTGGTCAGAATTTCTGAACAGAACCAAGAAGTCTCCATTCTTGGAGGCTGTCAAGACCAAACTGCATAAATCATGAACAGTCTTGTCTGAACCATAGCTGACCCTGCTTTGGTCAGCAGGTTGGGGTAGAGCAACCCTTCCAAATTGAATCATCCTGTGATCCTATGATTCTATGGAGGTAAGTTTCCCTTACTGTATTACCAAAAGTGGAGTATGGGCAGGTTCATTTAGCCCAGATTTTATTATCTGTCAACTACCTTTTGAAAGGCCTATAGATTTTTTTCAACACAAAAAAAAAAAGGATATTGCTAATGCTTAATATTTATAATGTGCTAATGTCCAGAGATGCTATCCAAGGTCAGAGACTAAAAAAAGAATGAAGGTAATTCAGTGGCTAAATCATTAACCTACAGCAGAGGAAACCAAAGTTCATTACAGTCTTCCTATATAAGTTTATACAAGTAACAGTGAGTGGGAGTCATCCCACGTAATTTTAGCCCTTCGGAAATTAGGTAGCTAATTTAATGTGGCTTTTTAGATGCCCTCGTGGGCCAACAAAAAGACAAAGAGCTCAAAGCTAGTACCTACAACATATTCTGGTGGGATAGGCACTTTCTTTCCAGTGAGAGAGAAAGGAAAGGTAATAGCACTGTGTGGTTTCACAGAGAGTTGTGGAGATAAATACATCCTGGACTGTAAAATACTCAGATTCTGTCTAAGAACCTTTGATAAGTAATTGCTGTGTTTGAGTGTGTGCCTGCACATGTGTGTGACTGTAGTGGATATGATACAAGAAGGGAGAAGTTTCTTACACAATTTTATGTCTAGGTCAGTAAACAATACAAAAACCCACACAATAGTAGCTTGTCTTGAAAGATAAATTTTGTAAAAAGGGATTCCATTCAGGAATGAAATTCTTTTATTCCTCCTGGAACACCCATTCAGCCTTACCCCCTAGGCAGATAGATATAAGTAAATGAATATAAGACAAACAGAAAATTGATCCTTTTTTTTGAATTAAAATAAAAAACCAGTATCAGTGTTTACACTAACTTAAGGACTTTTCAGCTTCTCATACTGCCCTGGTAACAAGAAGCTTGAGAGTGTACAAGAAGCTGGGAAGGGACACAGTCAAGACAGCTGACATCAACTTGCCAAAGTGATGGAGCAGTGGTGTGTGGTGTTTAATTGTCTGCTGGGTTAAACAATGACAGTCCTTTTTTGGGGCCCAATGGGGACCGTGAAGTGTTGAAGTAATGACAGATCTGATCAGACCATGTTAAGAGAAATTTGCTATAAGCATTTATAGTATTAATTTAATAGTTGCTGGTCACATCGTTAATTTATTTGCTCTCAGAGTTTTTGTGCTTTTCTCAGGGTTGTATTATCTAACACCTCACTTGCTGTATATGTTCCTGTTGTGCTGTTTATCATCTCTGGGGGCTGGATTAAAGTTATCATTTTCCCATATTGTGTAACACTGGCTTATGATATGATAAAATTACTGGTCATCAGACTAATCTGGTATTTGTACTTAGCATTGCTGTCATCTCCCTGCTTCAGGAACAGTCTCTCAGGAACTATTAATAACCACATTCTTTACCTTTACTCCTCAGAGAGCCAATCTATGGGAGGAAAAAAAGAAGGCACACTTTCCTCTCTCTGCTCCTTCACCTTCCCCTTCTCCTCCAGGCCAGGTAAAATAGCTTTTGAGCATTTTGAATATTCTTGGGATGTTCAAACCAACATGTACATATGTCTTGGTTCTAGTTTAAGTTTAAAAAACTACATAAGTATACAACACTGAGATCTTCCCCAAGGCTGAATAGTTACGTGTGGGATAGTGTGGACAAGTGCCTAGGACAGTGGACACATCAAATGCTTTAGAACTTCATCCCTGAACAAGTGCAGAATCCTGAAAAACTTATATTTGCGAACAGTATGCTGTCATCCTTGCAATTCCAGAGAGGCACAAATCACTGCAGTGTGCTGGAGCCTGGCCCATGCCCACCAAACCCTGTTCAACACTACTTGGTACTCTTAGGGGGAAAAGAAGGTCTCTGAATCTTATGACAAAATGACAGGTATTGTGACAACTCCAACCCCTGCAATAGCCACTGCAGATGAACCAGAGCAACAGCCCATATTGGTCATCAGTTGCCCCTAAACACAAGAAGAAATACTGGGTGAGAAAGTCAGCTTGTTTAGTAAAGGAAACAACTCCTACTAAGAAGGGGAAGGAGGAAGCAGTGGATGAGGTAAGTTACTCTGAAACAGGACTATCACAAGAAGATGAGGAGGAAGAAGCAGAACTCAAATGAAGCAGTAACCACTTACTGAATGTAAGGCTCTAATGGACACAGGTGTGCAGTTGTAGTGGTTTTGATTCTAGACCTTCCTTGGTAACCAGGTTGTAACCGAGGAAGTGGTCATGTTCCCAGTATTCCATACGATTTTTTACGTAAACCAGAGTATAAATAAGAAGGGGGAAAAGCCTCTTCCCTCTTTCCTTTCCAGTGGATCTGGGAGCAGGTTCTCTGCTATTGGCTCTGCTCGTGTGGAAGAGTAAAGCCTAGCGAGGCCTTGTAGACCTTAGGAAGCGGAAAGTGCTGGCAGTTGCTTAGTGCAATTCTGCTATCTCGAACAGAGTAGTAAAATTTTCTTTTGTTAATTCTGTATTGATTACTCCTGAATTTTGATTGTGTATATCTGTTTTGATTTTTTTTTGCCCCCTTTCCCTTTTCCCTTCGGGGCGGGGGGAAGTGTTCGGAGTCCCTTCTTCTGTGTACATAATATTCTAATTGTATATAAGTATAAATACATGTATAAGCTTTGGTTTGGTCATTTCAGTGTTTAGTAGCTTTTCCCTTCTCCCTTTCCCTTTTGTTCATAGAGGAAGTGGGGAGAGGAGAGACTGCAAACTGTAAGGTTTAAACATTCGGCGAGAAAGTCGGATCCAAACCGTTACAACAGTGTACCCTAATGCCACCTGGCTACGATGGGGCAGATACCATCCGTGTATCTGGAGTGATGGGGGCTCCCAGCATCTGACTGTTGGAGGCTGAAATCAGCCTAACTGGGAATGAGTGTCAAAAGCACCCCATTGTCACTGGCCCAGAGGCTCCATGCAACCTTGGCACAGTCTATCTCAAGAGAGGGTGTTTCAAGGACTCAAAAGGGTACCAGTATCCTTTTGGCATAGCTGCCCTGGAGATGGAGAAAATGAAACAGGTGTCTGCCTTGTGTGATCTCTCAGAGGACCCTTCTGTTGTGGAGTTGCTGATAGTCAAAGAATAATGGGTGCCAGCCACTAGCACAGCAGGGCACTGGAAACAATATTGCACCAAGCCGACTCCCATCCACAAACTGATTAATGATCTGGTGAGCCAAGTCAGCAGGTCTCACTCACGCTTTGGCAGTCCCATATGGCCAGTGTGAAAGCCTAATGGAGAGTGGAGGCTGACACGGCCTGAATGAAGTCACACCACTGCAGAGTGCTGCCGTGCTGGAACCTCAGTGTGAAGGCAGACAAATGGGGCCACAGTTATTATTGTTTATGCATTTTTGTCATTATGCATTTTGGCAGCAGAGTACAAGCCACAGTTTTCTTTCTCTTGGAGAAGTGTTCAGTACACCTGGAATCAACTTCCTGAGGGCTGGAAACACAGTCCTACCATTCACCATGGACTGATCCAGACTGTACTTGAACAGGGTGGAGCTCCAGAACACCTGAAGTATTTTGAAGACATCAGCCTGTGGAGCAACACAGCAGAAGAGGTTTTTGAGGAATGGGAGAAAGTAGTCTAAATCTCTCTGAAAGACAGTTTTGCCATTAAACAGGGTGAGGTCAAGGAACCTGCAGAGAAGATCCACGTGTTAGGAATGAAGCAGCAAGATAGACATCATCAGATCTCTTTCCTCATAAGTGAAGTGCTCCCATCCCCTAATTGTCTTTGTAGCCTTGTGCTGAACTCACTGCAGGAGCTCCATGTCCCTCTTTGATGAGTCCAGAACTGGGCTCTCCCTGGTCCAATTGATGCAGGCAAGTGATAAGAAACTCATCAGAGTTTCTTATCAAGCAGCCCCCTGTTTTCATTAACTTTCACCACTGAGAAAACCCAGTGTGTACCAACCTTCTCCACTTTTCCAAGAAGGCACCTATTCTTGAACTATTTACATTACTAGAAAGTGAGCTGCCGTAAAATAAAAGAGAAAGACTTTCATTTAATCCAGTTCCTGTTGTGAGAAGTCCTCTTTCAAGCACCGAGGCTTAGCACTGGTAAACGTCAGTCTAGTTCAACACATGCTGATTTTCTAACAGGCAGCACAGCACTTGATAGGCC